>CM031866.1:3607417-4106526 GCA_018697195.1 Certhia americana
AAAAAAAAAAAAAAAGTAAAGTTACAGCCTTCAGGGGGGGAAAAAAAGGAAGCAAGGTGAAGGGAATAGATTTCCCACAACCTAAAGGGAAGTGCTTTCGATGTATTATTAGCGATCAGCCTTGGGAGAGAGAGGGAAAAAAAAAAACACCCTGAACACACTCTAACTTTACACAGACAAGATTTCAGGGGGGGCTTTGTACACAGCTGCTTAGGAATGTGCGCCTTGCCTTTAAGAAAAAATCCCCAAGCCCAAGGTAGGAGATGTCTTTGAGTGATCCTTGTCTCATTTCATTCCTTAGAAGGAAGAGCGTCTCGCTACACCTTGTTTGGAGCTGGAAAGGCGAGACTTAAAAAAAAAAAAAAAAAAAAAAAAAAAGGAAAAATATTCACAACCCACCCTTCCAATTGGGGAGAAAAAAAAAAATAAGAGAGGGAAATCTCCTAAGTTAATGACTGTGGGGGTAGGATGGATGCGGCGGATTTCAGCCCCCACTCCCCCCCTTTCCCACCCCCCCCCTCCCCGGCAGGAAAAAAAAAAAAAAAAAAAAGAAAAAAAAAAAAAAAAAAGCCAACCGCAAACAACTACAGGCTGGACTATCAACACATGCACCGAAGGGGAAAAAATATATAGTGTCCTGTGTAGGGTCGGCAGGGAACGCAAGCACACGCTAAAGCAAGTTGGGAAAGAATCCGAGCTAATCAGCAATCTCTTTCTCTCTCTCTCCTTCTCTCCCTCTCCCCCTCTCTCTCTCTCTCTCACTGCCCCTGAGATCCCAGCTCGAAAGAGGTACTCCACATTTTTTCATTACCAAAAATCCGTTGCAATAATCATTTGTTGCTAATTGAAACCCTTGGAGACATTTTTCCCCACCCCCTTCACAAACATGGCAACTTTTAGTCATGGGAAGCACGTTTAGTTTAATTTTATTTAATTTTTTTTTTTTTTTTTTAAATACGGTTAGGAAAAGGCTGAATCTTTCACCCACGAGAAATATCAGCGAGTCAGCCCCCTTCCCCGGGATGGGAGGGGGGAGTGGGGGGAACGGGACCCCGGTACAGTGAGGGCTTGGGAAAATTTGGAATACATTATACCGCCTTTGGCAGGAGAATACTCTCCAACTAATGGATTCCTGCTCCTTTTTGTGTGTGTGTGTGTATCAGTGTGGGGGGTTTCTGGAAAGAGGGGTGGTGGTCGTGGTGGTGGGGAGCCGAGCTTTTATTTTAAGAAACTGTTAGGGTAGGGAGTGTGTCATACTTGACAAATGGAACAAACGCTCTTCCATTTCTTGCTTGTCCTTGCCTTAAAACAGGAATTAAGTTAACCACAGTGCTGCATGTTAATTGCATGTTTACTGGGCTAATGAAAATTACAAAAGGGTTTTGCCACCTCGATCGGTGATGAAAAAGTATGAAGGCGATTGTCATTGCAGCCTTCGGGGAGGGCCCGGGGGGTGGGGGGGAAGGACCGGGCACGAACAATATTGATCAGAAGAAGGATAAATCTTTTAACTGCTTGTTAATACCATAAATATGGTCTACACAAGTTTCCACTCTTGTTAAGTCTAATCAGTACATGGAAGATGGAGACATAGCCCACTTGAATGAATTTTTATTATTGCCAGAGGGGTACTTGCATCTGTGGGCTCCTTCCTCTCCTCCATTTGAGCACCCCCCTGCACCCCCCTTCCAAAATCCCCCCATGCAGAGGAGGATCGTGAAGGTGTGCAGAAAGCACAGGAGACAAATCCAAGCTTCTTGTCCTTTCTTAATTTTTCCAAATGCTCCTTTTTTTTGTAAAGCTGAACGGGTCATGGCGGGGAAAGCTTAAAGGGGGGAGCCCCCTGCCCGACAATCCCCCCCCCCACACCCCTTTTATTCTTGAGGTCTCTGGATGAAAGGCTGACCCAGTAATTCTGTTTGATGATAACCATTTTCATGCTTGAAAACAATCTGCCAAATTAAACCTAAATGGAAAGAGCAGTGGGAAAGGTAGTGAGAGCAGGGCATTTTGAAATCCCCCCCACCTCTCCGAAAGGGATTGTTTGGCCAAAGGAGGAGGGAAAGGCAATTAAAGACTAAAGATGATTTAAATCCCAACCAAAAATAATTCCAGGGAGAAGTTTGCCCCCTCCGGTGTTGCCCAGCCCTGGATTTGAAAACTTTGGCCCAACTTGTGGCAATAGCTACAACTTTGCTCCGCAGGGGTCAGAGGTGAGGGCTATTTTAACCCTAAAAGCCTGCGAGTGACCAAGGTTGCGGCTGGGCTCGCAGCACTAATAGCCATAATTACCTCCTCCCCTTCCAGGGACATTCCTCGCAGCAGCAGTGTTAGACGCCGAATTGAAGAAAATCCTGGAGTTGAACATATCTTCGGGGGTAAATAACAGCAATATGAAGGAATTTCAGAGCTCTCCCTTTTGCTTGGGGGGATTGAAGCTTTTTTTTCTTTTTTTTTTTTTTCCCTCTTTTTTCCTTTTTTCCTCCTTTTTTCCCCCCTCCCTTGCCAGCATTCCCAAGGCGCTGGGTCTTTGTCTTAGAAGGAATGGAGTGTCTGAATGGTGTGAAAGGGACAGAGAGGGTTGCTTCAAATCGATTTTACTTGTCCTCTCTGTCTTTTCGGATCAACGCCCTTCAATGGACACATAGGTGCTCTTTCAACCAAAAACTTGTGCAACATTTTCTGCCTGTATTGGTGCTAAATACAATAAATGCTGGGCAGATTTTTTTTTCTTTCTTTCCAAAGCAGAAAGCACCCTAATTAAATTGTTTTATATGGACAGTCAAGACAGACCAATTAAGTATGCATTAGTATAAAGATATATTCGAGAGATAAGCGCTCTATAGGAGCCCTGTCTAGGCAAGGTGTGGAAAGTGTCCTCTCGAAGAGAGGCTGTGAGCAGGGTTTCATATGGATTTTTCCCCTCCATTGCCTCCTATACTCGAGTAACGGGCTGAATAAGTTAGAGAAAAGCCATTAGTGAAAGTGGTTTCTAAACAAAGTTAACAGGTGGATGTAGCTGGTTTTACATTTGAATAACAGTCGCACATCTGTAATACACAGCCCTGGATTTATGCAGCGCCTGTGCAGGCAATGTCCATTTGCAGAGATAAACGCCTTCGACCTAGAGCTGAGGTGCAAACGCGCACGCACGGGGATAAAATAAATATCTGTGCACCTCTGTGGGCTGCAGGACATGATGTGAGTAAGAACACACAGACGATGCAGATATAACTGTGTAGCCATTGTGTGGAGGCACCCAGCCTGCATCAGACAGGCACCCACACACCAGGCGCTGCTGTCTCGGACCTCTCACCGGGTTCAGCACACTCCTGGGGTAATTGCAAGGGGAGGCATTGGCTTTCCCAGGAGTGAAATAGCAGATCAGCATAAAGCATACACATACACACGCGAACTTCTCTTGCTGCCCATTTTATCACTCTGGGAAAGCTCTCGTTATGGTTAACCACAGGAAACGGGCTTTAAGCTCTTCTCCATTTCCATTATTGCTATTATTACTATTTTTTTTTTTTTTCCTTCACTGCAGATTTTCCATGTCGTTCAAAAAGCCCACCTCAAACAAAAAGACAGACAGACAAACAAACAAAAAGCCACTGAGCCCCCAGTCCTGCCTCAAGCCTGGTCCTGGGGCAGGCAGAGCCGCGGGATGCGAGGAGGAGGAGGAGGGAGGAGGTGGGCTGGAAGTTGCCGGGGCACCCTCCATCCCTGGGCACATCGTTCCCACCCGCCGAGGCTGAGCTGTGGGAGCGAGCCCTGTGCCCGAAGATGCTGCAGGGTGCGACCGGGGAATCGCCCTTTTGCCGTGATATTGCACCGCAGAGAGCGGACGGGGTTTTACTGGAGGGGTCGGGCAAGAGGGGATCGAGGGGCTCAGGGATGCAGGGCAGCCGTGCGGGGGCTGCCCGCTTTGATCCCCATTTTCCAGCAGCGCTCTGCGTGTGTCAGCCCATCCCAGGGATGTGGGAGACAGGGATGAATAAGCCATTCCTTGCTTAGGTGCTTTAATGGCACGGTAAACAGGTTAGAAACACGTTTTTAAAGACTCAGGTTTTCTTTATTGGTCACCTTCGAGGATAAATTATAACAGACAGTATGGGGGGCAAAGAATTCATCTAAAGGAGATCTCAGCAAGTCACTACCCGGACAATAGTCCACCTCCTGTTGGGTTGCGTATTGATCAGGAGAGGAGCTGAGGATGTCGCCACACTAAATATTTACTGATCACACACAAATAGCCGCGACTTGAACGATTTTCTCCTGTGAGGAGAGCAGAGAGAGAAGGGTAAATCATTTTATTAGTGTGTATAAAGCAAAGAGCACACTCTGGCTTGGAGTGTTTTAAAATGTGTCTTCAGCTGGATGAAAAGAGTTAGGGAAATCGATATGGAGTGATTAGACGAACCAGTCGTGTCAAAGAGAGAGGCTGTGAATTTCATGGATTTGGTTATACCGGGAGGGGGAAAATATATCGAGAGATTAAAGGGAGGAACCCATTGTAGCAGAGCCAATGAAAAAATAATATCTAATCAGAGCCGGCAAAGGTAGGGACGGGATAAGACCCACATTTCTAAAGAGTCACATCAGCTGGAGAGGGATCAGGGACATAGATGAAAGAGGCAAACGGGGGGAGAGCTGGAGAGTAGGAGCCTAGAAATGCTACAGAGCAAATCCAGGAGAGGCAGAGAAAAGTCGCCTCTGTGGAGCAAAGCTGAGATACCACGAAAATGGGGACAAAAGGCTCAGGAGCGAGGGAGAGGGCTGCAGTAATCGGGCGCCTGCCTTGGAGGTGAAGTTGAGGGGTCCCCAGCCCGTGTACCCGCCAGGCAGAGAGGGCTCTGACAGCAGAAGCGAGGGCACATTCAGCTCCCATCCGAGGGGTTTAAATCCTTCTCCTACAAGTTTGTTCTCCCCTCTCCTTCCCGCCCCCTTCCCTCCCCACAAGCAAATGTGGTGAGTAAAATGGATTTTAGCGTTTAACCACCTCATTTTATCCACGTAATGACAAGGCTCGTAATATGTAATCTACAGATTACTGCCATTCGAGGGTGACCACAAGTGGCATAAAAAAAAAAAAATTTAAAAAAAATAATATTCAGCATTTCTGCAAATGACAAAATGGCTAAACCCAGCCCTTGCTTTAAGTACCGAAGTTGGGGAGTTGCTGCTGCAGGATTTTATCGGTTGCAGGGAGCAATTTAGCCGTGGCTCAGGCACAGCCCTGGGGTGTCTCGGCGGATTAAAGAAAACTTTGCTGGAGACAAGCAAATATCTGAGTGCCAAAGGGCAGAAAGCTGGGAGTAGGGCAGGGCTCTGCCATGCGACGTTAAAATACGTTCTGTGGGGATGCTCGGGATTATTATTATTATTTTTTTGCCTCAAATCCGTGATGTTTGGCCCGTGTTCACATGCTACCTTCTCTCCGTGTATTTTTCTTTAGCGGAAAATAGGATGCGACTGCAGAGAACTAAGTCAAAGCAACTAGAGAAAGTTTGAACCGCACTTTAAATGATGCTGATTGCTGGGAGGGAAGAAAGGCATCTCAAGCTAGGAACCGAGGAGTAAAACTGATGTGAAAACAGCTTTTCACTTCTCCTCCAAGTGCTAATTTTGCTACTGTAAACAAACACTGAAGTTAGAAACAGCTGCAAATAGCCTGCCGGACACCCCGGGCTCAGGGACCGGAGGGGTTGACTTTTGTTCGTCTCTCGGGCTGAATTTCTCCCCAGCTTTGCATGTTATTTATTTATATCTTTTACCCCGAAATCAGAGGCTGATGCTGATTTCAGTTGTGGAGAAGGGACAAAACGTACAGGCGTACTAAGAGCATTTCGTGTGAGCCTATGGAGTGCAGGCAGCTCGGCTGGATCACTAATGCAACAGGAAACCTCGGGACAGACTCAGCCTAATTAACAGTTTTCCATAGCTGAAGCGATTTTTAAGAATCCCAGTGGATTAGCCCAATATGTTCAGGTGTGAGGCTACGAGGGCCTATAACTCCTTTCACTATAATCTTATAACCTCCTTACCTAATTCCTTAGATTGCAGATAGGAAGAGTCTGACCCTGGAGGTCGTAAAGAGCTGGGTTTCATTAACCCTTCCCTCCCCGGCGCCGCTCCAAGGTTAACTGCGCCGGGCTGTGTGCTCGGGGGAGCGAGGGAGGGCGGCCGGGAGAAAGGGATTTGCAAGAGGGCTCGATCCGACGGGATGGCTAAGCTTAAAATGATTTCTTCTCCCTTCATTCCCTCCCTTCAGCCAAAGGAAATATGGAAATAGGGAACTTTTCTCTTTCCCATGCGTCCGGAGGTGCATAAATGTACGGATGTTTGTGAGGCAATCCATGCCCTTTACACCATTTCATTATTGTTTATTTTTTTTAAGTTATTTTTTTTCCCCCCAAACGTGGAGGAAATGAAACATTCTAGAACCATCAGCAAAAAGCAAAGCAATCTCCATCTTTAGGACCAGCACCAATCTCTTGAGCTACTTGTCCACAGTAGAGCTGTAATTTTTCAAGAAAAAAAAAAAAAAATCTAGAAAAGCTTCTCAGACTGTATTTGCCTGGGAACACACCTGGTTTATATTTTAATAAGTAGTTACATTGTATTGATTCAGGGTACATCATTGATGTTGAAAGTTAATAACTCTCAAATTATATCTATCTGCCTACATACATAATTGCATACACAGTATAACACTGGAGGAATTTGCATTTTGCAGCACATTCTTTGTTCTTAAATCTTTTAACACACTGAGTTGCTCCTTTGAAGAAAATGTTATTGAACCACATGTTTAAGGAAAGATGCTTCTAAACTATATGTTTAAGCAATGAAATTGTTGAGTGAAATACAGATTCCTTTGTATCTCACACAAACCTTGCCACACGCCAATCTTAACCTACACATCGAACTGCCTTCTTTTTTCCTTTTTTTTTTTTTTTTTTTTCTCTCCCAGTTAAAAGGCAGAAATATGTGAACTGCTGAGAGAGGTGGGTACTTTTTGGTAAGTATGTTTAGATATGATCTTCAGATACATTATTTGTACTTTCAAATTCTTGGGATACTAATTGAGCTAGCAAACAATATCCCAGCTGAATGTCTCAGCTTCTTCCCTATTTAACAGGCTTTAATGCAGAAGTATATTGTAGCCATCCTTCTACTAAACAATGTAGCTGAGGAGTCAGCAAAAAATGAAAAAAACATGTTAAAACCAAATTATAATTGCTGCCTTATATCTGACTCTTCTTTCTTTCTGCAGTCCTAATGAACTCTTTAAAGTTTTATTTATTTATTTTTTTATTTCTGAGTGACAGATCAAAAATAATTAGCAGAATCAGAAGCAGCCGGGAAGCTTGAAATAATGTGTCTAAATATTTCATATTGCTACTTATAATACCAGCCCTTCAGTTGCAAAAAGGAACCATTCCCTATTTATTCTGTGGTGGTTTATAAATACAGAAGGATAGATTCTTTTTTTTTCCCAGGGCCTGCCTCAGCGATGCCATAAATAGAGATTGAGCTATCAGGAGGATAAAAAAAAAAGAGAGAAAGAATAAAATAAAAGCAAAACCCTGGACAGGAATAGAGACAGACAGATAAATCTATAACTGCATCTGAACAATGTTACGTAGCACACTAGGAGTTGGTAAAAAAATTAAATCTATCGCATATTTATAACCTCGTAATTAAAATACATTCTTATCTCTCTCCTCTGAAAGGTTGCAGCTTTCTTGGAAGTATTTTGAGTGCATATTTTAAACTCCATGTCTCGAATTGAATTAAGATGAGCTGTTTTGCCCAAGAGTAAAACCCTTGTTTACAATTTAATATTTAACTTTCAGCTGCCTACCCATCCCCATATCATTTTCTTTAGATTTCACCTCCTTATGTTTGCGGGCTTTATTTAAAATTATGTTAGCTTATATCAAAGCCTAATTTCTTATCATAAAAAATGAGCCAATATACTCCAAAATAGTTCCCCTGGTCTGATTGAGGTAAATTGGATGAGAACCTTAAACATTCAAAGGGTTAAAGCTAAACCGAAAACTTTAAAGCAAAGAGATACCAGCAAACGGTGAAAAATGGTCCATCTGCTCTCTCTTGACAAGCTTGCATTATATCACATGTAAGGAAGCCCAAATTTTTGAATCTAAGACCAGTTTTAGTTTTTAATAGGAAATAATTACATGGAACTTTATTTCCAGAGAGAATGTCCCTTCCAGCTACAGTGTTTTGCTTTGATCTAAGTATTAACTGGTAATAAAATAACCATATTTTGGATCCTGAGCATATTGATGCTTAGAGGAATGTTATGCTTTCAATCAAATTTTAACTTTAGATTATCCGAAGGTATTCATCCTTCTTTTGTCAGAAACCAATTTGCTCTCTTACTCCTACAGCTACTCACATGTGGTTTGGTATACTTTGTTATTTTACAGTGGAATTTGCACTATTGAGGTGGAAAACTTTTAGATGGGATGAGATCATGTTCCAGCCTGGCAGTTTGGGCTGTTTCTCATCCAGGTCCCCAGTCCAGTCGTTCTTTACACTTGTTGTGCACCACCACCGCTCACCTTCGAGGGTGACCACCGTGTCAGGATTTTTGTTTTAAATATTCAGATTTTTTAATTTAATTTTTTCTTTTTTTTCTTTTTTTTTTTTTTTTTTAAACCTGGAGAATCAATCATTTGGACCCATCCTGAACAATTAACCTCCCCTTTATATTACAGCCCCAAGTGCAGTACTTCATAAAGACATGAAAAGGACATCCCAGTCAGCAGGATCCGAGCCCAGGCTTGTCACAGAGCATAAAAGGAGAGAGAAGGGGAGTTTTTATCTCTTTGCCCCACCAATTCTTAATAGTTCTAAGTTTCAGTGTGACAATAAAACAGTTTTGATAACATAGCTCATGGGTTTCTCTGCCACATAAAGTTTTCTTAATAATAAAAAAGAAGAAACTTTATCCCTGCTAAATTAAAATAGGGCAGATGTTGGATATGGTTCATATTAGCCAGCCTTTCACCCCTTTGCCCCTGGCACTAAAGTTCTGACTTTTTCTTTCTACTATGTCTGTTTCTAACTGAAAGGTATTATTCCTGCCCTGGCTCTCTTCTTCTATTTATTTTTTCAGTGTCTAAAATTAAACCTATTCATTTGGTAATATACATTCTAGTTCACATTGCTAAACCTGGCCAGAAAGGGGAAACGTTTTCCAAAAAAGTGATGCACCACTGACCTTAAAAGAAAACATGAAGCATGGAAAGCTGTTCTTAAAAGGTTTATTTCTAGAGAATTTTGTAGCTCTGTTGACATTATAGGGATAATGGCTGTATTGCAATGGGCTTTCAAGGCCCAAGAGGTTTATGTTTTCTTCTGACCATCAGTCTAATAAAATTTTAAAGGTGCACAAAGTCTCATCACTTCAGATATTTAAAACTAATTTGAAAAATCTCTTGGGAAACATACATTACTGTGGATAGCCCCACTGAGAAAGCAGGGGATAGACAAAAAAAAAAAACCAACCAAAACCCCGAGTCCAAACCCAAATAAACCCCCCCAGTTTTTTTTCATGCTAGCTCTATGAAAATCCTGGCTATTAAACTCCCAAGGGTAGTACAGCTCTTTTCCCCAGGGCTGTGCAAATAGAATTTATTGTCCATTTGGAATGATCAAGTTTAGGGTAATAAAAGGCCCTCTGTAAGCAAAAATGCCCAAGTTGATGCTTGGCAGAGTTCTCAGTGGTGGAGTTTATACAGGATGGGGGCTCTGCACTATTTGAAATCACCCCTATCCCAGCAGCTGAAGATGGTCTGACACACAAGAAAACGTTAGCAGGCAGTGACTGAAGGTTAATCAGCACTGCTTTCTGAGCTGGGTGCTTGAAAGCAGGAAAAAGTGAAAGCTGCTTTCTCTAGTCCTTCCCTATGCTAAGGTGCTGCTAACTTTTATGATTTTTTCCCCCCCTTCCTCTTTTACTATCTGTCTTTGTGCCTGAGGGCCAGTGAAAGAACACTGCAGATTCTAGATTGCTTTCAGAGTTTCCCTTTGCTGATGATGGATTACCATGTCAATTTAAACGGCATAGGATTAATTTGTTTCAATGATTTCTCTTTAGGCTGAATGCCAGTCTTTTTTTCTATCTCTCTCCTTGCTCTTCAGAAAAAATAATAACAATAATAATAATAAATCCTTAACCACCCCCCCCCAAACACTTTTGAGATGCCATGTTAAAAAGACAATAATAGAAATAGACAAGTTAGGTGTAATGTTGCAACACAGTTGTAGGTTTGAGTGTTTTTATCTCGTTCTAAGGGGCTGCAGCATACAGTCAGTCACATTAAAATGAAATTGGATCCAACGTTTATTCAATAAATACTTGTCTTGTAGGTAATCCAGAACAGAGTGCTTTTGACACATAAGGACTTAATTTGTCTTGGATAACAAGTTATTAATATGGCACATTTAAACTTGCCACCTACAATAAGGTCATTTAGATCTATAATACGACTCACGAGAGAACTTCATAAAGCCAGAAACAAAGTTTGAAACTGCCTCTGAGGCGCAGAGCAGACGCACGGCTCACGGTTTGCTCTTTTCAGAAGAAAGTTCAGAGCAAGTAGGAGCCACCCAAACCCAAATGGTGTGCATCTGCTCCTCTTTGAAAGGCAAACGTAAATGGAGTAAGGAGGGGAGGGGAAAAAAAAAAAAAAAAAAAAAAAAAAAAAGGAGAGGAGGAGAAAAAAAAAAAAAAAAAAAAAAAAAATAAAAGGGAACCCAAACACACATTTTTGAATGAGTAAGCTTTAAAGCTGTGCTGCGTCTGCTCGCAAACTCATCGCAGCTTTGAGAGTGAAAAAACAACATTTGGTTCAGAGTGGAAATTCGCCTGCATTTGCACCCTACCTCTTCCATGTGCTTTGCAATTTACTCGCTTTTAATAATAAGTGAGGAAGTTGGAACATAATCCACCCATAAATGTTATTGCTGTAATTCGACTGCTCTGTGTTTGTTCATGCATTAGTTGTATATGGAAAACGAAGTGGGGATGGATGGTGGGGATCCCCAGGCAGCATGAACAAGAGGAGGAGTTTGGGATTTCAACACCCAAACATCCTGAAATTGTTTAGTTACAGACCTGTCCTAACCCAATGGTGCCTGCAAGAGGTGCATCAAGAGGGGAATACTGTGGGAATGTTGCTCAGGATGTGTTTGGTGACTGGCAATTCGGTCGCCTCACCGTGTCCCTGAGCTTTGTTATTCTGCTTTTCTGTATTAAGATCTTGGTCGCTCTTGCCCTGGCAGATTCTGTCTCTTTAAGTAACTAAATCTCATTTTTAAGCTATTCCTGGGAAAAGGATGTTACACATGAGTAGAAAAATGCAGGCAAGAAAGGCTAATTGAATGAAAAGAGAGAATTAGGTTAAAAATAGAGTACAATCTAGTATCACATTTTCACTAGTGTAACCTGAAATGAAGGTGTCTCCAAGTCCCCAGTGATGCCAGAGTGTTTAGATGTTGGGCACAGATGGAGACACCTATTGAAATGTGTCTGAAGAAGATTAATAGGACTTGTCAGTGTTGGGAAAGCACTGCTTTGCTGTAAATTTCTACTAGCACAAGATGAATTACCGATGAATGCTCAGTTATCAACCCCATCACTATCATTGGACACTAAATCAAATTGAGCAGTTATCTACAATCAGAAAATTTCTTTTAAAAGTAGGCATACACCTTTAGGCTTAAACTCTTTAATAAGACAATATCCTCGATGGTATGTGTGTGTTCAGGAACGGATATGATTTAAAGTTTCTATACAAAAAGCTTCTGTTCAGAAATGAACTCCAAGTTCAGTGTGAAATCAGGGTTTTCAAACAAGAGAAGGCACTCAGAAAATGCTGGTTATATAATACAGAGTTCTGATGGGGGCCTGATCCAAAATGGATTTTCATGTGTGTCATTAGATTTTGGATCCATCCCTGTTAATGAGAGCATTTTTACAATCTCTGCTCTCCCCGTATTTAAGGTGATGGTAACCCCCCCCTTTTCCCTACCTTAAAGACTGAGCATCCAAATTATACATTAATGCAAAATAGCCATCATGACTCAGGATATATGTATAATAATACCACCCCCCAACATATTTAGGAAATTACAGCTTAATGTAATGAACTGTGTGTTGAAAGAGTCAATGAATAATATTTTAACTGAGAACATTTCTTTCTCTCCTTTATGAAAGGGGAAACTGTCACAAGCAAAACTACCACAAGCATTCAGCCCAAAGAACATTGCCTGCATTTACCATCTGATGCTGCTGATGACAATGATATTAAATAAGCATTACATACTTTTAGTTTCTAGGATTTCTTTCCCTCTCACCCAGGCACTGCATACTTTATCCAAGGAGATTTATCATGGCGTGTTTTCCAAAGTCAATTTTTCCCTTTTATTAGAGACAAGGGCAGTCATTTGTGTTTAGGGAGGGAGACAGGTACAGAGCCTTTATCTGATCTGCGTCCCCAGCCACCACTACCTCCTTAATCGACGGCAGATTCCCACTCTGGAGGATCTGGCCCTATCTGGGTTACTGCTTAGCCAAAGAATGTAACCTTCCCTTCATCTCCACATATCTCACCTGTGATGCATGCTGCTTTTTGAGAAGGGAATAATACACTGTTTACCACACAGCACAATTTCAAAGCCTTTGTGTGTTTCTCATCTCCAGCCAAAGCTTATTATTTACCACCCTAAAAATTTACCAGTATAAGGGATAGCAGAAGTCATTCTCTTCATTTTTTTACACCCCAATTTTCATGCAGCAAATGCCCTGCATTAGGACCAGGTTCCACTCAGATGGAAGTTATTAACTTTCAGCAGAACGGGGCTGATTTCAGCCAGCCACAGCCTGTGCCCTTCGAACACAGTCGCTTTGCAGCATCCCTGTGTTTATTTTTTTTCTTTGGAGGGCATGATTCTTTAAACATATTTGTTTTACATGGAGCGGCAGTTGAATCCTAACTTTTTTTTTTTCCCCCACAAACACGTAAAGAGAATATTAATAGGGAATATTGACAGAGGTGAGTGCAGCATGAAGCTAGTTAGGTTGTAGTAGCTGAGAAATATGAACTAGTGAACATAATCCATAAACTCCATTTGGTTACTATATTACTCCAATCTGTATTTATTACAACCCCACTCTGATGCTTATACAACTGCAATTGCTAGATTTATACACTCTAATGGTTTCACAATAGGAAAAACCTGTGTCTTTATCTTTCTTTTCCTGTCCAAAATAACCCCTTCCACATATACTTCAGGCTTCTCCGGACCTTGTCTGGGTTTAATCACAGGCTTTGGGACAAAATGTGCATTATTAAGAAGTATAAATATTTTCAGAAGCAATCAAAGGGTTGAAAGATTGATTCGGCATGTAGATTGGATTTAATTCGAAGCAGCTTTGTTCTAATGAGGACTACTGGGATACAAAGACGGCAGCCGCTTATGGCCACCAGTTGGGAACTTCGACTGGCTGCAGCAACCTGTCAAGAATTCCAAGAAACTGCCAGGTATTGAACTGAGATGTGGTGGGGAAGACGGTGGTCTATTGTTTGCAGCCTCCTTCCCGAGGCTGGGTTAATGTTTCATAAGTCCCTGTTTTACCAAAAGGACAATTCAACTTGTTGCTGCCCACAGGGCCAAATCCTGCAGTGCCTCACATGAGGAAAGCCCCTACAGACTTTGTGGGTGGCTTTGCCTTGAGGGAAAGGTGGCAAAGCTTGGCTGAGCCTCAACTCCAGCCAGTTTGGGAGCTGTGTAGTAGCAATTTGTCCTGCTCCCAGACCTGGTTGCTTTCGCAGTAACTTGTTCCATTCAGTTTTGCTTCTAGATGTGATGGGGACCTTTTTGCGTAGGGAGGTGTTTGTCCCTAGGGAGAATTGCAGCTCTGTGAGGGCTTGGAAGCTCCTGTCCTTGTTGGGTCACCCAGCAGAACTGCTGGATCAGTCCTGTTTCCTGCCTGCAACATCCAACAAATCATTCTTGGGATGATGCTGAGCCAAAGGGGGCCTTGACTGCTTTCCCCTCAGACGTAAAAAACCCCAACAGTAAAATGTGAGTGTGGGCTGTGGGGGGGTGTCACGTCACAGGTACTTGGTTTCCTAAACGCCGAGCGTACAGTCAGAATCACAGGATATACAGGATCAAACACGGACCAGTTTCTCTCTCCCCTTAGCCCCCCCTTGCCTACTTTTGTCCATAAAGGCAATAGAAAGAGAGAAAGCTTGAATTTTCTGAACTGTTTCACCCATCCACAGCTGGAATTCCAAAGCGAAATGAAAATGCCTTTAAAATCAACCCTACATGGGAGCCTGAGAGAACAAGTTTTCCTTTGTTGTAGGGTATAGTATTATTTGCTGTAGGTTTTTGATATACATTCTAAATTAGGCCTGCAAAGGAATGCTTCATCTTTAATTCATCACTCTCAGCTGAAAGAGATTAGCAATGTCTAGCACGCACCCTTCGTATGGTGCTGACCTCATCAAGTATGGCCTGAAATTAATTAGCCTCATTCATTCCAAATGGAAAAGGATAATGGAGCTGCATTTTAGAGATGACCATCACAAATTGTATGCAGCATATTTAAAATCTTTCCCCCCTCGCTCCCCTCCCCATTTTAAAAAAACCTATGTAGATTAAAATTCTTTCCAGAACTTGCAATATGTCGGAGTTATCGAGGCATTAGGAGCAGAAACCATTCCGTTTTTATTTGTGAAACTGGGAGCCACGTTTTGTATGTGTGGCTGTAAAAGCAGCAAGCCTGTCTTAATGGCAGAACACCTGGAATTAATTTGATATTTCCAGGTGCTCTGGCATACTGGGACATCAAGCACTTGATGTTTAAACATTCTTCCACTGGCTTGCTTAAATCAATATGAAAGTGGTGTCCCTTTGTCATTCATACATGCAAAGTGCTAGCACAAACTCCAGCTTGGCTTCAGAGTCCTACATCACTCATAATCTAATTAGAAATCAGAGCAGAGCTGAAGCAGCATTCTTTGTGGATTCTTGGGCAGCAAATAGGGATACTTGTCTTTTGTTTCCCTCCTCGATTGCATCGTTCACAAGCTTTCACACCACATCTCTAAAGGTGGTTAGGTGCCTCAAGATGTTGACAGGCATGAAGGACAAGATTATTTAGGTGCCTAACCCGGGTGATTTCAAATGGAATTAAGCAACTGGATGTTACTGGGCTGGGAGGGGGGATGGTGATGGTGTGGTGATGGGGGGGAAAAAAAAAGCGGCCATTGCATATTAAAAGCTCTAATTTGTTGTCCTAAACTCTAGCAGTGTGGGTGATGTTTTTCCAGGGTAAAATTGCCTGCAGGGTACATTTGCTGAAGCCTGTTATTTTCTCTTGAGGTCAGTGAGTACCGAGTGTTGGGCAGTGCAGCCTTTCCTATCCGGGCATGGTGGTCGGGTGTGTTCTGGCTGCTTCCCAAGAGACAGGGACAGTAATGAAGAATGAGGGATTTCCCACAGGAATTTGGAAGATGCCCCTGTCTAAGACAATGGTGAGGACTGGGCCCAAATCCAGATCCAGGCTTGATTCCTTCATCCAAGTAACCCTGTGCTGACCCACGACTGCTGCTGGATCGCAGCGATGAGGACCTTCCTCTCTCCTCACTGCCCTGCATCAGATCACCAGGAGGACCTGGGAACACTGTGAGTAAGAGATACGTTTTTTTCTCACACCGAACAACTCATTGCAAAACTCGAGATTTTGAAATTACAAGGTCAAAATGGCTCATATCTGCAATGATGGGGCTGGGGAGCATTCCTGCAGTTCTTATACCCAGGGTTGGAAACACAGGGAAAACATTTTGTGATATGTACTATAATCACCTCATACCCAGAAAAATGGGGAATTAATTATTTCTCTTTTAACACAAACAAACATTTGTCTTCCAAAGACTCCATTCATTAAGAACTGCCATTGAATCCAAGATTGAACCTATTGTTATTAATCCTAAATGAATTCAAGTATGTCTACCATGAACAAAGCTGCTTGCCATCTGATAATCCAAATTTGCTCAGGAAAAAAGAATGAGCAAACGTTAGAAGCAGCAGGTGAAATCATACCACAGTTATTAAGCCTTCTTTCAGGGCAAGCATAGGAAAGATTAAATTGTTATGTTAGGCCATGTTGTGAGTCCACGTCAATTTTGTCTGAGATCTTATCTTAGCTCAGAATTGTTTCCTTCTAAATTAAACAAAATGTTGAAGACATGAGAAGTATATTGACCCAAAGATTCAAAACTTTGGATTCAGCAGACTTCTGAACTTTTGTCCACAGAGTATCAAGTTGTAAAACTGTGGAATATTAAATAACTGTAACTATGTTCAACTTGCCTAAGTTCATTTGTCATGCTGGGACACTGGCAAAGATTTTCCTTGCTTGTTTTTTTTTCAGAACCAGGTATTGAGTTTGCCAATAGCTAGTATTGGCAAGGTGTTATCTAGCTAGCTGGTATCATTTGCCACTGACCTTATAGACCATGGTCCTATCCTAATATTTAATCTCATGCACCAACTGTGGGCTGTAATTCTGTCTCTCGCACTCTTAACCTCTCTTTTGCAAACACCATTGTCCAATGAAGCAGCAAACAAAAATCTTACAATCAAAAGGACTGAATTATGCTGGTACTTCGATCAGCTGTTATCAGGCACAGGCAGTTCTTGAGATTCAGAAATGCAGTGTAATTCACCTGGGATAAGAAATCAAATTTAAAAATGAGCTGAACAGGCATTTTTAGGAATAAGTAAATTTCCAAATAAACCAGCTTTTTAATTCCACCTTTTCAATATTAGAACAAATCAATATTGCCTACACTTGGAGATGAGTTTCAACTGTCATAATTAAATATCACCCTGCTTCTTGTAGCACAGCCAAACACGGACTTTTACTCCTGACACAAGAGTTTCCTCAAGTAGGGACAACTTGCTAACTTATTGCAGCAATGATTTAAGATCCACATGGCTCCATCATATTTTAGAAAACAAATGTTTTCCAAAGCACACAGCACAATTCATCTCTGGAGTCAGAGCACTGAAGAGATGGAGTAATAGAAGAAATAATATATTTTAAATGCTTTTAAAATACAAACATAATGATGATACATTAAATAATGTGATCTACCCAGCCGGACTTTTAATTATCTATATGCAAACCTCATGTTCATTCATCACTTCATTCTCCTAAGCTGTAATGTTGGTTTTTGGTAGACACTAACACTGAGCCATAAGTTTGAATGGGAAGGGAAACAAGGACAATGCAAGGCTGTATATTAGCTTGGATGAGTAGGTTGTCATTGCCAGCCTGAATTTGTAGATGACACCAGGCATTAAGCAAGTAAATCTTCAGCCCCTGAAGCACGAGTTTGCTGACTTTAAGCAATGACATTCAGGGAGTGATGCAGTGGATTTACACCAGCAAGTACCTATGGACTAATAATGGCCACTTAGCCCTGACCACAAAATAACAAGTCAAAATGGAGATTCACCTCTCCCCTGAAAAGAAAGATTTTGGTTTTCCTTATTCTAGTCTCATTTCAAATGTTCAGTAATCTGGGTTTGGTCTTCTTTGAGGAAGGGGAAGGACATTAGTCTCTGAAGAATTGGTCAATTCCCATTTGCACCCAGCAAAGACCATGGAGATGTTCAATGGTACCAGAAGGTATCAGCTCCCAGTCTGGGGGCTGAGTGTGAGCCTGGGCCTTTCTCTGGGCTGAGGTTTGTTTCCATTTGTTCCAGATATTGGTGATCTATAGTGGCTTCACCTACATCCCTGGACGTTGCAGGTCCACATGCACGTGGTGACTTCACGTGCTGAAAACAGAAGTGTGACCAGGAGCCATCACAGATCTTTGTCCCAGATAAACTATTTAGCTCCCCTTCTGCAATGTTTTCTTTCCATACACCCTAATCCTACCATCCCTTTCCCCTAATAACAACATAAATGAGTACTCTACAGGTGTAATTGTGGTAATAGGTCTTTTACTGCAAATACTGGAAGCCTGTAACCTGTAATTCACTTTTTCTGATAGTCTCCTATTCTAACCAGACATGTTATTTTAAAATGTCTAGGACCTGAAAGCTAAATTTATAGTGATATATAATAGTAATGGAAACCAAGCATCCTCCTTCGTTCAGACTTTAGAGCTCTGCTGTATCTCTTGGCCAGTTGTTGCCTTGTTCACCTAGAAATATCACACCCACCACTCCCACAGTGATCCAAATATCAGAGTTAAACAGAAGGAAGGAAAACGCATCTCAGTTTTAAGGTACAAATCCATGAAAACTCAAGACACACCAGGATGCAATGTCTATTTTTTTTTTTTTTTTTAATTATTCCATGGCAAATTCTGGGGCAATTATTGCTTCTCCACAGTGAATCTACCATTTCTGGTAACACGAGCTATCCTTCTTTTCAAGGGATGAGCCATCACAAGACCGTGATTGGAAAGTGTGGGGACCAAGCACTCAGGGAGGTCGCTGATGCAGCTGGTTCCCTGGCCCTGGGCTGTGGGCCAGCTCTTGGTCATGGCACAAGCCACCAGAGGCCAGAGAAACACCTTGGGGACAGTTTCTGTCTTGGCTGCTCCTCATCAGTGCTTTGAGCTGTATGAAGCGCTGAGAACCGAGGCAACACGAGTGCACCACCAGGGATTTGCTGCTCTTATTGTCTACACCTGAAGCCCAGACTAAGTTCCACCCCTTTGCTTCTGCAGGTAGGAGCTCAATCTAATTTATAGATTTACCTTGAGTTAGAAGCCAGGCAATAATCCTAAAATAACTCATGCAAATGGTCGCCCTCTTCTAGAACTGAGATTGTTTCATCATTTTCTCTCCATTTTCTGGATGAAGCAGCCAGTGTGAGGAGGAGATGCTGGCACATACCCCACTTAATAGCTGGAAAGTACAAACTGACAAATACTTTTAATATGCTGCAGCTTATCAGCATCCCAGTGAATAAAGGGCAAATGAGATTTTTCACTGGTTATTCATAGATCTACATGGAGATGCTGATAAACTGCCATTTAGTCCAGAGACTGGACAGAAATAAATCACCAGATAAAGTACAATATTCCTAGTGAAATCCTTTATGGAATGTGCTCTTGCCCCAAACCCCTCCTGGAATAGGCACAGTAATGCTCCCTGAGACCTGGCAGCCCTTCTAAGTGAGCATATGGTCTGCTCAGCTCTGGCAGTGCTGGTGCACGGTGAGTAAACACACTGTACTGTCAGAGCAAACAGGGGGCTCTTTAACAGCACAAAATTCTGTGCCTGCTTCAAACTCCATCACTACTCCAGAAATGGATTTCCCTTCTCTGCTGGAGCATGCACTGCTTGCAGGAGGAGCAGGAAAAAAAGTGAGAGAGTTTGCTCGGATGGGGTCTGTGACCATCTCCCATAAAACTGCTGGAAGGGCCTTGGTGTGTCAGAAGTTGCATTTTCTGCTGGTGCTACATCGCCTTCTCTGTTCTTTTGAGATGTCCCCTGATGCATTGTAGCTTGCTCAATAATTGGAATAGAAAGAGGGACCTGAAGGTAAAAATCCCCATGTTAATGAAGGCTGGCAAAAGACAGAACATTAGCTGCAGTAATTGTTTTTCTGAGGGAGTCAACAAAGCCGGGCTGGCCTGTGCGAGCAAACAGATCCGGTCCTGCCTCTGTGCTCCTGACACTGGCAGAGCATTGCCCTGAAATCACTGGAGCAGGGACCGGGCCAGGAATGAGCAGCTAAGTTGCAAAGCAAATTAATTCCTGCCAAAAAAGTTCAGCTATGCTCAGAAGTATGTAAAGTGTCTGATTTGAGAAGTGTCAAGTAGCATTTGTGACCAATTATCCAAGATGAAGGGGGCAGAGCTATGTTTACATGTACTAATCTTCAGCCAAAGTTTGAAAACTCTAATTCATGGACACGCATCAAATTTCCTTTCCAGGCTTGGCATTTGACTGTACGCACGCATGCACATTGCTCGGGGATGACAGGAAAACATGATTATGACTTGCAAATAATACAAATAAAAAAAAAAAAAAGAAAAAGTGAGAAGAGCTGCCATGCAGCAGCAGCATGGTAATTAAACCTATACTGTGATATGCAAAAAGAATCATGGACCACTGTACGAGTAAAATAGCTTTATCAGCTGTGCTGAAATATGATGTGTGGTGTGTCTGTATTGTTATTTTTCCACAACCTGTGAAGCCCTGGGAAATGATCTACACAAATGAATAAGAAGTAAAAGCTGCCTCTGCCATCTTCTGTTTAATTAACATAGGTATACTGATTTAATGCAATTAATCAAGATAGGAAGGATTAAACTGTAACTCAGCTGACAACGACAGTGTTAGCATTGCTGTGGCATAAGAAAGGCTGCAGAATGAGAGTGGTGACTGGGAACACTGTGAGGAAGAACAAGCTGGCTGCAGTTTTGGGAGGTTTATGCAGATGTATTGAAATTTAGGGGCAGCCGATTTTTCATGTGGCCAAGTGTTTATCTGCCCCTGCCCTTTCCTTTACCCTCTCAGACCTTCCAGGGTAATCCCCAGAGTGGCAACAACTTTTAAAGTGATTCCTCTTTCTTCTAACAGATTCCTGATGCTAAAGGTCTGACCTTAAAATGAGCAGTGCATAGGGCAAGAGTGGGTACTGCAGTGAGCTTCTGGCCTTCAACCCTTCCAAATACAGCTGTTTTGGAAACCAGAACACTATATTCATGATGGGTGAGGGAACAGAGCCTTCTAGTGCAGGGCTTCTCTGCACATTAACTCTATCAGTGCTGGATTCTGGGTCCCTGTGCAAATTGCCTGTGTCTATTTAGGACCATAAATGCAGAATTTGCAGAAGTCTGCATGCAGCATTCTGTAACTTCACGGTTGTGCTTTGCTGCCTAAAATGATGCACCCAAAAACTGTGCTGAATCCTCTGGATTTCTGTGTGGATCTGGGAAGGACTGCCGTAGATGCAGCTGAGAGTAGCTCAGATGTGGATTTCTCGTTGGCAGGAGAGGCACAGCCTGGTTTGCTACAATGCAGCTGTCCTCATTAATGTTCTTCAAGCTCTGATGTACTGGGACCGCCATCGTTGGGTCAGAAGATGGCTGAGTTTTCCAGGCTCATTCCCTTGTCTTCAGAATGTTAAATTGGGTGATAATGAGTAGTAACTGTGTCCTTTTTTTTATGGTGAAGTTGACACTTGCCTTCTAGTAAACAGACACAGAGATGACCCTCCTCATTTCGCACAGGTCACCAAACAGCCCTGGAATGGTAGGGGTTATTGGCCATTTACCAAACTCTGTTTGACTTGGGTTCATGGGTGAGAGATGAAAGGCTCTATATTGCATTACCAATCCCTGGGGCCAGCCAGTCTCCCTAAAGAAGCATTTCATTTAGCAAGGCAACCGCTGGCCCATGGGAATCGGAGACTTGGGAAAAAGAGGACACAGTTTCAATTGCAAATGTTTCCTTAGGGCAGATGTCTTAAAGCTGCACAGAAACTCACTGCTTCAGCGTCACAATAGTTGCTTCAGGACACTTAATGACCAGCAGATTTTCCCCTTTAATTAATCTCCCCTTCTTCCCAAGAAAACCCCCGTTAGGTTGCTTGTGGTGTTTCTGTCTCTGCCTTGCTGTTTCGTCCATCTCCTTGGGGCAAGACCATTGCAGCAGTTGTGAACTGCTACCTTTTCCAAGAGCTTCAAAGCTGAAACAGATGAAGCAAGGAGTCCTGGTATCACACTTAGAGGTGTTGGGTTTTGGGAGGAAAAATGAGTACTCCTGAAGTGTCCAAATATTTTCCTTACCTTAGAGCTAAGATGCTGACTTATTTTCTTAGTTATGGTAGAGTGATCATTGCTATTGGGGTAGTCCAACTGCTGCCTTTTTACAGATAATGGATGCAATGATTGATGGCTACAGGAAGAGAATATGTGGTTTAGACCAAGAATTCAACCCAGACTTGCACTGAATTTCTTATGATCTGAAAATCCAGTGTTGTTCCAAATTCATTATCAACAATTAAAATTCTCTTTCAGTTTCCTCCCTTCCTGTTTGTTATGTGAATCATGAGACATTCAGAAGTTGCATTTGTTGTTTGATAGTTTTACATCATGGTTGTATTACTGTATCTACCAAGTAAGCAGTTTTTTTTTCTTGTGTTTGTTTATTTATTTACCACTCCTTTTCCAGCAAGTTCTTGTTACCCAGGTCCCACTGACAACAGGGGAAGAGGAACAAGTCAGATCAGAAAATGAACGACTAGAAGGTAAGTGAAAAGAATAGTAAATGCAGGCCATTCATGGAACAGGATCCAATTCATTTTTATGCCAGGGAGATTTTTTAAATGGGACTTCTCCCAGTGGAAAGCTTACAATGCTCAAGGCCTGTTTCACTTTAAAGACAATACATAATTATTCTAGGCTTATTATTATTTTTTTATCACTCCTTTTCCAGTTGCAGGGAGTGAGGGCAGAGATGAGATCAGGACCCAGTTTATTGCTGTGCAGACTGTGCAGCACATGGTGCTGCAGGACCCTGTGGAGGCAGGTAAATGCACCCAGGCTGAAGGTTCAGGTGACAGGTCTGAGATGGGAGAATCCATCAACAGCAAAAATGGGGACTCAGCCTCCTGAGGCCTTCAGTCCTGGGCTCCTGCTTCTTGTTGCTTTCAGCATCTTTTCTTTTCACACGTATTTTGAATCACCGAAATGATGAATTGAAAAAATGCCATGTCATTTGAAAGCACTCTTTATTGTATTTATAGGAAACAGATTATCTGTTCTCTCAGGATAGTGGAAACTGAGTATGATGAACTCATCTGGAGAAAATGTATGTTGGGTGTGACAGAGAAACGTGTGTTTTATACCACAGTGACATCTTAATTTCTGGTTTTGGTATGACAGACTCAGTGATACTGAACCATCCTGGTTCCTGGTTTCAGGCTGGGGTCACAAGCTGGACTTAGAAGAAGAAAATTCCATGCAGGGATGTCACTGCAGTGTGACTACTGTGCCAGGGTAAGAGGAATTTTGTTTAATTCAGGTTTTATACAATATGTAAAGTCCATACAACGTCTGTTGTTCATCCCAGCCTAGTTAAAATGCATTTGACCTCTCCTACCAGTAAAGTGTACCTGGGTACCACATCAACACTTGATCTATTTATATATTAAGATTATTTTGCCAGGTCAGCCCTTTAGGATTTAATACATAAAGGATTCTATAACACATGCCCAGTTGTGCTCTCTCTCTGCTTCCTAATGATTTCAGTGATTTTCTCTAGCCAATTTATATTTAATTAGTTGTGACACTTCTTTACTTTCTAATTTGAACAACTGAGAATTTTAAAAAAAAATAAAAGCCAAAAAATAACTCTCAAAGTCTGAATGGATGCTCATTATAATTTTCTCTTCAGTACTTGCAGGTCCTGGTTAGTCTTAGGTGACATTTTCATGTTGACTGCTCTGTGTCAGCTCTGTTCAGAGAGAAGGTAGTGACAGTGGATCATGTGTTATAGGTTTCTTTACAAATGAAACCTACAGAGTGTCCTAAAGTCCAGTAACTATTCAATACCAGCAACTTCCACATCCCTCTGTGCTCCTGCTACTGCTTTGAACCAATTTATTTATTCATTTGGGCTTTAAGTATTCAGATGCATTCCTTCTTGCTGCAACAGCAGGGGTACAGGAAGGGGTGTTTGAAACCACGCAGTCATTTCCACCCTGGATTTCATGAGGAGTTATTCTTGTCTCAGAGATGACGCATTCAAATATCCCTCTACGGATTCCAGGTGAGTTAGTCACATTTAGATGCTTCCAAGTAATACACAGAAAGGTGCTGAGAAAATGATGAGTCTCTGCCTAGTCACAAAAAAAAAAAAAAAAAAAAAAAAAAGAAGACCTAAGAAAAAGTAGACCTGAGCAAATTACATGTACTAGCCCTCAAAATATTCTAAAAAGACCTGGGGCCAAAGGGCTTTTACTTTAAAAACAGTAGGGATGAACAGTATTTGTTTTACTCTCTGACCCATCAGCTGCTCTCTCCCCAGAAACAGTTTGGGAAATAACTGGAAGTATCTAAAGACATAAAAAGGATAATTAAGTTTCATTGTGAAAATAAGAGGGTAATCTGTCCAGGCAAATCTAGGACCTAGTACTGAAAGCTGTAGTATCTGAATATAAAAAATGAGTAATTTTGAAAAAAGATGTCTATCAGGACTGTAAATTCAGAGAGTAAAATGTAGCTTTGCTTAATAGACCATCTCTCTCTCCATCTCCCTCTAGCTCATTTTCTTATTCTCTTTCTTCCTTTTGTGTTATTGCAAAAAAAATGCGTGTGAAATCTGATATTGAGAATGCTTTAGCTTCATTTCAATCTTCTGTTCTCAAAATGTTTTGTTCCACTGGGAAGATTCCCCCTGGGAGATAACCTCAGCCAAGACTGCACGAGGCTTGTGGGGTGACTGATTTGCAGAGGAACAACTGTATTTTGAGGTGGCTCTGAGGCAGCCAGGTCCCCACTCTTCTGAGGCTCTTAAAGATATTTGTGAGCTGGCATAAGAAATCACCTGGGGCTCAGAGCAGACCACAAGTGCTTAGGACAGTGTTTTCTCTGCACCTTTTTTTTGCTGAGCAGAATTGCAGCACTATAAACAAATGTGAGTTTTGCCTCATTCTTAGGTCCTGTGAGTTATGAAAGCCCACTCCAGATGTAATGAATGTATAGATCATTTTGACCAGATCATAATCTATTAGTAAATAATGCTCTCTGAAAATGTATAGGTGAAATAAAGAACTTCTTGCTACTATTTCTGTATTGGTATCAAGGATTACTGTGGAGGCCAACATGATCCTGAGGCTTTGTGCTACTGACATTTAAATACAATGCAGAATTAACTAGAGGGTTTGGTTAACAAATTCCCTTCTGGATTAGGATATTCAGGATTTACAGTGCTGGAAACAGAACCCAAAACTGTACAAGGCTTACCTGTGCCTTGGCTTCAGCTCACTGACACCCTCACTCATATTTATAGATTTTTTTTTCCATTGTATTCCTAATTTTGATGTTGATATTAATTAGCAAATCACACAATATTTTTCAGAATGAGTAGAGTCTGATAGGGCAAACCCCTGCAACACCTATGACTTTTCTTCACTATCCCTGGAGGCAGCCCAAGGGTACCAGACTAAGACCTAAGGCAAATTGTCAGACAGTCTATAGGCCATGGGAAGGTTAGGTTTAAAGGAGATGTCACTTTAGGGACATCTGTGTGACACATGCTGCAGTGTCCAGACATTGGAGACTATGTTTTTTGCTCTAAATCTAGAGAGGAAGTCACTAGGAAAAAAAAGGGAAAGAAGCACAGGGGAATAAAAGTACTTTTGAAAGAGAAGAAATCTACATTTCAATGAAAATCCTTTCAAGGCATTTCAAATAAGAGACTGAGAGAAATAATTACAAAGTTTGGAGAGAAAGAACGTTAGCTTTGATATCTTTTTCTTCTATGAAGCAATTAAAATAAGCAATTTTTCAAATACTAAGCAGAAAATTACTAATGGCTGAACCCAAAAGCTTTCATTTCCTTCTTGGGGCCTTTATTCTTCTAAAAAAAGACAAAAAAAATGTGAAGGTGGTTTTCCAGATAGATTAATGCATAAAGCAGTCGCTAGTTGGATGTCATAAAAACTACAGCAGCATAGAATAGCTGAGATTAAGAGCTAGATTTAAATCATGCAACAGTCCAGTTAATATCAATGTCTAATTAAGAAATGCATAAGAAGTCTGTAATGTTGATTTGATGGAGAAAAACTCTAATAGGGTTTCTTTTGGAATTTTCCATTTCAATTGCTGTGTAGACTTTTAATGGATGTCCTATCCAGTCTTTGGTATTAGCAGGAATCATCCTCAAATTAAAACCAAGGCCTAAAATGGAACACAGGTAGACAAATTAGCTGGTCTGGGAAGCAGCCTGGGTAGAATGACAATGTGAGCTGAAGCCGAAATTTTAGTACAAATAAAAGAGAACAAACGTCTCAGATCTGCATGGAAACCCTCTCTGCTTCTCTTTTGAAACAATCTAAAACCCTGTAATTTGAAACAATGCAATGTTAACCCATTTCCCCACCTCCCTAAGCCTGCAGAAATCCCTGACAATTCATGCTTAGACACCTAGACCAGTAAGCATTATTAATTAGTCTTTTTTATTTAAAAGACTTTCCATAGTTATGCATATTAGGAGTGTGTAGAGGTGGGTTCTTCTCTGCTTGTGATGGGATTTAGAGCACACAGGTCCCTGTCACCAGGAACAAGCACCATTAATCTCCCACTCCTCTCTGGGTAACTAAATCTCTTAAACCCCTGGAGCAAAACTAAGCCTGTGGCGTCTTCTGTGTCCCATGGATCATCCAAGACATTTGGTCTCTAGATGTGAAAGGGGAACTGTTTTTGAGCACATGACTAATGCCCTCAAGTTGCTAAAAGAGGAGCAGTGTAACTCTTAGTACGCACAAATCCACTTAGCAAAGAGGGGAAATCACAGTGCTGGGTTAAAACAGCAGTGTATTTGTTATCACCACTCTGTTGTTGATCCAACAGATCCAGAGGGAATGATCTCTCATGGATCCAGGAAGATGGCACACTTGGAATAACCCCTCTGACCAATGCATGCTGGGGAGTAATTTTAAAGTTCATTAGAACACATTAAAATATAATACATCGGCCATGGCAAAGCAAGGCACGTGATTCCATCTGTCTACATGTCTCTTTCCAGTACTAAAGCCATCCAGAGACCTTTCAGAATGATATTATTAAGTCTCGTCACTTCCACAGAGAATGGTGAAAACTGGAGGTGAAAATCAGAGTAACAGTGAAATTTTGGCAATTTTATTTTTGGGTCATTGCCTGAAATGTCACAGTCCAAATTCATGCCTGACATTGCTCTGTTGATCCATGAGACACAAATATGTCATATTAAAGAGTGATACCATGCCCCTGGAGGGTGCCCCAAGGATTTTTCTCCTTGAAAGTGATGGGAACAAGGATGTTCTCAATGATCTGCCTTCTCAATGATACAGAAGGTCTAAAGTGAGGACACTCAGACCATCAGAGGAATCTGGGTTTTTTTACCCTGCTCTTGACTGTAAGACTGAGAGGTGCCATGGATTAGGGTGATACTAGAGGATTGGTCAGGTGGAGTTCTTTGTTTGCAACATTTATTAGATTTATGCAATTCTTTGGGGAAAAAAAAGAGTATGAAGCAGGTTGTCTTTTGCAAATACATGCAACAGAAAAAACCCCAAACCTTAACTTGTCCAGCATACTTGAGAGCTACAAATTCTGTTACAGTTTTGTTAAATGAGAGGAATATTTCTCCCCTCCTCTATAAAACCATCCTTTTAGACATTACTGCAGCCATGACCTCACCGCAGTTCCTGGATTCCTTCTGAAAAGATTAAAATGAACTGACACACAAATGATCTCATCACAGCGTAAAGGACATCTTACACAGGGGGAAAAAACTAATCAGGAGAACTTCAGTGCTGCATTTGTAGTAGCAGTAGAAAAAGAACTGTAACACCACTGTGGAAAAACAAACTAAAAGTACAATGCCAGAGAGGCATTTTTCCATCTTATGAACCATTTGGATTTGTCCTACCTGATCCTGCCTGTCACACCTGTCATGCTCTTAGCTGTCTCCACATCTATTATCTTTCCTTTTATTCCTGCCTTTATCTCCAGTTTCCCTTGTCTCTTCCGTGCCCTTCCCACTTGTTTTAATATTCCTGGTAACTTTGAATTGTATGCAATACTATTCTCAACTACATCCAAAATGCATTTTGCAGAGTACATAAGTATAATCACCTTACACAAAAGTATTCACACATACTTCATCTGCAGTTTATGTTATTCTGGATTGAGAACACCTTTTCTATGTTTTCATACAGTTCTCAGGCCAAGGGTTCATGGATGATGACAGTTCTCATCTACTTTGGAGCTGCTGAATCTTCTAAAAGAAATCAGGAAGACGAGCTGGGAGAGATGCTTTACTTTCTTTGGTAGTAGAATCTATAAATTAACATCTATGTAAGTGAGACTCTCACCACATTTTTAGTGTTGTATCACATTTTGAGGCTGGAAAATAGAATACCTTGGAACTAGGTGTTCCTTAAGGTCTTTTTTCAACCCAAGTTTTTCTATGGTTCTATGATCTTCAGACTGAGATGAGTATAGTGTTAATAATGCAATCTTATCTCTCGTGCCCATAGGTGCTCCTCAGCTCTGCCTTGAGGTGACACAGTTAAGCAAGAGGTGACAAACCGGTTTCCTTTCTCAAGCTGGATGTCACGTAACTGCCCAGGGGCCTGTTTTGGTTTGCACCCTGACTTTTCGAGGAGAGATGTGCTGCTGTGGCCCCTTCCCACCCTGGCAGGAGGAGCTGAAACTGCTCATTTACAGCTATGATATTTGTCAGGCAGGAGGAAAGGCAGAAGGCATCAGTGTGTAGGGAGGGATCAGATGAGCCACCTTTAGACAATGGCAAAGAAACCTCCAGAGTTCATCCAGAGAAGATGGTACAAAGGATGGTGATACCTTTCTATCCACCCAACAAGGTTTGCTACTCCTAAATGGGGGAGCAAAACCCCACCCCAAATGCTGTGCAGTTGATAGACCTGTTTCAGTGAAGAGAGCCCTGAGCAGTGATGAGTGTTGTAGGATATATGCTGCAGCAATAGGAAAGTCCAAAAAACCCAAGGAGCAGATGCATCTGTCACCAACAAGAAAAAAACATGTGAAAAGTAATATTTGTCCCCAGCACAAACTTCCCAAGGCAGAGAGGACTTGGAGAACTCAGGATCTTCTGTGAGATCTCTCCCCAAACCCTGCAGATTTACCAGGTCAGCTCAGTCCAGGCCAAAGTTGCCGGGAAAGGTCCTGGGCTCTACTCCAAGTTCAGTGCTCTATTGATTGGAAGAGGTATTTATTGTAGATCAGGATCTTGAGCCAAGACAGCTGAAGCTGCAAGGACTAAATTGTCTATTCCCAACCCACAGATAAAACAAATGGCCAGTTTTAGCCTAATCATCACTTCTGCCAGAGGAAAGAGAAACTCTTTGAGGTGAGTTCCCTTGGATATAATTCTTTCTTTCGAGGTTAAAGAAGGGCTGCAGCTCATACATATCCTGAGTCATAATGTGGATTTGCACCTTTCCTGTTAAATATAGCTGGTTTATGTCCAAAGGACCCCTTCTCTCCCTAATGCTCACTCATATTGTTGCAGCTTCTACATTAGTTGCAGGTGTGAAATGCCAACTGATCCATGCTTCTTGTGCTGTCAGCAGGGGAATAATGTGTGTCAAAGGCCTGGTTCTCAGAGGGGAGGTCACCCGGATCTCCATTTGCACATCTGCTTTGCTAAATGCAAAACTCTGGAGGTTTGAAAAGCTCCAATGTGCACAAAATGGGATGTGATCACTGGGGCCAGTGATACAGAAAGAACTGCCTGTGCCTCTCATGTAGTAGGCAGGACACAGAATTTTCCCTCTGTACAAAATGCTTCCTGCGTTACAACAGGTGATGTTTTACTTGCAAGTTCTGTATTAATAAGGAAAACAACTACACTTCTCTGCATTCCACGAGGAGACAGGATACCAAGAGGTTAAAAAAGAGCCTCACACATTAAGCAGCTTCAGAAAGATGCTGATATTCAGCACATCCCTTTGTGCAGACACGAAGATCAGGAAAGTGCCTGATCAGAGCTCCTGGAGGGACCGTGCTGCTGGAGCCTGCCTTACACAGAGCCATCCTGGTTTGGTTCTCAGGGCTTCCAGAGAGCTTTCAAATGTTTCTATTTCCTGCTGTTAGTGGATTTTTTTCATACCTTGGAATAAGTCTTCTGATGGTAATATGTTTGCAGTTGATGCTTAGATAATAGTTCTTGCTCAGGGGACCTCTAATAAAAGTATTTTATGCTTCCTATATTTTATCTGAGATCAAAGACTCATCCTATATATACATATATGCCCAATTCTTCCTTGATTCCTTTAGAATCTAGAATATTGCTCAGTATCTGCCATAACGATACCCACAAGTAATCTATACAGATTATTTTTTGGTCTTCATATATTTGGCCTTTTAATGTCATATGTTTATGACATCATTATTCTGGTTACTGTGCACTAACAGGACATTTTAAACACATGCATCCAAGCATCATTCACCACTATGCACTGTATTTTTCCTCTCTCAGTCAACTATTTCCAAAGTTTTTTGGGAGATAGTGAAACCAATATTGACCTTTTCATCTAAAATGAGGAAATAGGGTCTCAGTCCTCAGCTGTATGCTGATGTTACATGGATGTAACATCATGCTACATGGAATTTAAACCTTGTATCCTCACAGTAACTTGGCTGGAATTAAAGAGAAGTGATTTCTCAAGCCCAAAGCATACTGAGGAGAGGCATGAGCTGAACACATAGGTCAGAGCATTTTCCATGAACCCCTGGAATTCCAGCCCTGAGCCTCTGCTGCTCGTAATGGACATCTCCTTAAGGAAGAGGTTGAAAATAATTTTCACAAGAATCAGAAGGGGATCACTTTTAATACTGAGGAAGGAGAGCACTTGCATTTTAAAGAAAAGTTTGATTCTGGAAAAGACTCTGTTGGTAGGTTAGAGGAGCTGTGCTGTAGAGTGACTGCTTGGCTCTTTATGGAAGCATCTGTTGAATTCAGAGCCGGCCTTTCCTCTGAAATTTACACCAGAAATTCAGGAATTTCATCTTTGATCAGAACAGCTTCATTACCTTCCTGAGTAATAGGAATGACATTGTTTTCCCTGGGCTGTTCATTATTGACATGATAGACCCATGAAAAGACATGGAGAAAGAGATACTGATTTTCTTGGAATGAAAGACAGAAAATTTGGGCTTGGAAAACATTTGAGTATAATATGCTGAAAGTTTAAAGAAACATTTTTAAAGAAACGTTTTCCAAGAGTGTGCCTGTTAGTTTTATCTTCATTTTTTGCCATGTATAATTATGAGAAACACAGACAACTCATAAGATTTTTTAGTTTCTGTTGAGAATTGCCTTTTCCAAGATAATTCTGTACACTATTACTTTAGCCCACTGGGTATCATGTAGGGAAGGTGTAAGATTATGCACATGAATATTTTTGTCTACCACTTATGCGTGCTGAGACAATATCAACTTATACTTTCTCCTGTCATTGGTCCTTATTCCATAGAGAATATTCTTAATTACCAGCAAGACAATTTGGTAATATCATGTAAAGTGTAACAGCATAATTTCTGTGATGATTTACACCTGCTAAGGATCTGAACACTGAATTTTAAAGCATATTTTAAGTTCAGAAGAAGGAGTATTTTTTCTACAAGACACTACTTCTATTTTTATAGAAATAAACTCATTTATTTAATTTATTGGCACAGTTCTTCTAGATAAAATGGAGCTTTTGAACATGAAGGCACCTTTTTTACACATTTTCACTGCCCTGAAAAATTTAGAGCACACTTCTGTACTGGATTAAATCAACTTGAGTCCAAATGCCTAAACACTATTTTTGAGAACTGTGCATGAGGGACGTGACTGTACAGGGATTCTAAAGAATAAAAACCCTAAAAATATCTCAGTTGCAAAGAAAATTCCCTGTATTCCTTCTTACACTTCGTAATAGTGGTTATATATATATCTTTTTTAACCCTCACAGGTTTACCCCTAATTCTGCTGGAAATGATTGAAATTACTCCATTGACTTTAGCAAACTCAGTTTTCTAATGGATTAAAGGTGATATTTGTGCATCAGATTTGCTGATGATGTCCCACTAATGAAATAGGTAATTTTATAAACATGTCAGGAAGGGTAAGTGCCCAATAAAAATATGTCAGATAGAGATCCACAAATTACAGTCTATTTGTAGCGGAAATAAAACCAGGAATTCTTACTATGAGTCATGAATTTCTTTATAATTGCTTCCACATTTGGGGCACCTTTTTCCTAGGTTGTCTACAGAAACCCTGCAATTCTTGGGGCTTTTGATGGCAGTCATGATCACAACAACACATCTCATTTCTGATAAAAATTACTTACTTTGGGAAGGATTGTTTTTTTTCTCAAATTGCTTTTCTGAGTCTTTATCTACAACTATTTTCTTATCCTCCTCCTCATTTTCTATTTCTAATATAAAAACAGGAGTCCTTATCAATTTAGAAGAGCAATAAAACTAGAGAAAATTCAGGCAGAACTGTAAAGCACAGTCTATTTTAAAGTTCTAACTCAGATAATAAGAATCTGGCTTCTGCTGCACCTCACTCATTGACTCAGTTTTCCATAGTGCATTCAGTGTTGTAATAATGCAAATCAAATACAATTTTAATAACTCCTTCCATTAATGTTTTAAGACTGCAACACTTATGAGCATGATTCTAATTGCATGATTTTGCTACAGGCAAGTTTTATAGATCTGACTGATCTTTGGATATTTGCACCGTTTGGATTATTTTAAATAATTAATTTTTGGAAGCTTTTCAGTCTCAGTAACAACAGTTGGATTTGATAGTGGTTGTCTTGTCAGTAATTGTATGTATCTGCTTCCACGTCAGGATAAACCAGATAAATTTAGAAATCTTTGGAAGGAGGTGGCTGAGGTTTATACCATGGCAAATGTTATGGGGAATGTTCTTAGGAGGAGAATATTTATAGACTATGTTAATACAAGGAGCAAAAGACGTTTAAAGTGAATAACATTTTGTCATGCAGCTCATTTAGTTAATTAAATTGCACGACTTTCTGCCAAAAGAACACCAAAAATATAATCAACTTAGAATACCATCAAACATTCTTGTTTTATGCATCTTCTATTGCCAGTCTCTAATGCACTGAGCAATAGGAGCAAGGAAAATACCTCATGAGTAGAATTAGTTTGACTTCTGACATTTTTCTATGTATCTGCTGGGATTTTCTGCCAGGGTGGCCATATCATTCAATGGCCATTCAATTCCATGATCATTCCAATCATGGAATCATTATGGTTGGAAAAGACCTCTAAGATCATCAGTTCAGCCATTAACCCAACACTGCCAGGTCCCACTACCACTAAACTGTGTTCTAAGCACCATATCCACACACTTTTTGAACACCTCCAGCTATAGTGACTGCACTTCTAATCTGAGCAGCCTGTTCCAACACTTTACCACTCTCTCAGTGATGAAATTTTCCCTAATATCCAAAATAAACCTCCCTTGGTGCAACTTGAGTCTTCCTCTAGTCCTGTTGCCTGTTACCTTGAGGAAGGGACTGGCCCATACTTGGCTACAACTCCTGTCAGGGAGTTGTAGGGAGTGGTAAGATCCTCCCTGAGCCTCCTTTTCTCCAGGCTGAACAGCCCAAGTTCCCTCAGCTGCTCTGCAGAGGGGATGGTGAGGGGCTTGCAGGACCTCTGGTGTAACCCTGCTGCTGTTTTTAGCCAAGGTAAGCTGTTGTTTGGAAGCTTGTTCCTCTCTTCAGAAACCTGTGTAAAACCTCAGGCTTTTCTGTCATTGTGCAAAACGGGATGAGGAAAACGACAGGACGTGGGAAGAAGGTAAGTGGGGCAGCAAAAGTCACAAAGAAAGCATTTGCTGAGTGGCTGGTGAGGGCCCTTACCTCGACACTGTCCCCAGGGTTTCTCTCTAGTGGCAGGCTCTTGGCTCTCCTCCTTGTACATGCTGTTCTTCCCCTCGAGCATCACTTGAGATCTGCAGCAGAAGATTTCCTCCTTTAAGATGAACAGAAACACCAACACAGTCTTGCCCACTCTTGATTCCACAATTCTTCTGTAGAGAATTTACTCCAAATTTTTCTCGTGACAAATGCCTACAGAAGGCTTGGACAAACAAGCATTAAAAGCAGCAGTGGGAATTTTCTTTTGGGGGTTATAGAATAGCTATGAACCAAAAGCTGCTAACTGCACCCTGAGAGGTGGATTACTGCCTGCAAAAAACAGCATATTCTTCTTTAAATATGGCTTTACCCACCCCAACAGTGCAGGTTTTCCTGTCTGTTTGGTGAATTCTGTGTCTGGCATGACAGAAAAGAACATCTCATCTGAAATTTCCTGAGTGCATTTTCCTCACAGGAAAAAGTTCTAAGTCTTGCTACAGAGTTTACACACTGACAAAGAAATAATGCACAAGCTGTGTAAAACGTATGATAAGCTTTTGCATCAACAGAAGCACTTTTAATCAATCCTGTTTGAGAGGAATGGAAGGGGCCATAGGCATGTAGACCTTTGAGAAATGTAAGTTTGCCATGAATGGGTACTCAGAAGTATGGATAATTACAGCAGTGTTTGAGAATTTCACTGCTGGATCAACTCAGCATCATGTTCTCAATTATTCTTTCCAGGAGCCATCCCAAACAAGAACATCCTGATATATTGAATTAATGATAAAAGTGGATTATGTCTAGGGTTTGCCATGAGAACTTTGTCTTGGAAAATGCCAAGCAAGGTTTGGTTTGCAAAAAGGTTTGGATTTAATAATGTAGTTTTCATGAAGCTTCTCCACTGAAAAAAAATGTTGAAGACTTCTCAAAATCATTGCAAGTGTCCCAATACGTATTGTTCTAAGTGAACATATATTTGCTTTGAAATATATTTTGATTTTAATTTTTAATTTATAAGTGAAAGTAAAAAAATGAAATATTTTGAAACTACTGAAGCAAATGGCTCAGTTAGATATTTCACTTTTAACAGCTTATTGGTTAGCCACAGAATTAGCTGAAAAAAAATGAAATCTTGAAAACTCCCAAAGGACAGAAAGAAGCACTTCCCTGTCAGCTATAAAATGAGTGAAAATTATAATGACATTTTCATTTAGCACAGAGATTTACTAAAACACCCACTTTTGCAGAAGTTGCAAAGACTTGAACTCGGACACACTTTTGGTTTCTCTCCAGGTGTGATGTTTAATGATAATATTTTTACTAGACCTGGTCAGCCACACTCAGATAAAGAGCTGAAGGTATTCCAGCCTCTACAATGGTAATAATCTCTGTTTCGCATGGTAGCACAAGAAAGACAGGAAATTTCACATTTTTATTTCAAACTAATGCATTTAAACAGAAAATTATAATTCTTAAATAATTTTGAAGTGAACTATGCAAGGACAAAGATCCCCAGGTGCCATGAAGGGTTAAGCTTTGTAGGGCAGAGAGGGAAGAAGGCCTGGGTATCTTCACTGTGCTAATGGTGTGGGGAAAGAACTTCTGAGATGCCTGCTCAATTTGTCAGGATTTTATCTTCTGAACTATTACCTCCAGCTTTCCCCAGAACACACTCCCCAGCCCTTTTATCTGCGAGCTATCTCCAAGTTAACTGTCTGCCTATTGCCTTGGCTGAACCACACTAATAGTCAGCTAATTACACATGAACACTCTAATTTGCTTTGTCTTTCTCAAAAAACTCACGCGTGTGCTGGCATGCACACGAGTGCACTTCTGCCCCTGCCGTGAAACTGCACCAGCTGAACCAGGATAAAATTTGTTGCATTTGTTTTCTGCCCCCTCTGATGCTTCCCCCCACCAGGGCCACCACCAACGCTTGTCATTCCTGATTTGCAACATCACCTGTTGCTCCAACACCAGGCTCCTGTAGAGCAGAAACTGGAGCAAAGAAGAGAAATACGTGTTTGTCATTGAACTGAGCTGGGAAGAAGGAAGAGGAGAATGATAAGATCATAGCCTGCAGCACTTTGTTTATGAGAACATCCTTCCAGTGATATATGTCTGCACCAGGTGAAAGTATTGTGTCACCCCTAACATATTTTAAATGCCAGGGCTGTCATGCAAGAAGACAATGATGAACAAGTTTAAACAGAATATGGTTTTGTAGCCATGTACAGAGTTACCCTTTGAAGGTTTGCACTGGTAGTGCTTCTTAGCAAAATGTTTCCAGGCTCTGTTGTATTCCCCTACAGAACCCCTCTCACACAGAATTTAAACTAAAAGGAGACATTTCTATTGCGGGCAAATTGATGGGGTTATACATAAAGCAGTGCGTTTCCTCAGGCAGGATTTTCAGGCCATTTCACACGTCCTTCCTGCCATACTATCCGAGTTTGTCATAACTCCTTGGGTAGGAACCCTGCTCCACTCAGCACAGAGGCACGGTGTGTCTGCACCATGCTCTGAGGAGCAGGGACTGGGGTTAACTCAGACCAGCCCTAGCATGCTCCTGTGCCCTGAATTCCCGTTAGCTGCTGCAGCTCCCAGACCACATCACCTGCTTTCATTCCACACAAAGGAATTCCGTTTGCATGCTCCAAGGCTGCCTGGCCTGGTGAGCACCCTGGGGTAAGCAGGGTTATTTGGAGGATTCTCTTCAAAAGTGCACTCCTGGGTCAAAGTTGGAGGGTAATGCAGAAACACCTTCCCTCACCAGGCAGATATGCCCAGAGCTATCATCACATGCCAGTTTTCTTCCCCGATGTTTTTCTGGAGCTCAACTGCACCAACACCATCCCTGTGTTATAACACTGTTGCACAACACCTTTCCTTGGCTCAGACTGACAGCTCAAATTGAGCCTTGGGAAAGCCAACATCCAACACATGATATTGAGAATGGGCATGACCATATCCACCTTGGGTTCAGGTGAAAGAGCCTTAGCTGTGTGTGTCACATGGCAATGAAGGCAACCGTGACACCGCGGAGCTGTACGGCTTTGAGGAAGACTAAGGTCAGAGTCACTCCATGACCCATCCAGGACAGCATAAATAACTTTACAAGAGAGAGGAAAGGGAGCTTCTGATTGCCTGAAAAAGCCTTCAAGGAGGTAGGATTTCTTAAGTACTTATTAAGGTCCTGTGTAGGCTCGTGTAACATGTTAAAAATCTGCCCCTCAGTTTTCCTTTCTGTAAAATGGACATACCTTATTTTCCTCACAAGGTTAGTAGGAGGATTTTCTAATTAAGGCTCGTCATAAATGAAAGTGTCTTGCAAACAGTATTTAATCACCTGGCTAAAAATGGTCTCCAACTTCTTTGGGCAGAATGTGAGTTTTCATAGGGACTAGTCACAGTGTCCAGCTTAACAGAAGGCTAAGGGATCACACGCTGCATCTTTAAGACAGAGTTTACTTCTGAATCAGTAAATGTACTAGACAAAGCAGCCATTATTTATGCATTCCTGCATACATGGCAAGGTGAAAATAATAGAATAAACATCATATACTTCATTATGATATCGGTTTACACTTCCAGGGTACACAAAAAGAGGCCATTTCATCAAGCTAATTGCCTGAAAGTAAAAGAGAGAGAACTTTAGCTATTAGTCTATTATGGGGCTTTTTTCTTAATCACAAATAGGGGCCGTGTGTCCCCAGGGGGATGTGTATTCTAATTTACAATTGAACTACAGATCAGAGCAATCAATCTTGTGCAGCACTTTTACAGTGTAATTGCTGCAACATAACAAATAACAAAAAAAAAAAAAAAAAAAAAAAAAAAAAAAAAAAAAAAAAAAAAAAGAGCCTAAGTCGAGTTTCAGCTTGAGGTGGAGATATTTACCAGGCATTGGTTCGGGGTGGGAGGGAGGCAGAGAGAGGATAGAGGCGCCAAAGCCATGAATATGCAATGAGGGCTCATTAGTGCCCCAGTGTTGCCATGACGAATGGCATTATCCCCAGACTGGTGCAGCCTAAACATGAATTTTATAACTACCCATTTATCATGACTTGTCATGGGTTTCTTTACTGTACTTTCTACTGACTCTCACACCTTCCACCATTAGCACCTCAGAATCCCTTCCTTTTGTTCCTTTATCTTATTCCATCTTAGTTTTTGGTAACAGATTCTCAGGCGATCAGGACAGGAGGGCTGCAAAGGCTGGTGTTCAAGAGTTCAGAGCTTCCCAAACTGGAGACCCACCGCCAAACGTGTTGGTGGTCTTCAGTCCACTTACTAGTGGATAAGTGTCCTCATTGTCACAAGTATCTGCAATCTTGTCATTTGACTCAGCAGAAAGGTCTCGGATTGACCGAGCATCCAGACAACTATCTTTCCACTCTGGCAGATGTGATGGATGAATCTGTTTTGTTGACCTAGGCCTGTCTTCTCCTCATCCCACTCCAGCTATGTGCACAGTGCAACAATCCACCCCTCATCTTCACGCCGAAAAAGGCACAAAATCAGATAAATAAACAAAAAACTGTTTTCTCCTCAGTTTCATTTAAACGAGAAAAAAAAAAAAAAGTGCTAGGTGTAAAGCCTAAATGATAGAGAAAGCATTTACTTTCCAGGAGCAAGCAATATTAGTCAACTCTACAGGAAAACAAAATTACTGTGAAGTAATTAGTGTCTGGCTTGAGCTCATTTTTGGTCGCTGCACGTTGTCTCTGTTTTACTGCTGTCCCTTTGGCCTACCCGATCCCACATTTAATATACCACTGCTTATAAAGAAATCCCTGTGGCTCAGAAGGCTGAATTGCCACTGCTGGGCTAGGGCCTGCTCTCTAGTATATAGAGGCTTTCATTTCCCAAGTTATGAATCTGACATCTCATGGCCAAATCCATGCCAGTTTATTTCTGAGAAGTCTGTCCTCATTATTTACCCCAAATAGTTTCACTGTCAGTCTGCCTTTTTTTTTTTTCCCCACTGTGAAGAGGCTGAAGTATCTGAAAGTATCAAGCCCCTCTTTGTTGGATTTTACACTTTTGCTATTACAAGAATTTGTCTTTAGGGATAGAAAAATCAAGCAACTTATTTCCAGCTATTACTTGGATAGGACTTCATGTTCTTGAACAAGTTGTGAGCTCCCATGATCTCTGAAAACAACTCTCCCGAGGTCTTACATCAGGGTAGTCCTATAGTTCTTTCATTACTCTACTGGATGTTTGAAAATATTAAAAGGCATCTAACATCCCAGGCCAGCAATTTATAGACTCAAAGTCTGGCTCTGCAGCCCTCTAAGCCTCTATTTCTTCCACAAAATCTGCACTTTGCTATTATTGTCACCAAGACAGGCACGTGTTTCACCAGGGGTAGTTTGTCAAAGCAACAGTCCATTATCCAAAGATTCATCACAGGTTCCCACTCTGGTACACGATGGAAGAGAGCCTGGATGTCAGCAAGGGAGGAGAAAGGAAAGCTTCCTCTCAGAAAGGTGCATTTGGGAAATGACACACCTTGATTAATCAGGGCAGAGCTGATTAGGGCAGCAAATGCTTGCCTTTTTTTTTTTTTTTTTTTCCTTTTTCAAACCCATCTGTGTTCCTTTGGAGAGTATAGATGTATAAAATGTATGTATGTGCAGTTTTTTAAAGCTCCAGACAGCATCTTCCACAAGTCCGTGACCTATGATAGAGAACTCCAGCTCCCACTACAATACAAACAATGTTCTGTTAATTACCAGGAGACAAAAGAAGAATAGAAATCACTCTTAAAGAAGTAAACCAGAAATGACATCTAATATTGCAGAAAATGTCCACTGTCTTCACAAGGATTCAGGACACAGCAAATATTATCATTATTGCTGAGAATAAATGCTTGCCCTATGACCCAGGTGATCTGATCACCTATTGAATGGAGAGAACGGAGAGCTGTCACAAACAATGTGATTTAATTAAATTATTTTAATTTAGCTCCTAATAGGAGTACTAAAACTGGCTGTACTCAGGCTATAAGATCAGATTGATACATCTGGTCCATTATCTGTAGTTTATGTGATGGAATAAGCAGATCCCTGTTTGAGTTGGTTGCAGGAACTCACAGATCCAATCTGTGGAGATTACTTCATTATTTTATAACAATACTTGTAGCTCCCTTTGAGAAACAGGCTCATCTTTCTTCCACTCATCTCATGGAACAGATAGACATGGAAACAAGGAATATTAAGGACCAGCCAGTGCAGATGACACCAAGATCTGTGTCACTTTAGCACCCAGTACCACTGGAATCACGACTCGCAGCTGGGTTTTCTAGGTTGAGATCAACAACCATATGGAGGGCAGCTGCCCTAGCAAGGAAAATGTTCACTATTCCTCAGTCAACTCACAAATGGTAATCAATAAAATAAAATAATTGCAATCTTTAAAATATTAAGTCCTTGGTTCTAAACCGACAGGATTGTAGTGATAGGAAACGCACAAATTTCAGGAGGAAAAGGTTACTTTCATTGTCATATGAATCAAGCTTCCAAAAAAGTATCAGAATTGAGATTGTTTTATAGAGAAATTAAGAAATATAAGCAATGCTTTCAGGTGGAAGAAAAATCTATAAAGTGGGACAGTTTATCCTGAATTTAGGGTAATTTTTGTGAGCAAATGCTGTAGGATCAGAAATAGGCTGTCAACAGACTCACATGAAAATTCTGCCTTAAATATATATATTTTTTAGTGCAATAAAATTCTGACCATACAATAAAAATCTGCAAAATTATATATATGCAGTAATTTTTTACATTTACAGAGAGAATTCATAAACTTCAGATAAAAGAAACGCCTGAGAACAACTTCAGGTGTGATTACTATTTAATGCTTTTCAATGTCCTTTCAACTGACACACATACAAGAAAACTAACAAAACCCCATAAACCCAGTTACTATTTCTCTGTGTAAAGTGATGCTCTTTTAAATACATGGTGAAATTCTAAGCCTGAACACAAAACTCCTTCTGGCTGAATACTGAAGTGTTTGAACATCCAGGCAGTGCCAGGGACACTTCCTTATGTGCTTGTAAGGGCTCCTGATTGTGGTAAATAAACCTGACCAGCCCTTTTTTGCTGCTTTGGTGGAGAAATTATTCCCTCCCTTTTTGTTGTTTCAAATATGACCTAATATTTTTTTTTCCTCTGTACAAAGCCTGGCTTTAGTCATCCTAATGAACTAATGATCTTTTCCTCTGGATATACTTCAGCTTTGTCTTTGAGGCTCCTCACCTTTCTCCAAGTGGAGCCAATAGCTTGTTTCTCCCCACTTTTAAACAAACAAACACAATGTCCTTCTTCCCCCTTCCTCCCCACTTTCTTTAATGACATCTTCAGTCATTAATGAGTTAATAAAAATCTCAAAGTCATCTGTGAATAGATAAGGGGGAAGAAAGAAGAGTATTGTACACATAATGACAGGCTCCCTGCTGGCCCTAAGATGTCATGGGTCAGCCATGTCAAGAATGTGTGTGCCCAATCATCTGCTGATTTTTATCAGCAAGGCCTGAAGCAGAATCTGACACGGCCAGTTTGGGAGTTACAATGAATAAACAATGACTTCTTGGATTGTTGGCTGCTGTGTGATAGAGTGAGAGGGTTTATATATACTAAAACATGATGACATTAGCAATCAATATACCAATTACTGGACAAGTTATTGGATGAAGAATGCACATGTCCTGAGCTTTGTGCACTTTGAACATGCTACCAGCAAAGGAGAGCACAAAAATTATGTTAATTAACCCATTCCAAGCTTGATATGCTAATACCTGATGCTGCCTTGAAGTTTCTGAGAGAGATATAACACACTGAACATTTTAAATATAAGACACAAAGCATGACAAATTTATTTTACATTAAGACTTGAGGAAGAAAGGGATAAATTTTTTCAAGTGGGCAACTGAGATTCTAACAGACTTAAATTGTTATCTCTAAAATTTCACCTAAACACCCTCAGCATACTACACAAATTTCATCACTGAGCAGTTAGAACATATCTCCTATAGGTCGGTTAAGGAAATATCCTGACAGCTCTCACCTGCCTATTCTTAAGTAGAGAAAGGAAGATAAAACTAACACACTTTTTTTATTTCTGTGTGATTGGAAATGCATTTTTGCATCTGATCAGTCTCTTACATTCTTTAGAGTGCTCAAAATATTCAGTGTTTATGAGTTTGTCTTCTCTTATTCTGGAAGTGATTGTGAAGATAAAATGACAGTATTTTAATTGAAGCCAGAATAGAATGGGCTTATATAAGTCACCTAATTCCAAGTACAATATTGAAGAAAACTAAAGTTTTAAAGATATCAACATTGCAGGCACATCTAGATTGGAGTTAAACGGTGTCAGCTCTCCATTAAGATGGACAAGTCCATGATCTAATGGAAAGCTCATGGGTTTTGCCCTGAGATGCATTGTTAAAGTGATGTGGAAAAGACAGGTTTTATGATGGTTCTCCATCCTTTTCTGTGTAGTCTCTGAATGACAATTTTACTGCCATCTGGGAAGCAGAAATGCCACGGACCCTTTGACTTTTGCTCAGGTGGGAGCAAACAAGGCAGGGTATAAATATAAAATTTAACTCTGCCTGCCAGGGCATCAACCAATGCAGTAGAAATTGTGCAGAAGTAGGGAGGAGAAAAATTCAGACATCAGAGTGGCCCTGTGTACTTGCTGTGTGTCAGGGACTGAATAAAATCTGCAGATAGATCTCTTACAGATCATTTTTGTGATGTTACTCTAAATGACAATCAAATCTGCTCCTGCTCCTCAGAGCACTAAGCACTTCTCAGAGTTGTGTTGAATGGTGATGGCAGAGGGAACAGGCTCAGACAAAGGGGAAGAATAGATGAGGCTCCATCTGGTTTTAACTGCAGTGGTTATGAAGTATTCAGCTGGATCCTTCCAAATAATTCTTCCCTTCCCATTGAGTAAGTTCTTGAAAAGTTTAAAAGTGAATTTGTCCAGCATGTGTGATATGAATAATGAAATGCTTTTAAATGTAAATGTTTCATAAAATTGCAGCATTACCATACATTGCAGTGAATACAGTTTAAAAAAAAACACAACCCAACTCAATAATCCCTCCTCTGTAATTTACAATTAACTTTTTGCCTCAAGGTAACAACTACATTCACAAAAATAATGGTAATAGATTGACCTTGTTATGAATGGATAACAAGCTGGAAACAATATAGTTTGTCACAGAGCATTAACTGTTACTGTTGAAATTGTAAATAATGTGTATAGAACTTACAGTGTAAATGGCTCCCCTTAAAAATATTAATTATGTCAATTAAACACTTGATGCATAATGGATTATTCTGAAACCTATTTAAGCCCATGTCAGACTGAGTACACCATTTTCTGAGATCCCATTCCCAGACTACTGGAAAAATCTGTGTCTGTGCTTTGACTGCTCAAGGTGGACAAAGGAATATTGCTTTAAATTAAAGATATATGGCTGCCTCTTTTGTTCACATTTCTCACTGCTTTTTCTCATCAGAAGATGAGACTGTTTATAGACACAAGGCTCTTCTGAAGTGCTTTCAGGCTGCTTTGGAAACTCTTGAAAAGCAACCCTCACCCAACAGTGCTGGCCAGTCACTGGAGGATGTCCATGGGATACAGAGAACTCCACTGGCTTTTGTGCCACTTTGGAACACATCACTGGTGATGGGACAGAGAAGGAGAGATAAGTTCTTACCCCTGACTGGTTTCTCTCACCAAAGTGATCTAACTCAGCATTCTCAAGCCAGTGAAAGCTAAGGGTGATGCTGTTCCATTCTCCTCCTTGTGTGTCCTTTGGAGCCCGGGCTGTGCTCATCCAGGAGAAGGAGGTTGCTATCACATGGCTTTGTGGAGTGATAAAAAGCTATGTAACACATGGCTCAGAAAAAATTACTTTTCTCCCAGTGTCTGATGACTACCAATTCATGAACAAGACACTGAAATGTACTTTTTGTGCTTCCCAGCCACAGCTCCTCAGCTGTGGCTCAAGACTGGACTTAACAGCACAATACTTCAGTGTTCTGGCCAATTACCACGTTGCCTTATAAAGGAAGGATTCCCACTAGATTATCCACATAGAGAAAGTGATACTAAAATGACAAGCCACCAAGAGGTCAAATAACCAGTTGCCAGAAGTTAAAATAACTAGATTGTGGAGAAGCAATATCTGAGGAGCTGGCATGTGTCCCAGGACTGGTTGTCATACAAATGAAAGAAAAGACAGCTGGAATCTTTTTGGATTGAGTGTTATTTTCTGTGAATATAATGTAAATCTACCACTCTGGCTTTTCAACCAGACGCCTGAACTGGGAGTTGAGAAACTGATTCAGTAAAATATAAGGTCTCTTTATATCCCATTTTTCCATGTGTGGGTTTCATCTACTTTGTTTAGCTTTATCCTTTGGGATAAAGGACTGTTCAGACTGTCTGAGCACAAAGAGTCTGATTACAGTTTGGGCTCTCTAGTAATCGAGGCAAATACATTACGACTTCTCTTGCCAAAAGGTGTGTTCTCCCACCTGTGCAGCAACAACATCTCCACAAATGTATAACTCAGCAGGCACCTCTACCCTCTGTGGAGTCAAAATCCCAGTCAGGCTGGGTAAGCCACAGTTGGATTTCCCTCCGCCCAGTGATTTTCCCTGGGCAGCTCTTGTTTCACCATCAGTTAAAGTTTAGCTGTTTGCTATACATTCAGTGCCATCTCTTTAAAGATGTATATCTGAGTGGGCAAGAAAGTTAGGGATTAGCAATGGGCAGAGGTCAAGTCTGTCAAGACTTTAAGCATGTTGTTGGTTGTAAAAAAGATTACGTTACTGGCAGCCCTTTGCCAGATCAGTACTTCGATGCCAAATGTTAATCCTTGCTGGGGACAAGATGGCTTGTAAATGTTATGGGAGAACACAGCTTTTCCTGTAGAAAACAGGCATTTATGGTTAAAACATGGATTGTTTTCTCATGCTTGTGTTTGCATTTCATGCCAATTCACTCTTGCTTGCTATGAGCTTCGCTTCAGTACTTACATTTAATCACTTAAAGTCTTTATTTGTATAGTTGAGGGGAGAATGGTTGAGTTCTTGAAGCACTGGGGAGTAGAAGAGCCAGAGCTCAGCCTCAAGTTTTGCCAAAGGACTTGCACTGTGAAACTGGGCCAAAGCAATGTGCCCACTGAACTTTACTTTTCAAATCCGTACAATGGAGCTCCATGTAAAAAGGATCCTGTAAAATTTTATTTGTGACTGTTGGGAGTTCAGTGTTTATTTATCTATAAAGCAATCTACCTATTTTAGTGTGGCTAATTATATATCTGTAACTTTCTAAGTAATGTCCTTTCTTACAGTCATAGAATCACTGAATGATTCGGGTTGAAACCTTCAGGATGATCTTGTTCCAGCTCCCCTGCTGTGGGCAGGGAACTCTCCACTATACCAGGTTGCTCCAAGCTTTGTCTAACCTGACACTGGGCACTGTCAGGGATGGGACATCCACAATTAGACACTTTGGAAGAGCTTAGGCTTCCAGCTCAGGTGCTTGCACAAGGGAAGTCAAGGCATAACCCAACACAGGATTTTAAAATAACCGTAGATTCAGATGCCCCAAAGTTTGTTCTGCTGTGGACTGAGAGCACAACTGGGTGTGAGCAGCAGCTGTTGTCAAATGTGTGCAGAGCTCTGCACATGGCTGAGCACAGTCAGGAAATTCATGTTGTACCAGCAGATCTCAGCAGCTGACAATGCTCACAGAGCATTGCACAAACTCTAGGAAGTCCTGTGGCTGTCTCATGTGAAAGGAAAACAAGCAGGTCTGGGTGCAAACTATACTCACACCTGTTTTTGGCATCTAAAGATCCTCAGTGTCTCTGTGGCTCAGTTTTTCACCCTATTTTGGGAGGTAATGAAACTCTATGCTAAGGCAAAAATCAATAAAGTTTTGCTTTAAAGGGTTTGATGAGGTCAAGAAAACACCAGTGCCTGATGCATGTGAGTTCAAGAGTAGAGGGGACCATGTAAGTTCCCAGGTAGATTTGATAACAGAGTTCATAAAATAAGAAAAGCAAATTCAATCTGGGGAAATCTGAGCTTCTAGGTTTCATGCCATGTACATTTAGTAGCTATAAAATTAGAATACTCTGGTAGAAGGGGATCCAACATTTTTCCTGGAAAGAAGTAAAAAATTATATGCAACATCCTAAGTATTAAATTCTGTTAGTTCAGTTTTGTTATGCAGATGGATTTTTTTCCTTCTCCTCTACTCTTTAAAATGTTTTGAATTAAAATAGCTTACTCAAGGTCACCGAAGGCATATGTTCCTGCTCAAAACTTTAAACAAAACATTAGTTTTTACAACCTTTTGTAATTTGGTATTGTATACAACATGGTTATAGACGGAGTTTCTGTAATCTTTGCAGTGGGTGACAGAAATATGAGAGCCAAATTTATAAGCCATTTAGTGAAGCATTTAATCAATTTCATGCATAGGAAATAACTCCGATTGCTTTGCTTTATCAATCTTGCTTTCTCAGAGACCTACAGTCACCCCAACCTCAAAACACTTCAGTGTGTGAGGGGGGAACCATATGCAAAAATCTAATGCTGTACACAGTGTCAGGGACTTCTGAGGGCTGTTTAAACTTGCCAGCATCAATAATCCCTCTTGAGGATGTTAATATATTTCAGAAGGAAGGCAGAAAGCTTAATATTTATAGGAAGTTCCAAGGCCTCTTTTTACAGAGATTTTTCTTAAACATCCTTTGTCTCGAATGAGTCTTTGACACTGTGTAGAGTTATGCAGATTGAGCTTGCCTCTAATATTAAAGTGTTTCTGAATGTTGCCTCTAATCACTAAAAACTCTTAAACACTCTCCCTGCATCGTGCCCCTGTTTCCATAAACTATGACTGGCATATCATTTGTCAAATTCAGAGACACTTCTTGAGCTGACACTGCTCACTAAGGCCACAGCAAGAAAGACATCAATGAGGTCTTGCAGTGCATGTAAGAGTTAAAAGTGGGACATTTATGCGAGACTGAGCTGAAGGATTACAAAAGCTCCTCTTCTGGTCTTCAACCCATGTCTCTGGATACACCACCTGACTTGTGGGCAAGAAGTTGGGAACACCACTCCTCTCCCCTTCCATGGGACAACTGGTGAACTGGAAATTCCTGGGCTCCATTCTGTCTCCAGTTGCATCTGTACTCATAAGGAGTGGGGAAAGGTCTAGTCTACTGGTACCTGACAGCATGAGGTACTGCTCTTTCTACAGAAAGGAAAGGAAAACCTTGACCAAACCAACCTCATCCCCTCCTCCTGTATCTAAAATCCCTACCTGGAATAAGAGATAAGGCTTAAAAGACTATTTCAGAGCACACTTTCTTCTCATGTACTACAACAGCTTGTACAATACTCCGAGCAGAGTACTACGCAGTGATTTTTTTCCTTGAGTGAAAAATTCCTGAAGGAGCAAAAAGCCAATCTCTCTGATAATCATCAGCTGCTCAACTATATTAAATTTAGACAAGGCTACAATAGTGCCAGAGTTGTCCCCTGCCCTCTAAAATTAGAACTGAAAGAATGGTGGGCATAGTGCTAAATATATAACTCATTTAAAAATAATGTGCTCTCAGGCTTTCCTAATGCTTGAAAAACTGATCATCATAAATCCCTAAAGATCTGTTTGCACAGCCAGCCTGCCTCCATCAGCCCCAAACATGTTCCAATAGGGTCTGTCCTTTCCTGAACATCCACTTTTTCTCACAGTACATAGGAAAAAAAAGCAGGAAAGGTTTGCTGCTGTTACACGATAGTTAAACAATAAACTTCCCAGTTACCTGGGAAACTTCACCTGGCCTCTGCTTTCTGTTTGGAAGCAAAGAAGGAAAGTAAAAAGGGTTAATATTTACTATCATAAGCACTAGTGCTGGAAGAGTTGATAGGGACAATCCAACTGAAATGATCACAACTGTGAGGTTTAGCTCTTCAAGCCATAGAAAACCATAACACTCCTCTACAGAATAAAAAAGACCCATAACAAATCAAAAAACCTAATTCTTCTCCTGTTTTTCAGCTCTAGCAAAATCCAGTGCTAACAATTTCAGAATCAATAAAAGCCGCAGGATGGATTATGAGCAGTTTTGCATAGAAACAGGGGCATGAAAAACCTGTATCTTTCATTCCTTCAAGGTCAGAAAAACTTCTACCTAGAAGCAAACCTCTTCTTTCCTTCCCACTTCCCTTCTAACAATGCACAGGATCCCCCAGGGGAAGAAGTTGCATTAAGGAAATTTTTAGAGACTTGGGGCCTGGATGTAAATTGGACTAAAGGAATCCTGTGTCCTTGCAGGACTTAAAAATCTCCATCATGACACAAGGGGTGTCTTGGAAAATTCAGGCTTTTTTTTGTCGGCTGTTTTTCTTTTTCTGTCATTTTAACTCTCAGGAAATCTACGACAGACATCTTTGAGAAGAGTGAAGTGAGGAGAGGGGAAATATTCGTTTGGGAGGGTCTCATGGAAGTACTAATGGAAATCACTCTGATGTCAGGTGTGGTTCTCCCTTGGGGTGGGGAAACAAACCTGGGGTCTATGAGAACCCAAAAACCACTTAGCTGGAACAATTAGAGATGGAGTCTCTGTGAAGCTGGGCCTGTGGTTAAAAGAGGGAATGCTGCTACACCACTAAATTTGGTTAAAAAAGAGTGATGTGGGGTTTTTCCTTCTACTTAGCTGCTCTTCCCCCTGGCCCCATGCTTGTGGGATGCTGCAGAGGGCTCAGATCTGTGCTCATGGTCTCCTGAAGGGCTGTGAGAGGTGCCTGTGCCACAAGAAGTGGGTCTGGACTTGATCTGCTGCAAATAGAAATGCTTGTTAGGGAAGCAAACAGGTCATATTACACTATTCTTGTACCTTAAATAAATCAAGAAAGGTGTAAATGTGCTAGTCATGAACTTATTTCTCCCTTGGGCTACTTCCATGAGATGTTTCATTCTCTTCCTTCCCCCCTCCTCATTCTACCTTTGCTCCTTTGGATGCCATCAGTTGATTGGAGGGGTTTGTTGAAAATTGAAATATTAAAAAGGCATGTTTTCATGCTTGCTCATCTGGAACATTCTGGGGAGGATTAGCTCTTTGAATTCTTCACCCCATAAATTTGGGGTTTCCACTCTAGTTTTGCCTTGAGGAAATATTAAGGCAAGAGAAGTATCAGTGAAAGAAACCAAAAATTGTTTTCTACATAGATATACTTTTGCAACCTTAATGAGCAGGTGATCTCTTTTCTTCCTTTCCTTTAAACAGTACCTAGGATTAAAAAAATCCATGCTTTTCTTCTGGAGGAAGCCAGATGCTACACAGAAAAGTTTATCACAGTATGAATGCAGATCTTTCAGAGGGGAAAAATAGTATTGGAAGTCAAGGTAAATTTTTTATTTTTGCTCTTTAAAAGCAATATAGTGATTAAAAAGCATGTTACAATGGGCTGTTTCTGGTGAAACTGGTGTTTTTAATAACCTTGCTCTAAAAATGAACACTTTGCCACCCCTAGGAGCTGTTTGTTATTCTGTAGAATTCTCTGGACATGGTCTAGAGCTGCTCAATTTTTACTAATGAAAGTAAATGAGAATTAAAAAAACATCCTACTACCTGCTCATTTGCCAAAGCTGGTTTTCTTGAAGCAGAATAGACACAATTATAAAAACCTCAATCAAGTTTTTTACTCTTTGAAGAACACAGTATTTTATGGATGTAATTTATAAGCAGAAAAGAAGAGGGCTATTCCCAATATTATCTTTATCTTCTAGACATAAATAACAAACAACTCTGGTAATCAAAATTTACTGCAATTGTAATAGGTTTTGGCATCATTTATGTATCACAGGGAATGTTAACATAATGTTGGCTTTCAGGACGGAGGCAAATTTTTTTTACTTTATTTTTTGGGCTGGATTATACACACACACACACACACATATATATATATATATATATATATATATATATATGTAAAACCTCCCTTCCCCCCAGTATATTTGTGACTTTTATGGCATTCGAGAGATTAAGTCTCATAAATAACACTGTTTATATCTCCTAATCAGAAAGTTGAAATTATCTGTGACAATGTGAACACGAAAAAGTTGTATACTATGAAAATATTTCAATAATTAATGCATGCACTATCTAGAGCAATTGACAGTGAGGTCATAAACATAATGGGCCATCTGTGTTTGATTTGTATCTGAAAATGCTTAAAGGGAAAGGCAGGTAATTCAGGCTTCTCTTACAAATGTAAACAAGCAAGATTTTTCACCTTCTCAGAAGGTTGTTGAACCATTTCATTACTTTAAAGGAGAAGGAAAAAAAAAAGGTTTTTCCAGGCTAGAGCCTTTTAACACACTTGCTTTTTGCTCCTGTATTCTCTGACAAGCAGCACAAACCAGTGGGGCTTTTAGTCTTCTTTTGGAATACACAGAGGGTTGTCATTCTCCTTTATTTACTTTATATTGTTTGCTCTATAAAAAAAAATGCCACTTCAGGCTCCTGAGCAACCTCAGCAGCTCACTTTGCATTCTGGGACCTGGGTTTAAATAGTTTCCTTTGGACCTTTCCAAGTTCAGATCTGCACTGGGCTGTTGAAAGACAGCAAAGGGTTTGTGCAGGGATCTGGCTCATTGCGCCTTTATGACCCTTCTCTGGACTTGTCCCAACTTGTCTCCTGAACCTTTTCTCCCTTGTGAAAGTCGAGATTCAGGTTACCTGCATATCTGGGCTTGGATTTAGTTTAGCACTAGGATGTCTGTGCTGCGATGGGGAGGACTGGATTGTCCTGCTATCGTCAGGAATAACTCTTTATCTCTGGACTTATATGCATTGGCATAAAGCCAATATCAGGCTGGAATGACTCAATAAATAAACAACCATATACCCCTCTTGTTTTCACTGGCTGATCCGATGACAGTCGGGCTCCTGCTCTTGGCACAGACCGAGGCTCTACTGAAGGAAATGCCATTATCTTTCCCGTGCCAGGCAGAGATTAATACATTCTTAGAAATTGAATCCAGACAGGACTTCTAAATGATTTCATGTGACCTCCTGTATATCAGGGCTATTAAATACTACAAATTACCTATGATAAGACCAGAGATTGCAACCTATTTAAAACTCTGTACATTTTTTTCCCCCTTCTGCTCAGCCCTCTCTTGTTCCTCAAATATTAAGTGTAGGCAGAGAATTGGCAAGGCAATACTAAAGTCCAGAGAAAATGGCTGAAATATATCTGGTTATTCCTGCCCAGTAAGAATTCCCTCACTGTCCCTGATAATCTGATCTGGGCTAATTTCACTCTTAGATCTGAAGCTGGTGATCAGAGCAATCTTGAATATGACAAGAACAGACACCAGCCACCACTTAGACCTCTTCATTGCCTCCCCCTCCGCCCCAGCCTTTGAACACCTCCTCAGCATTTATGTCTAGCATTGCAAAATCTTGGATTTAGCCAAAGGAAAGAATACTGGCATAAAGCAAGACCAGAATCTGAGTTATACACCAAGGTGTGAGAATTATTCTTGACACTGCAAGTGCCTGTCTAATGCTTGGGAATCTGAAACATAAATATTTTCCTAAAGTTGGACCACAAAGTTAATAAAAGGGAACAAGGCAAAGCCCCAGATTCACAGACTGGTAAAGAGAAAGACTCTGCTTTATGGACGTTGAGCATTTGCATTTCTCTCACATGCATAAAAATCCTCCTCCTTTCCCCAGATCCTCTCAAACAGGAGGGTGTATAAATTGCAGGGTGTTCCAAGTTAGATGATGAAGAAGATAAATTCTATGTTGTCCAAGCCAAATGATCTCAAAATTCAGCAGTTTGCAGCACTGGGAAACTGCATCTTACTTCAAAGCTGAGTTTCTGTAACTCCCTGTTTCCATTTTTGCATCTTGTCATGTTGTTGGCAGCAAGGTCAAATGCCCCATGTTATCCAATATTCTCACTGTGCACAGGTCCCACTGTTTGGAAATCAAGTACTCTTCCTCCTTTCTAGTCCAGCTGAGGAATTTGAGTTTATATGCTACACAGCAATGCTTCTTTCTAGTACGTAGATTGTTCTATTCTCCTATGGCCTTACTTTGGTATATCTCCCTTTTGAAAGCAAATTCAGACCCAGCTGTCTAATAATTTGAATTAGCCAGTTTTTGTCAGAGCAGATAATTTTCTTGTTCCTGCTTGAATCTGTCTCTTTTTTAATTCTGGCTCTGGACTCCAGAGACTTTGGCCTCATTATGCTGAGGAGAGGTGGAGATTAAATACTTCAGGTTCAAGTGTTTTGAGACAGTTTCCCACTCTATAAAAGTAGCCTTGTTCCCTGATTTTTGCATTGTTTAGCGGCCTTGCAGTAAACACAGCAAAACAGTCTGCCCTGAATCAGAACCTCGTCCTCTCTCATCACTTGCTAAAATAATAATTCTTCCTGTCATCTACAGATTTTATTAGCACAATTTTATGTGCTATGTGAAAATTTCATAATAAAGTTCATGATACTATAAACTGCAGGTTATGTCAAAGCAAAGTAAAAGCTGGTGCAGCCATAGTCTGTGACAGATTAAGGAAAGATTATTGGATAGAGAACTCTGTACCTTCCTCATTTCAAAATCAGCAGCTAAAAGACAACCAAAGCTGATGTTTAATACTACTCAGTGAGGTTTCATGGTTTTTAAAATCCATATATACTTTTGTTCCCTCCAACGTCTTTGAAAATGAGTTCCATCATTGAATTCATGCTGAGGAGAAAAATACTTTCTTGTAGCAGGTGTCCTATATTGTATTATGAAAAAGAGTGAATAATCATTCCCTACTTACCTTCTCTATTCCAGATTTTATAGGCCAGATATTGTGTTCCCTTTTTCTTTTTCAGATATTCTTAAAAGAAGCAGGAAGGTGTTATAATTTTCTGCATCTATTTTGAGTCAGAGTGACCAGAACTACCATGGATTTATATGTGGCAAGAGGATATTTTCTGCATTTTCATTCTGTACTCATATTCTTGTATCTTATTTTCCCTTTTGTGGGGCACTGAATTGATGCTTTACAGTGAATTATTCACAATCACTGAGATCTTTCCAGCACAGATGCATCTACAGCCTCTCTGTGTGTCTGTATTGCACTTTTATTACTCTCCATCCAGTGACACTGAATTTCTCCTGTTTTTCTAATACTCTGGCACTTAGTGCAGTGAGATATCTCAGCTTGGAGAGTGTTGGGTAGCTCTCTATCATTTATCATTATATGATCTGTATAGATGGTGACAGACCCCTGGGGGGTCCCTGCTCAGTTTCTGCCCCCACTCTGAAAACTGGGTATTTATTCTTGCAACCATCACATCTTAGGACAGCTCGATTTAAAGCACTGAAACCTTCTCAAAGCCCTTCTAAAAATCTGTGTGCCCTTGCTGGAGACGCATGGGCAGTCACCGATTCCTTCAGCAGAACCTCATTAAAAGGACTTTGTGTGGAGCAAGGAGTAGTTCTGAATATCACCTGGTATTAAAGGCTGTGGTGGTTTTGCTTGGTTAAATTTAAAATAATTCCTAAAGGAGAATGCATTTTTCTACTTAAGGCTGTGATCTGGCATTTGGGATCTACAGGTTATACTCCCTCTCTGCCAAAAATCTGTTTTACTGAGCAAGTTGTTTCATCTTCCTGCAGTGCAATTGCTCAGAGGGGCAATCATTACTTATTTCTTCCATCACCTCTCTTCAGCTTCTAAGCTTTCCAGGATAGGGGCAGCATCTTTATATCAGGATTTGTCGTTAAACCATTTTGTATGGTAACTCTGGATGATGTCATAATCCAAGTTGATAATGCATTTGTTAAGGTCAAATAGCCTGATAAGGGCATTAGGTCACTGTTTTTAATCAAGCTCCATTTCACTCTTATAGTTAATATATATATTTTTTAATTTCAGTGATATATTGTCTCAGTGAGAATATTTGTTTTGGCCGCTAAATCAACCAGTATGCCAAAATAAAAAATTCTGTGTTATTTCAAGTGAAATGAATTTGCTTTTATTCTGCTGTTTTAAAGAAGCTGGTTGGACTCTAGCAGTGATAAAATCAGTAAGGAAAGGCCAAGGGCCTTTTTTTGTGAGATTTCATTAAGGTGTGATAATTAAGAAACGGGAAGAGGACAAAGGATCACAGTGCCTCTGCACTGAAGATGTTGTGCCTTAAGAGTTTGCATAATAACTGTTGGGTCAGTGACTATAAACCAGTCCTATAAATGCAGAATATAAGATCTGAACAGTGCATTTCCTCACCATGATTATGCCAGCAGCTAATGGTCACATCCAGTGGGTCACCCATCCTTCCTCCCCCCCGTCTTTAAAGTGACACCATCCCTGTTTTCACTCTGTATCTGTCATAAAGACACATTGATTTCCTTTTGGAGGAAAACACATATTTCTTCCCTCCTGCTAAGAAGATAAATCTGACAGATTTTAATCAAATGTAGTTGTTCACAACTATAGAAATGTTTCCAGTGGCATGGATGAAAACCTTTTTTTTTTCCTATTTTTTTTAAGGAGGTTTCTGGAAGTCAAGTTTATTTGGAGAGTGCACCTGTGCTAAAAATTTTACTGTATGCACCAGCAGTTAACATTTGGGAATGCCCTATGGGCAGGTTTAACTTTACTGCCCTCCAACATAATGCCTGTCTTGTAGTGGTAACCATGAATACTGCCATAGTTAAGGGTCTGTCAGTGGTTCTGTCATAAACTCCCCTGTTTCCAGGGTTTTTATAACTCAGCCATAAAAACTCTCTCTCCAAGCTAAAGCTTAGCTTACCAAGGCAGACCTGATTCTGATCTTGGAAAGGCAGATGATACATATCCCTCTGCCTCTTCTGAAATTAGCTATGATCCCCCAGGAAGGGCTCTCACAAACCATGGGTGCCATACATGTCCAGCAATATATGATAGATGAAGGGGGAATAGTGTCTTAGAAAGGCTTTCATCCTCTTCAAATGGCAAATAAATTGGCCTTTTTACTTTGAAGCAAGAGAAGTCAAACAACACAGTGCTTTCCAATTTAAATTGCATTTTTACTTTAGTCTTTTATTTCTTAAAGTAACTTTAGGAGTTCATTACTGCTTAGCCTGGGCCATAGGAAAATATCTGATAGCATTTAGAGATGTGGAAAATCATTCACTATTTAAGTATTACTCTGGATTTAAATCTGTGGGAATGAATGTGGAAATGGAAATCCTGAAGAAAAAGATCATTCAAATCTGAGCAGAGCCAGTGTTCAGCAACACAGAAACCATGGCTACTGTGACCTTGAAAGAAAGGGAGTGGTGTTTAAAATGTAAAATGGCAATTTTAGATTTCTGCTAATTTGTCTGTAGACTTAACCCAGCTTGTAGGCAAGGCTGGCTGCAACGAGCTCCAAAAGTAGAGTAAATATTGGTGCTTAATGAAAATTTTCTATGATGGCTGCTACTATAGGTTTGGAGATAGGTTATACATTCCTCAGTAAAATTAGAATGGGATAGATGGATGCTAGCTGAACTATGGTTTAGATGCTGTGCTAATGCCCACAAATTAACAAAAGCATAGTAAACTTTGGATGCTGGATATATTTGGGTTGTGGAGGTTTTTTTTTTTTTTTTTTTTTTTGGGAGAAGGAAGAATTGTTCAAGTCTGCCAAGATATCCATGGGCTTTCCATCCTATGCTGAATTCTATGTTTTCCATTATCTCCTGGTGGCTGAGGTGCTCTAGTTCTCCTTATTTCCTTCCTGAATGCCCCAAAGCTGAACACTCATCAAATATTTATAATTTGGACACACAAGTACATCTGAAAATTGGTGAAGAGAAAATAAAGGAAATGAATGTGCTACAAAAGCTGACACCTTCACATGTTTGTTCCTAGTGCTGCCTTTTATCTCCAGCATTTGGCATTTCTGCAAAAATAAAGTTTGGGCTCTAAGGAGCAGGAGTAGAGACTCAAATTGTGAGTCTCTTATGATGGTTTTATTTCTGGGTGCCGTACGAGGCAGGTGATGTCTAGGAAGGAGGGGTGGTTTAGATCAGATATTAGGAAGAAATTCTTTCCTGAGAGGGGGGTGAGGCCCTGGCACAGGTTACCCAGAGAGGCTGTGGACTCCTCATCCCTGGAAGTGTCCAAGGCCAGTTTGGACAGGACTTGGAGGAACCTGATCGAGTGGAATTTGTCCCTGCCCATGGCAGGAGTTGGAAAGAAATGGACTTTAAGGCTCCTTCCAACCCAAACGAATCCATGATTTGCTTTGCCCCATCCTTTGGTTGTCATTTTGGTAAAGTTTATTTGGCTTGACCAGGGGAATAATGTGGGCTATGACACGAGCTGGGAGAGAGGGAGAACAATCATTTAAAGTGTGATTTGTTGCCTGTTCCTCCTCTGCTCTGCTCCTGGGACAGTCAATCTGCTTCATGACTCTGACTGCTTCATGCTTCAACCCAGGGGGCCAAAGGAGAGGGGGGAACTGCCAATACACCTCTTCCAAAGAGCAGTTTATAAGTCTAAGGAAAAACTATGGAAAATGAAACAAATTAAGTAAGAAGGAAAAAAATGTTCTTTTATTTTCTATTTCTATACTGACAATGGAACATTAATTTTAAGGATCCTTTTTGGAAATGAGTCAGATGTAAGCCCTGGTCAAAGCCATTCTTCCTTTTAAACACTATTTCTGCTTCTGTGTTCTGGGGAATTTTCATGGTTTGTGCCCTGAATCAGATAATTCAGGACTAACTCCTCTTTAGATCTAGGCCAACAAGATGATCTTTTGGTGACCAGGGTTTCCTCTAACATTTGTGCCTTTATGAATCTTCTCTCTTCAAGGTATAAAGGAAGTTTCTCATTTTAAGTAGTCTGGTGTCCCGGTACCCTTGGGGTGGATTTACACATTTAAGTCACATCAAATGCTAATAGGAGCTCCTTGGTCAAATCCTCTGCCCTGTCCCTCTTCATGCCTCGCTGGGAGAAAAGAGCCATTAGTGTGTTTAAAAGTAAATTTCAAGGTTTCCTTTTTGTGCGTTCCAATGGCTGAGGTTTATTCCTCTCGTCCTTTTTATTTTATTGTGAGGCACCTTGAGTTATTTGCATGATAAGACACCCTGTAAATGGATTATATTGTAATGCATTGTGTAGGTTTAATGCTGACAACAGCTTGGTTTGGAAGTAAGATAGCAACTTAGATTTTTAGTTTCTGATGTGCCATGCAGAGAATTGCCTTTTGAGAAGCATGAGGCGAAGCAGGAGGGATGAGGAGGAGGCAGCTGGAGTTAAGTTGTATGAATAACGTGAGGGAAGGCTGGCGTTCAAGATGAGTTGAATGCATTAACTTCTCAGCCCCCAAACTGGAGGGAATCAACAGCACCAATGCCAGTGGCTCCCCCTTCTCTGCTCTAACACTTAATCTATTTTTCCCCTTAATTTTTTCCCAAGGATACTGAAGGCATGGCAATGTTTTTTGGTAACAGCCTTTCACATGGGATGGGTGTACCTTTGCAGACACTGTGCCTAGAATATTATGTCATTATATACTACCTACTTAGAAGCTGAAGCTGGTTCCCTGGAGAAGCCCCATATTTCAGAAAAAAATGGTGAAATGAGCAAAAGGTCTGTTTTTTTGGGGGAAGTAGATTGCCCTTAACTCTCACTGGACCATGTAATGAGCGCCGGTGCAGGATGTTTGGCAGTCTGAGCATGGAAAACATACACTTCCCAGGAACAGTGTGTTTAAATCCTGGCAGAAAGAGCTTGGCTTTTCCTCCCAAGGCAAGTATGGACTTTGCATTGAGTGGGTATTTTAGATAATGCCACAAAAATATAAACTTGCTTTTCATCTCTGCTGAAGTTCTGCACAAGGCTGCATTTCATGTTACATGCTTGAGATGCTCTGTGCAAGTGGCACAAATATTCCTCTTTCTCTCTTTCAGCTGCAATAATAAAAGGTCTGCAGTTTTAAAAACTTTGCTCCATATAACTCAAAGCTTGAATAAAATGATAGCAATTAAATCAAAGGTGATAACTCTGTCTCACTTGTATCTTGTTGCCTTAATTCTTCATGGTACCCAGCACCCATGCATTGGTTTAAAGTTCTTGGGCATTTTTAAGTTTTTGGGCATCTCTTCAGCTTTTGGCATGTACACGGCATTATTTCACACTAACAGAACTATCCTCATACCCCACATATTTTAAATAACTCTTTGTTATCTATAGTGTTTGAATGGAGGGAGCTGAGCAGTCGTGCAAAATTTATGCATCACTTAAATTAAAATGAAATGCTGCTTGGAATCACTTTAGGTTTCATTTTTTAGCTCAAAGTAGTCATGAATAGCATTTTGAAAAGCACTTTGATCATTGCGCTGTTAAAAAAAACAACAGAGGAGAGAGGGGAGTATCTTTTGGGGGGAAGCCTTTGAAATCATAAAGTGTAACTAAACTTAGTCAGCATACTGTGACCTGTCAGGAAAGAGCTGATCCTATTTAAGCTCCGCTGCATGCGGCCAAAATACTTTAAAGAGAATTCTGTAGATTTCTGTGTTTCCTGACGTCAGTGTGGCACAAGAGGAAGATTGGCTGCTATTTTTTTTTAAGAGAAAAAGAAATGCTTAGAAGTGCCACCAAAGCATTCCTGACTTAGGCCACTGTGCTGGTGACGCTGCAGTTTCTAGGACATATTGTCACTTGATCCAGCTCTGAGTCTGTGACTGAAAAAGGGACATTTTGTTTTACCAATTCATTCTCTTCAATTGAAATACATAGAGAGTCTTGTCTTCCCTGCTGCTCCATGGTTATGAGGAAAGAATTAGGCACTAACCATCCCTTACGGATGAGTGGCATGTAAATCTGGATTAATTCTGGCAATCTGAAGGAAGCAATATGAGGATCTGTCTCACTCCAGTGCATGGTCTTTATGCCATTGAATTCCCACACTGATAAAGAGATGCTGTACATCCAACACCACACTCAGGGCAAGAAACCTTTAATAATAGTTTAAATTAAAACAACTGGTGCTTTTAAAGAGAGGAAGAGGTTCTTTGGGAAGTACAAATAAATTCTTCGTCTCTCTCTGTGAAGACGTCACTAACAACTCATTTAAACTCTTCTCGTAAAAAGACTGTTTGTGTTCTAACAAGAAGTTTTGCAATCTGGAATAAAATGTTACTGATTGGGGAATTTGGATTTCAGCTGCTCCTGAATGACTCCAGATTGAATTCCATTCATGACGGTTCTATTATTCCAGACTTGCATGAGGGCAATAGAGTGTACATTAGGGAAATCAGTGTTGCTGAATTATTATTTGATTAAAGAAAAAAAAAAAGAACCTTCAGTTGTCACTGGAAGCAGTTCTTGGATGGCTTTTTGCTGTTGAAAAAGTTTGAAGCAGTTGAAAACAAAGCTGTGCAAATTATATTGCTTTCCATATAAATATCTGTCATGGGGAATGTCCTTTCTTTTTGTGGGAGCACCTGCTTGCGTGGTTTCTGAACTGTGGATTGAGAGCACTGGACCCAAAACACCCCAGGATGCAGCAGAATATTGCAAAATAAATCAGCCTGCCTTTGAAGTCTGAAAGAAATTTTGCTTTGTATACAGGGACGCAAAGTCTGATACAGCACTGCTGTTATCTGAAAGAAAAAAAGAGTGATCAAAATTGGTAATAATTCTTCCATTAAGTGGGAGATAAAACTTTAATTAAGACAGCCTACTGGAAGCTCAGGATGCTTCAAGTGTGACTAATTCTGACTGGCAAAAATATTAATTTTAACAAACATTAATTAGGGAGTTTTTCTCTGTGGCTGAGAAGACAGTTGCAGCCTGCAAGTGTCCATACAGGGGTGTGTATGGATGTGCACCTTGGGGCGTGTGGCACAAGCTGAGACAGCATGAGGGGCCTCACGTGTCCCCCAGGATTTATTGCAAGGTGGTTTAGTGTCTGAACAATGTGTCTAAAGATGTGGACGTGTGAATTTCTCACTGTGATGAACACACTTCAACACCAAAGCCCAGTGGCCAATATTGGCTGTTTGTACATGAGGCTGCACCAGCACCTTTCAATGTGTCACCAGGAGGGCACTGGTTTGGGATTTCTCCATTTCTGTGTGCCAGGATGAACCCTCGTGAGGCTCCACCAGGAGCTCTGCATCCAACTCTGAGATCCCCAGCATAAGAAGGATGTAGACCTGTTGGAGTGGGGCCATGAAGACAATCCAAGAGCTGGAACATCTCTGCTATGGAGTCAGGCTGAGAGAGCTGGGGTTGTTCAGCCTGGAGAGGAGAAAGCTCTGGGGAGATCTCACAGCACCTTTCAGTGACTAAAGGGGCTTCAAGAGAGCTGAAAGTGACTTTTGACAAGAGCATGGAGTGACAGGGTGAAGAGTAATGGCTTTAAACTGACAGAAGGCAGGGTTCGATTATATATATGGAAGAATTTCTTCACTGTGAGGGTGGAACAGGTCCCTCAAAGTGTTCAAGGCCAGGTTGGACAGGGCTTTGAGCAACCTGGTCTCATGGAAGGTGTCCCTGCCTGTGGGAGAGGGTGGAACAAGATGATCTTTAAGGGCCTTTCCAATCCAAAGCATTCTGTGATTCTCTGAAAACCTGGTCCCAATACTTCAGGCACCTGGCAGCTTCAGGGAGAGATTATAGCTCTGTCTTTCCCCTTCAGCTGAGGCAACTGGGGCTGTTTTCCTCTTCCAGAGCCCTGGAGTTTCCCCATGGCTCGTAGCCTCTGCACAGCTGCTTGTCCTAGAGCCAGATCAGACTGAGGTCAATGGCATAACTCGCCCTCCAATTTTTGGGGACTAAGGTTACACTGCTGATGTTACAGGAGAAGTGCTAAATGGCAGAATCAGCTGGATGGAGTGGCTACTTAAGAGTATTTTAGCCTTGTGGCTTGAGCATTTGGGTTATATTTTAGCAAGTGAGATGACCATTCTTTACAGATATTAAGAATGCAGAGCCTTGTGAATAGCGGAAAATCTAACATTTCATGGATATCAAAACTCATGCTCTTTTTTCCACAATACTAGTGTGTTGTAATTCTTTTTTGCCCTCTATTATCCTTTTACACTGCCATAGAATGTACTTTCATCTTTTGGAAATGACCCTTTAATGCAGTGGCTAAAATTTAATTTAGGATCTTTTGTTTTAAAAAGTGTGTGCTTTATTGCACGGGAATAACAATGGGGCTTCCATGGCTTTTAATATGACTGTTAGCGCAAAAATGCATTTTTGAAAGATAGTTAAATTTTTTTTTCCCTGAAAACTCAATCTGCAAACTCTGCTCAGCCTTGGAGACCAGACTGTGCTCCTCCTGAGGTGTGAGCTCTTGTTACCAACACAAATTCTTCCAGTGATGGCTTTGTTGCCTCCTTCATGCTAAAACAAGCATAAAGTAATTAAAACTTTTTTTTTTTGTAATATATGTAAAGAAACGTAATTTTAAAGCACCTTGGACAATCTATTTGAGAACCAAAGTGCTTTTTTGAAGAGAATTGTTTCTTTTTTCCCCAGTGTAAAACAGAACTTTGAATAAATTTTGAATCTCAATTACCATCCTGTGTGGGCCCTAACATGAAAGTTGTTACCACTCTCAACTTCTAGTTGCTTTCAAACCATATTTAACTGGAACATCAGAGACAGTCCCTTCAGCTGGGCAGAATAATTTCAGTTTCAAATATCTTCACAAAGAAATTCAAGAACAGACATTTGTATCTTTTTATTGTCTCAGTGCCTAATTACTCAACTGCAGTAGCTACAGAGGACTTTTGTCTCTATTACTATAACTTTAAAAAATTTTTCTCTGTGGTTATCAAAGTTTTCTTCCATTCCAGCTACTGATTTTATTGCCTAATGCTGGCAATACTCCATTATCTTTATCTCATCTTGATCTATGCTTTTTATTTGAGTTGCAAAAGACCACAGCCACAATTCAGCCTAAGAAGATAAACTAAAGTAATTCAAGCCCAGTGAATGGTTTTATTCTCTTGTGTTCTTACTTTCATAACTTACTACTCGTCTGATCCATTTTCAGCTGTAATGTACATATAATCAACCTTTTCATGCTCCTCACAAGAAAAGCTTTTGTTCACTGGGCAGTAATCAGTATTAAAGGCCTTTAAAATGGTGAAAGTCAATGACACTGGTGCATTGTCCAGATGCATTGTTGTTGATGAAGAGAACTGATGTTTCTGTGAAAGACCAATTTCATCACAAAGTTTCTTCATCTGCTGTGATCACAACATTTTTCACATATTGTTCTTCACAATCATGGAAGGTGGTGTCCACCTCTGATATTTCATTCCAGCTTGGGTAATTTTTTCCCCCAGAATAACTACAGAGTGATTTGATGGCTGGGAATAAGGCATTGAATAGTCTCAGTCCATTAATGGAGCCTCTACAGACAACATTATATATGGGCTATATATATTACAGCATTTCAGTCAAGAAAAAATCAGTGAAGAAAAAAATCTTACAGCAAGAAGACACTTGATCACAAATATAGTTATGTCACTTGAACGTTTTAAATGTAAAAGAGCATCACTTTAAAAAAGAATAAGAGGAATGAAATCATCAAATTTTTATCTAGGGGAGCACTGTAGTACAGGCCTAATTATAAACCTAAGACTGGTTCCAGGGATTTCTAGTCCTTTAACATTAAGCTTGTGATTAGATGCCTTGATATTTGCCATTGTCAGCGAGATACTCACGTACAGTTGTCCCAGTTTTCAAATGTTTATTTTTGACTGATTACAAATCAGATTTCTCTGTGAGGTGTCAGGTAAAAACAAGATCCTCTAAGTTTTACAGTTAGATGCTGTGGTCTTGTGGACTGGTTTAAAGCCTGTGAACTCCAGTGACACTTGGCTCTAACACAAACATGGGGAGCACCCTCACATCACCCAGAGCTGTCCCATGGAGGAAGAAAACTCTAACTGGAGTTTCTGGCTCTGATTGCTTTCTGTTTGCCTCAGGGTGTCCAGCTGCTGAAGTACAAGCTTTTATTAGATTTACAGCTCCATGAAGCAACCTTGAAGGTAGTTGACTTTGGGACGCCTTGCCTGGGCTACCAAGTGGACGTCCTTACCAGAGCTGGCCTTCAAAATTAATTGCATCAGACACAGATTTAATCCCTTGTCCTAAATCATATTTGTATGCAAACATTGCTACTTTTTAAACTAAGTCAAAGGCTGTTAGGTGCAATGGCTTTTGCTAGACCCCATAGTAAAGCTGGAAAAGCAGCTCTTGGGCATTGGAAGCCTTCCTTCTGTCTGAAACAGAGCAGCAGACTTGGCTAAATACAGCTGAAAATAGTTGCCACATGTTCACTGTATGAGTCAATTACACAGTTGCTGACAGGGAAATGGTTGGCATCCACAAGAAAAGACTGAAACAAAAGCTTCTTTTAATATTTTCCCATTTCTTTTGTTTGAAACTAATATTAAACACCTATTTCCCAATTTTCCTTTTTTTTTTCTGCTCTAAGAGAATAAGTAGTAGTTTGGATTTTTTCCCCTTATTTTTCTTTTTCCCTCCTTTTGCACTCCTCATCCTTCTTCTTCTTGTTTTTCCTATTTTCAGACTAATTCTTGCAAATTGTTAATTCTGGAGAACTTACAGAGGAAAGCAAAGGAAAACTGAAACTCTCTAAAGTGGTTAAAGTAGTTTCATTTTTCTTTCTGCTGTTACAGCTTTTCCAAACCAAACTGAAATTTTGGATATTACTCACTTATTCAACTAAAGCAACAAATTGGAAAAATTAAAGGAAATGGACAGGCAACAGAAATAATTCCAGTGCTTGCAAAAATATCATGTAAACAGTAGGAAAAAAAATTGTTATGTTTTGTACCTTGTCAAGGGGAAAACAATGGAGTTTTGAAATTTTTAATGAAAAAGTTCTTCCATTTTTCAGCTGTTCTGAGAAATCCAAAGTCCTCAACTGTTTTCATCACTAGTGTTACTGCATTTCTACTTGTCTTGGATCTTGCTTTTACAAGATGCTATCACGGCTATGCTGTGTCTCTTCTGAATTAACTGAGCTTTTCAGCTGCATATTTTAAGTCTACACGAGTCAAACATTCATTGGATTCATCAGTCATCAGTCCCATATATCACTAATGTCAACTTTGATACTAAGATGACTCATGTCTTAATTATTTTGAATAACAAGTGTGCTCTTGTGGTAGGACAATATGATTTTCCTTGCTGCGAAATGGATCAGCAGAAAGTCGCCACATAATTCAGGTTAGGAAAGTTATCATGGAAATGCATGTTGGTACAAAATTGTTCATTCTTCATTATTTTCACAAGGATGATTTCCTCCTCCCCACTATCCATTAAGCAACTCCTGGCTTTGGAGATAACACGTAGTTAAAAGTTTAATCATGAAAATAAAGTACATTATTTTAAGTTAATTTTATGCCTTAAAATTATTTCACCTGTAGAGAAGTATGAAAAACACCTAAGGAAATGATCCACCAGAGAGGCTGTGGCTGTGTTATTTCTTGATGATTATAATTTCCTTTTTGATTGTTTGACATCTGTAATCCAATAGAACATTAACAGTGCTGCTTTGTGTGGCTGCTGGGCAATGCTGGGCTGGAGATCACAGTGCCCTCAGGGGTGACACATCCTGTTCAGACCATGGCATAGGCCAATGAGTGGAATGAAATTTTTGGGCTGTAACTGCGTTTCCTGTCCCAGATTTATGTAACACCTAAATGGTTCAACACCCCAAGAATTTGCCAAGAAATAGCTGATGCTGGTATTTCAAATAGTCTCATACCAATACCTGAGCAAGCTGCTTTGGGAGTCTCTCTGTGCTACTCTTTGGCTTTCTGAAGACCGTATCTCTACTTACATCAAACACAGCAAGCCATCTTTTATTTGCAATCTTCAGATGTTATCAAAGTGGTTGCTATGTTATAACGTCTTTCAGATTCATGTGACCAGGAAGGCCATTGTGCACTTGTTGTCCCCACCTCTGTGTCCTGTAGCTGCACGCTATTAAGTGGCATTATTCAGCAGTTTTACAACTGCTTTTACCATCAATTATATTACTACTTCAGTGAGCAAAGTTTCACTTCCGACTTAGAGTCTTTGGAAGTTTTTCTTTCCTTTTCTGAGATGTGAACTTGTCCAGACTATCCATGTTGTAGGCTGGAAACAACAAAATGCTTGGCAAAGCTGTGTCCCAAATCCCCCTCAGAGGCAAATAAATTTTTTCTAAGATGAAGTTGCCTCTTTCAGCTCAGATGGAAAACTGGAGAAGGTAAAACATAGAGGAGCATGTGGACCACACAAAAAGTAAACAGTCACCTGATTTTTGGCCTGATCCAAACAAATGCTGTTGAAATAATTGAAAATATGCCAATTGACTTCTGTGGGATCTGCAGCAGGTTCTAAGCTGGCAACTACCCTTTCTAGCAAACAAATCTTGTCTACTTTTACATCTCAGGCTTAGAGTTAATCAAGTTACTGAGACAGAAATGTCTTTGGCATGAACATGTTTCTCTCTTTCTCTTCCCTGCAACTAATAATGTTTCTCCAGGAATCGCTTCCAAAAAACTCAAAGGCCAGTATTTAGATAAGCAATATCAAAATGCTTCAGCATTAAGCTGTGGTAAGTATTTCCTCCTGCTTGTTGTAAGAAAGAAGGTTTTACATAAGCCATGTAGTCTTAACTTTCACCAAGTTAAATAAAGGTTTAGTAAAAGGATTGTGTGCCCTTTTAACCCCCAATAACCAGAGTGCATCCTGTGTGACCATTCATTACATATGAAATGGCTGTAATTTATACCAAATGGGGTAGGTGAATTCAAACAGAACGATACCATCAATGATAAAAAGATAACACTTCTCTGTAACAGATGCTTCATTTTATGATGGAAATGGGGAAGCTGAATGCTGCAGGTGCTGGGCTGACACTAGGCCTGTGGAGAATCATTAGAGCCTCCTCAGAGATCTAGGTTTACTCTGTGTTTAATCAGCCACAGTCAGAAGAAATGGCTTCATTTCAGCTTGATGAGAGCCAGATTACAAAAGGAAGATAGATGGCCAATAAGGTTCATCACTGTAAGCATATTGTCTTAATTTGAAGAAACAAGCTGGCATTCTGTGCTGAGGAAAAGTGAAGTGCAATATGGCTAGTATCAAACCCTAGTTATTTCTAGTCTCTGTGCTCCCCACAATGAAAGTATTCTGGCTGCTCTTCCTTTGACCAAATTATTGAAAAAATATACTGCAAATACTGCAAATGACCACATTTACTCATGAGATATCACTGCTTTGGGTTCCAGAATGCTGGAACCTCTTGAAGTAGTTTTTGCTCATCTTAACAATTCTCCAGCCGCTTATTTATACATACATATAGCATAAACATAAATGTATCTGTGTGTCTCCACCAGTGAAAGGGTTCAAAATGACTATTGATCAAAAAAAAAAGGTCTCAGAGCATAACATGAACACACATCTCCTAAAAGGGTCGGGGTGCAACCATCCATCATGACTTCCCATGACAGCCATGGGGACAATGAGGCTGTCAGCTGGGCCTTGATGGGGGATGGGGCTTTCAAAAAAGATAGGGACCCAGAGCACGGAACTTGTCCACACAAAAGATAAACAAAACTAGAGCCCTCTGCTCTCCTGATGAGACCAGTGATTCATTGCCATTGCTTGGCTTAGCCTTGGTGCTGGGTTTTTTCCCCTTGTGCACAGACAGACTTTGTGTATAATCTATTTCTTCAGTGCTCTCCAGAAGAAAGAGAGAGCCTGGGAGCTCTCAGGACAAGAGTATGGGAGCCTAACATTGTGATGGGAGCAGCACAGCTTTTACTGTATATTTTACAGTAGAATCCAGATGGTTTTATTGAAGTCAGAACTTTTTAGTACCAGGAAATATACAAATAGCTAAACTGTGACTTTTCAACTAATTTTGCATAGTGAATCCGTAGCATTTTTGTCTTCTATGGCAGATTTGAACACTCCAACAATGTGGTTTACATTTATAAATTGCCTCCCATGGATCTCTAAAAAGTTATTCTCTGCCTCAAGATTAAACAAAAAATTTGTGCAGAACTTGAGATGCACAACTGCTCGCTCTTATAGCTAAGGTAAGTTTAAAATAGTGGATTATGAATCTGTGCCCCAAAAGGAATTATTAATTTGTGGAGTTTGAGTAATTTTGAGACTGCAAATATTTGGGGGACAAGTGTACAGTCAGGTTTAATTTTTTGGTGACCAAAAGAGCTGAGAAGAATATTATGGAGGATTTAACTTGTAAATATCTTTGATTAAAAGAAGAATTTTGTGCCTTAATGCAGTGGATGAAGAAGAAGCACTGCTGGAAAATATGAAACAAAAGCATGATAAAGTCAGAACTGGGCTTGAAGTTGGTCATTATTTTAACCAAGTCCCAGAAGATATTATGTTTTGTGTGAGGCATGCGCAGCCCAGAAGGGTCACCACAGCAGAGGAAATGGAACAAAGATGAGTAGAGGACTTCTCAGAAGCCAGGACCTGAATAAATATTATGAGATAAAAGTATGTTATGCAGAGTTTGCTTTTGTCTTTTTCCTTACACCAAGAACATTGCTGGTTCTTTTGGTTTTCCTTAAACTCACTTTATAAAAAACAGCTTATTTATTTTTTTCCACCTTCCTTTGTTCTAACTTCACCCCTCTTTGCATGTTAAGATGAAAGTGAAGCAACTCCCACTGACTTTACGGGCCTGAAGGGAATTAGGAATTTGACTCAACAAAATTATCCCTCCTCCCACTCTTTTTTTCCCCTGAAACACTGGAGGAACATACTCTCTTGTCCCGTACACATTTTCCTCATGTTTCCTTGGACCCAAAGCAGAGGGCTCACAAGCAGGGAGCCACTTTTGACGAGCTCGGCCCCAGCACATCTGTGTTTCTGCAGGACCTGCTCTGCTGCCAGCCTGAGCAGAACGGCCGCCTTATTTTATGGCTGCACTGACACAATCCTGCAGTGAACCATGCGACCCCTGAAGTGTTTAGAAAGGTGCATTTGTGTAAGGGAGACTTTTTTACTCTGGAGTAAATCAGAGCCTCCAAGATAATCTGCACAAGCACGTTATTGACTCGTCCCTTTCCCTAGGTGAGGAGAGCCGGGTTTTTCAGAAACTGATCCGCTGAAACATTTGCAAAGTGGAGACTTAGGAAGCTTAACAATTGGTAGAAATATTATCATCAACTATCAGGGTAACATTATCCAGCCATTCCCACCCACAGATACTCACACACGCTGGATTTCGGCTCGGAAAGCCCTGAAAATAACGCACTGTAGGTGTGTGGTCCTCAAAGTGTTTAAATGTTTGAAGATGAAGTGAGCAGGAACATCTTGCGTGCACCAGCTGAAAGAGGGTTGGGAGGAGTGGGGGGTGGATTTCCCTGGACAGATGATAATTCTCCATCCTTCTATGTGCTGCCAAACTACCTCAACTGGTGGGGGTTTATAAACTTTTTTTTCTGGTCTCTGAAGAGCAGCTTTTCTAGTGTTTTTGGGAACACATCAAATGCAGTACAATTAAACAGGAGAAAAAAAAAAAAAAAAATTCCCAGGGCCCTTCATTCCCTTCCTTTCCCCTGTCAAGATATTACTTAATTTAAATGCTGCCAAAGTTAATAATGAAAGACGACATCCTCTGCTGTGTCAGAGCTCAGTGCCCAAGAAGAAAAGCAAGAGTGCCTTTCTTCACTCGTATCTTTGCTAAATTCAACCTGGAAAAAAACTAGAGCAGATTCAGGGATACTGTAATTAGCAGGATTTAAAATGATCTCTGCAGGTCACTTTTCTTGGCCCAGAATTGCCCAAGACACCTGAACCGAATATCTGAGGTGCCTGTGCCATCACATGGTGCCTACAGTGTCAGGCTGGAGGTGCCACCAAGGCAGTTAGCCCAGGTATGTGCCACCCACAGGTACTCCAGGAAAAAAAAAACTAACTGCCTTGGAATAACAGCTTTCCCTTACAAAAATGATGGAAAGTGGGCAGAGCACAGTTCAAAGATTCATACCAGGATTTTGTGAGTAAAACCACAGGGCTCTTTGAGGGGGAGGAAGGAAGGGAGTTGGTGCTTGTTGAGGACCTGGGAGGTTTTGGGGTGAAGGAGGTGACAGGAGTGAAGGGACTCTTCACATTTTTTCCCTCCTCCACATTCCCACAAACCTAATACAATGCTGAGGCACTGAACAGAGCAGATGTGCAGCGCCAGACCTCACTTCATTGAATTTTCCTAAACCGCTCCCCCCACCAAAAGCTTTTTCCCTTTTCTAAAAATAATTTGTATGTGAATCAAAGAGGGAAAAGAAAGGTAATGCACAAAGATACAGAGCAGCTTATTAATTAGTGTGAGGTGCTCTCAGTGCTCCTGTATGTATGGAAGGGCTAAAACTGTAAAATACTGAGGTGACATTTTAGCAGCTGCTGGGCCTGTGGAGTGTTACTGTGATGTGCAGAGCCCCCTTACTTGGGTAACACTCTCAGTGTCATCCCAGCTGGGGTCTTGCAAAAACAAATGAAAATTGCACAAAAAGATTTGAGGTTTGGACACTGAAACTGGGGATTTGGATTTGTGCTAGATTTATACAAGAAGGAATGTTCTCCCACAATTTATCCGTTGTGTGCATGTGATATTCGTTGGGTTTGCAATCTCTTGTCCTCAGCAGTAGCAACCTGTGTCCAACACAGCAGCAAACTTTTGGAGGTTTGCTGGTACCAAATGAATGTCCTTCCCAGGGAGGACCTGCCCGAGGTGGCCTTGGCTCTCTCTGGTCTCTAGCAAGGCAATCACAGTCCCTACTCCTGAGAGCACAAGAGGAGTGCTGCAAACCATGGTATTCACCTGCTAAAGGTCAAGGGCAGAGCCTGCCTGGCTGCAGCCCAACACACCTTAATCACAGCAGCCTAATGGCCTTGCTCTGCAGCCGATGGAGCAGAACATCATGTGATGTCTATCACCCACTTCCCAGTACCACCTACAGCTCAGCCCTGGCTTCAAAGCAAGGCTTGTGCTCCACTCTCTGAGCCTGCAGGAAGATGTTGTAATCACCTTGACCTTGTGGCTTTGACACAAAAACATGGAGCAAGGGGAGCCCCTGGTACCCTAAATTGCAAGGAGGTGGGAAGCCACCGAAGCAACCCCAAAAAGGAAATATGACAGTGTTTTAACCCAGTGACTGTTCTGCAGCAGATACTGTTTGTGGGCAAAGCTTTTCCCCTCTTCCATCTCTAGCTGGAATCTCTCTTCTTTCACCTTTAGTTGTGTGAGCTTTCAGTTTAAAAGAAAAAGAGCAGAATAATAACCCAATACCTAAGTTATGGGGCACCTCATATATGTGATGAAACAGAAAAGTTAACTTTGTCTTGCACAACAAGTGCCAAGAGCAGGTTAAATTTTTCTCCTCAATGCAGTCAATGACATTGTACTGAGAATAGTTCAGCTTTTTTCTGTCTTTACCCATTTTTTTCTGTCTTTACCCAGCTTTTTTCTGTCTGTAACCATTCTTCCCTAAATAACTACTGTTTATCAGCTACAAATTTTAGGGATTTTGTGGCTGGTTGGTTTGATGAGAGATCAGGACCCGTACGATACCTAAAAGCACCAAAACATAGGGAAAGTTTTTTACTAGTTTTGAATGATTTCTGAAACTATTTACTTGCTTTAATATATTTATATTGTGTAAATCTTCTAGGAAACAGTGAAAGATCATGCCTGGACCCGTGGCCCAACTGCCATGTACCTGTTTTCCTGCTGTATGTCCCCTCAATTCTCTGCTTGGTTGTGAGTAGAAAAAAAGCTGGTAATTTATGACTCCTGTTAATACTGTAGGCTGGATGTTGACAATATATCAATAATTATTTCTGGTGAGACCTGAACAGTATAGTATGGGTCTCTGTAGGATGACTCATTTTACCAGAAGACAGATGTGTGTGACCTGAGTTTTATGACAGATGTCAAATATATCGAAATGTGGTGTGAGGAAGATCATCTTATTGGCAAAGTAATGAGAGGCTGGTGGGAAGATTAATGTTAAAACTGAATTGTGGTGTGCCTCCTTCACTCTGTATTTTTGATAAGTGGTGCTGGGGCAGCAGGGAAAGGGTTATCCTCAGTCCTGTGTGGGCCAAAGGTGGGAAAAGTTTGGAAGAACAATAATATTGACCATTGTGATACCTTAACCTTCATGAGGAGACCAAAAACAAATGTGTTTTTGAACAGGAAGGAATCGTTGGAGGGGGTTGGTAAATTTGGCAGAGTGAGGGGAAAACCAACTAACCAGACAGTGTGGCCTAAATCTTTCAAGGTGACTGCTGTCTTGACAACTTACATGGGTCTTATTTTCAGCGAGTGTTAAGCCTCCCACCTTCTGAAAATCAAGCCCTCGTGTTTCGCGCTGGCTGCCACTGAGCAGAGATCAGCTGCCACCTTGGGAAGCGTGGGCTCAGAGAGGCTCTCCTCCTGCAGAGCCAGCACAGGGAGGATTCCTTTGCAGAGTTGGGCTCTTTGCTGCTGGAAAGTAGTTCCCTGTCTTAGTCCCCCCCATAAGTGCACCTCCCTGACATCTTTGGTGGCCAGCATGGTCTTTAGGTGCCATCAGAGCAGTGGTTAGAAATAGCCACTGTCACACTGTTCTGCTGGTGAGCCTTTCCTCCACTTCCCTGGGCTCCTGCTGATCCTCAAGGTAAAGGAGTTCCAATGGAATGTCAAATAAGAGCTCTGGGTGCCAGTCTTGCCCTGGGCATGTGGCCCTGCTTTGCTGTTCAAAGACCAACTCTTACACAGAGAAGTCCAAAGGACTAATAATCATAAAATCATCGAGTCAAATAATGGTTTGGGCTGGGACCTTAAAGATCAGCTTGTTCCACCCCTTGCCCTGGGCAGAGATACCATCCACTATCCCATGTTGCTCCAAGTCCCATCCAGCCTCACCTTGAACACTTCCAGGGATGGGGAAGCCACAGCTTCTCTGTGCAACCTGTGCCAAAGCATCAACACCCACACAGAAAGGAATTTCTTCCTAATATCCAATCTAAATCTTCCCTTTTTCAGCTTAAAACCATTACCCTTGTTCTATCAATAATTATCCCTTCATCATTGCTTCTGATGAAAAGATGGTAAAGAGCTGCCTCATCTGGCAATAAGGAAGAAAATCTGATTTGTGGAGGCAGGAAAAGAGACCCACTCTGTGTCTTGATCATATTTGGTTGTGCAAAAACACTGCTAGCACTCCACGGGGAGGGAGTTTTCTGTTACCCAAAACTACAACATTATCCGTGGAGCAAAATTTTGGGGAAAGCCTGCAATATTATTTGAGAAGCAATGTTTTGGGAAAAGCCTGTATTGCAATGCATAGGTACTTTTTCTTGTTTGTGCAAGAAGGGCGCCTTTCGAGTGACACAGGTCCTTCAATGTAATAACAAGGTCAAGCTTGAAAAAAAAAAATTATATACTTTGAATAATTGAGCTGTATTTTTAGCCCTCATTTTGTGATCTGTGTCACATATATATATGTGTGTGTGGCTCATTTCCCTGTTCACCAGAGACACTTTTGCCATATTCAGGTTTGCTACCTAGAGAAGAGGCACATGGGCACTTGGTGAGCTAAAGGCACCTTTTGACTTCTTTCAGCACAAAAAGAGTTTCAGGATTTTTCTTGCTTTCTCTTTTTCTTGGAAAGGTTATGATTATAATTTCACCACAAATAGGACAATTTTCTTCCATTCAGCTCTAATAGTGGCACAAATTTAACTATATTGTGCTAGCAGGCACTGATATATTAATTAAAATATAGACTAATTATTTACCCTAGTTAGTTCATACAAATCTCAGTAGTGTAATCAGTGGACTCCCTTAAGGATTTTTGTCATATTCAGCAATTGAAATGGTTTCTCTTTTTCACTTTATTCAGGATCAGAGTTAATTTGGGGTTTTTACTTTCAGGTCGGTGCTTTAGCGGCCTCTACAACCCTGGTCTATGCAGAGGGATTGTGCAGCCACAGCCACACTGACTGGTGCTAATAGGTGAATAAAACCTACAAGAAAGTTATCCTAGTAAATATGGCATTGTGGTGAAGTGACTCCTTCCACCCTCAACTTTGAGGAAATTCCTGACCTCGTGCTGGTTCCTCTGCGGTACGTTTGGTCACACATAGCCAGAATGGTTTCTGGGAACTGGTGCTCTGATGTTCTTCAGCATGAACAGATGTGGAACAATGTTTACATGGGGAAAATGTTCAGCCTGTTTTGTAAGGAAGGGAAAGGAATGCCTCCTGGCAGAACAGAGGCAAAGCACTAAGATGTGGATCTGAGTCTTTATTAAAAGGACAAGTGAATCTGACATCCAGAGCTGCAGCACAACTTGGGATGCCCAACTTATGTATACTTAGGGCTTATTTGATGTCAGCTGTTTATTTTAAACACAGGTGGTGTGAATGTTGCAGATGACCTCGTTGAAAGGGAAGAAAAAAGATGTTCAAAGCAAAGGGGTGAAGGAGAGGAAGGATGAGGTGAGATCCTGAATAGGACGGAAACTGATCCAACCTGCAACTTGCAACCCTGGTAACCTAATAAACCTTTTTTGTTCCTTCCATCCATCAGTCTTCAAACCCTGACTCCAGAGCATGGAAAATTGAAAAGACCAGGTCAAGATTTCCTAGTCTTATTCCCTTTGTGCTTTTCTTTCAGTGCCAATCCCTATTTTCTCATCTTCTCTCCACTTCTCTTTTTCTCATCAAGCAGACCAAGCAGCATTGAAGAGAAGAAACTGCATCATCTGACTGCTGGAAGACACAGTGATGAAACTCTGTGCAGCCCTTCATATGTACAGTATAATGAAAAGTTGTGTCTTCCCCTGTACTGAGGAGAGGGGTTTGACCAAAATAATTTGGGGTATGGAATACTGAACCCAAGCTGACTGTTGTTGGTATCAGTAGTGTAGGTGGCACCTGTGAACCAAGTTCTCTATAACCATAGGAGTTATAGCCTTCTTTAAATATATACTTCCTGCAAATAAGCACTGAAAAGATCAAACAGAAATTAACACACAGACTGAGAATGAGACTCTCCCAGTGAGACAATGCAAGACTGTTTAAAAACCTGTCCTAAACAGCAGAGTCATCAGTGTTCCTGGTAATGCAGCTGGGTATCTTTGAAAATCAGGCACCCTTTAAGCCCATTTTCATCATAATATAAGCAATACATTTTATTATATTTCCTTTCCTTGTTCTACTTCTGGTTTAACCATGTGTGAACCAAGCTAACATGATTAGACACCTTGTTTTTCACCAGTCATTTCTGTTTGCAGTCTTCCATAAAGTGCTTCAAGTGAATTTTAATATGTTGATGGTACTTACTGGAGAGATTAATATTCATAATAAATACCCCTTAGAAATAATCTTCAGCAAATCCTTTTGACAGAAGAGTCAGGGCTGCTAACGACAATAACTACTACAAAATGCAATTTGGTCAATTACTTTAATTAAATTTCACTCTGTAATGTCTTCTCATTTATATAGTAAACTAATAGGGAAAAAGTACATCATCCTTATTTGCCTTCACTTAAATGCCCAAAACTGTTTCCTTATGTTTTGCTTTACCGTTTGCAGCTTTCTCAGCTTCTTGGAACATTTGAGATAATTATGGGTTTTACGAATAATGCTTATCCTTCACCGAGAAAGGTTGAGACTTTTTTTGAGCATGCTTTCCTAGAATAAAACCCTTGACTACATTGATCCTAATCTGGTATTTACAGACTGGCTGATTTTGGATGGTGCCAGCATTCCAGCGTAAATGCTAAAAGTGTCTACATTTCATCAAATGCTTTTTTAATTATATTGTTTGAAATTGGAGTAAAAAGGAACACAGCTGTCTGGAGATTTTGGTAGCATACAGGTTATAATGAACTCATGAGAAATAACATAACAGTCTCTTTAATGCACTTTACTGCACTGAACAAGGAATTTTACACTGTGGGCTACATTCTCAGCTGGGGTAAATTGCCATATCTCTGATTTCCTCACTGTACAACAGCCTGGTTCTGAGCCCCTTGCTTAAAAAAAATGCAACTCTCATTTTCAACAGTTCATAACAGGAGAGGATTTGGCCTGGGTTTATTATGGTGCAATTGTGTGTAAATATTAAGGTCATCTGTTATCTGGAAAAATGCATGAATTAAGTTAAAATCGGTAACTCTGAGCCCACTGTATCAGTAAAATCAATAAAGCTGTTTCCATGAGCACTGTGAATATTCATGTCAACAATCATAATAAGACATATGGGAATGTAAAGCATGCACGTATGACAATTTAGTGATAATTTTAGGGCAGGCACTGTTTTGGGGAGCTGGTGCTGTAATTCCTCTGCTACAGCACTAGCAGCAAGTAAAGCTTCAAGAGGGAGAAACAATTCATTTTTATTATGGGGCAAACTGGGGAGGGGCTGCAGAGGGAACCCTTCTTAGATGCTGAAGTAGAAACCACAATTTTTTCCCCTGTGGTTTCACAGAAACTCCTGTAAACTGCAGCAGTTTTTCCAGCGGGCTTCCAATTTCTCTGCCAACGCTATAAATTTTGTTGGGAAGATGAAGTCCTACAGCGCAATTAACTCCAAAAGTGGTACAAAGCAACGGCGCGCAGATACCAGGCTGCAGTACTTAGCACTTAACTCTGAAATTCTGATAAGCCCTATCAACTCAGGGTTGTGTTTAATGTTCACTCCTGCTTATATACTGAAGATACAACCTAGCGGTCACAGTGTTAACACTCCCCAATATCTATTACAATTAGTTTTTGATTAAGAAGCCTAGCATGGCTTTTGAAGCCTTTTATGTTGTGTCAAATGGCTAGTGATGGAGTGAGATGCACAGACACCTCCCAGTAACAAAGCATCTTGTAAAAGGTTTCAAGTGAACTATTTTATCATCCTAATGGAAACCAGATGACTCTAACTCCCCCTTTAATTTCAACTATTTACTGAAGAGTCCTTGTTTTGAATTACTTAAAGATTTATTCCAAACCACTATCTCATGCATTAGGAATCACTAATAACAAAGCCATTCTGAGCAGAGCAAAGCTTTTAAAGAATGTGACTATGCCATAGCATTTATTCTTAAGTTTAAACCACGTTTTTAATGGCTTTCACATTTTTATTTCTCAGTATTTTTTTTTTTTTTTGGTGCGGGTTTTTTTATTTTTATTTTTTTCCCTTGAAATCCCAAACACATTTTTCTACAGCCATTTCCAGCTCAAACTGCATTTTCCTGCCCTACTGATGGGCACTGCAGGCTGGAACTTGGATGGTGGAGCAGAACCTATGCATATGCTCGCTCCTCCCATCCTCCAGACAGCCTCTATTTTGGATCTCCTCAGTGGGTTTAGCACAGGAAGGGCTGCCAAAGAAGGGCCTTGGGGAAAATTGTGTCCACCATGCACAGCTTTGTTATTTCTGCTGAGCAGTAAAATTTTCAGGGGACGAAAATGTCGCTTCGTGTTAGCTGTTGTGGCCTGATGACTGGAGAGACCCTGGCTCTCCCTTGGAAAAGCAGGAGGACCAGGGGGAATCTGCTGCTCTGCCCTTGTCCAGTATCTCTTTCAGGCTCATCCCTTGCTCCCAGGCACATCTCTCCCTGCATTGCTGCAGAGGGAACCCTGAAATCACCGGGATTAACAGGATTAGCGGTGCAGAGCGAGTCTCCTCTCTCTGCCGCTGCAGTATCTGCTGCCTGGGGTGCAGACCTCCCCATTTCCGTGGAGCCTTGCAGAGACACTGAAATTGCTCTTAATGAGCACAGCCATGAACTGGTTTTCATCCCAAAATGTGACACTGTTATTTACATCTGTCAGTATTTTACTGAGCTCCCCTGCTCCCTGTGGACACTATCTTCTAAGATGTTTCAGGCAACGCAGCTGCAATATTCTTTTGCCAAAATGCCCTTTTGACTCAGACTCTAATATTCTTCTGTATACATTTTTGTGGCATGGAAAGGATTAAAAATTGGCATAGTTAATTATAGATAGATTTTTTTAAAGGTAAATTTGTGAGAAAAAGATATATGTAAAGAAAGAAGAAGGTGGAAAAATACAGCTGTCCAAGAATAAGAGTAGGTTGTATATTAAAGTGTAGCCATTACATGTCTTTGAGAACCTTAGCTGTATTGAATAAGGAATTTGAACAAATAGAAGATGGTCTATTTCTAAAAACATTAAACAGAATTTTGTTGCAAGGAACATCAATAACTATTGACCTTTTGCTATCATGAGTCTCCTGAGACACAGAAACAAGCAGTTAAAAAATCAGACACCTCCACCAAATGGACAGATCTTCATCTTTCACAGAGATTTCTACTGTGTGAAGATATATTTTCTGATCTAGATTAAGTCTAGAGGTCTTTAGTTACTCTAGGCCTGTACTGGTGTTTGGAGAGAACTAGAGTTCATGGGATGAGTGGAGGGAGGGAGTGAAGTATTTTAGGTGGGATTGAACCTCAGGTCATACAAGGGCATGCAATGATAGGACAAAAGGGAATGGCTTTAAACTCCAAGTGGGATAGCTTAGATTAGATATTAGGAAAAAAATTCTTCACTATGAGAGTAGTGAGGCACTGGCACAGGCTGCCCAGAGGAACTGTGAATGCCCCATCCCTGGAAATGTTCCTGGCCGGGTTGGATGTGGCTCTGAGTAACCTGGGATAGTGGAAGGGGTCCCTGTCCATGGCAGAGGGTTGGAACCAGATGATCTCTGTGGTCCCTTCCAAACTAAACCATTCTGTGTTTCTGTGATACCAAACAGGATGCCAAAAGGCAAGGCATGTTAAAAACATCAAAGGTAAAAACATCTACAGCTGCCCTCCTCCTATTCTGCTGTAACAAGAAATATTTTAAAAAATGTTTTTAATATTTTATTTTAAATAAAATAAAATAGGTATTAATTAATAGCTCTCTGTTGTTAAGTAGTTTTCAGAATCATGAGTTAAATTTCATTTGTCAAACAGGGAACAGGAACCACAAAATAAAATGGTCACATGTTCATGAGAAGATAGAAATATTAATTCTCAGTTCTTCAGCCAAGCTATTAGTCTGAGTTGCATTTTTAGCCTGAGACTGCCTATAAACTTTATAAAAACATAAATACTTCTGCACAGGCTGGCACACAGAGAGGGTGACTTCTGTATATCATTAAGGAAACTTTAATAAATTGCATTCTGGTAGAAATGAGGGAGAAAGGCTCTTCTCCTGCCAGAGTAGCATGAATTGTGTGTTACATCTGCAGGCCCACAGCAGACTCTTGGCTCTCCAAGTCCATAACCAGAAACCCTTACAGTTGCAGCACAAAATATTCCTTCTACTTTTCTTTTGGCTTGCCTAAAATGTCTTCTGCTTTTTGATTGTATATTTTGGATGATCTTAGATGCTTCTCCAATTTCACTCAATGTTCAGATAGCACTGCTTTGCTAAATATTCAAACCCAGCATTTTTTTAAACACTAGAAAAGCGTAATATTTATGTTTCTGTAATTATGCAGAAATATTTTCCAATATTTTTCCATAGTGTGAAAACCATCATGATTACTGTTGAAAAACTGGGGATTCCACTCCCTTCTAACACAAAGTTCTGTACATTTTGCATAATTTTTAATTCAAATAATAATTAAAGATAAAAGGCAACTGATTCGTGTCCACTGAAGTTTACATGCTGAAAACATGTCAGGAGGGATGTAATCAGTCTCAGATCTGACTGCCTTTATTTCCTAACCTGAATAACCAGGGACCTATTTAGAGCCAAGTCAGTTAGGACTAGTTGTGGTACTAAGAGTAAGGCCTGGCTTCTTGGTGAGTTTGATATTCATCTGGAATAAACAGATAGGACTGCACAGGAAAACTGATGCTGAGCTGACAAGCCAAGACGAATTGAGGAAAAAAAAAAAAAATCTGTTTTTAGGATGTGGGGGAGACATGCTGAGAATTTATATTTCAGGAAAAAAAAAAGGTGTTGGTAAAACTTTTACCATTGGCAATTTAAATTATAGTTAGAATATATTTAGAATGAATAAGCAGCTCTAGTAATTGCTGATGGAATGTTAAATCCAAATATTCATATATTTTAATATCTGTCTTGTAATGAACAAAGAGACTAGCGATATGTTTGGGGATGAAACCAATTCTTTAAATATTTTATATGCTGCAGGGTTGTCAACAGGACAGCATCAGTCTGAGAATCAATTGCAGAATGAACAGCTGTGCAGTACTTTTTTCAGTGATTCAAATAAATTTGCTCTCCATGAATTAAAAAATAATTTGTTCATAAGATGAGAGAGAGTAGAAAAAAATGAGAAATGAATGTGTTAAAATTCAGGCTCCTCTAGTTTTGATTTTCTGATGCTTTTAAAATATTGGTCCTTGCCCTTTCCAAAGTTATTTCTATTAGCTATTTTCCTAAGCTTGCTATAAACTGCCAGGTTTTTTTCTCTGTTAATTATTAATATGACCTGTTTATGTACCAGTTATCCAGCTAACCATTAATGTCTGTTTACTCATTGATGACCTTTGCAACTACATGCCAGGCACATGGCCAGTAAATGTCAACATTTTTTAATAACCTAAAAAATGCTCTTCATAGCTTATCTACCTTAAGTTTTTCTGATGTGAAAACCAAAATTTAAATACTACATATAATTCACATACATCTGTATAAGGGTTTTGCAGTCAAATGGTACAGTGAAAGTAAAAGAAAAAAAAATCCTTACTTAAATTCCTTACTTATGGTTTTGTTTTAAAATACATTACAAGAGGAAAAAGTATAGGTCTGGCATGCAGGCATAATAAAATGCTTCACTAAAAAATTATTGTAGGTAAATCTTTGTGTTTTTTCCCTCATAATTTCAATACTAATCTGAACACAAGTAAGATGTCTCTTCCACGTGTTCTACTGTTGGCTAAAGGCTACAAGAGGGACACTTGGCTTAAACCTGAAAGTGGTGACACTAATTTTTACCCGTGACAGCAAACTCTATGTAAATTTTTGCTCACTAAATGTTCCCAACTTAAAAAGACAAGCAGTAGCCCAGGATGACAAAGAATATGAGAGGACTTCCCACCCAAATTGATGTAGGTGTAGGATGGCCTCATCCAATCTGCTATGGGGATAAGTGGAACAGGCAGGTTTCTTTTTCCTTGGTCCACTAACATCCTTTCCTAACAAAAGCCTTGAAATATTTTCTTTGTGATTACAATTTGCAGGTTGGAAATTGGCTTCCTATTGAAATATTTTTCAAATATTAGCATCATTCCAGCCATAAGTAATGGTGATGGCACTTACAGAGATTGCAGCTTTGATATATACAAAGGTATATGTTCACATTTTCTTGTACATTGGAGTTCTAACTTCAGTAAAAATTAGGTTTTGTTTTTTTTTTTAGTTACAGCCTTGAACACTTGCTGTGACTGTCACTTTATGTTGAATTTATCGTACAGCGTGTGAGTTGTAAGGCTGAGGAGCAATCTGTCATAAGCCATTGTATCAATAATCTCTGAAAGGGTTTGTTTTGGTCCTGGCTGGGAGGTAAGCTTTCTAGATTTGTACCCCTGGTTACAGATACAATTTGGGCTCAGTAGCATTGTTTCAAAGGGGTTTGTCTGTGTTGTAACACATTTACTTAAGCCCTGTGCTTCTGTGCAGGGTGGTTTTACAGTACTTCGAGCATATAAATGCCTTTCAGGTTTTCTGTACTGAATGATAACTCACCTTGTCTTTCTCGGTGAGGTGGGTAATAAATAGAAATCTGGACTGTAACTGAGACATTCTGACTTAGTTAGATCTTCTGGTGTCCTGAAAAAGACAAGTAGACTCAATTACCATGCCAGCAACTACATAAAGATTGTCAAATTAAATCCAAAAACCTATATTTAAATAACGGTATGACAAAACCTGAAAAAAGGCAAGAATATCAAGCTCTTCTGACATTTTGACCTGGAGTTACAGCACTGTGGAAACAAAGAAAAATGCTCTTTAAAATGTGCATTATTAGCGTGAAGGACTGAGGGACAGGACTTGGTCAAATCCATCTTAGCCCGGAGATAGGGACAAGTGATGCTGCAGCCATTAATCCACGCTGTGTTCCTGCTTTTTGTTGTGATAACCACGGGGTTTATTTGTTAAACATGCAAATATATGATTAAAAGGGGAAAAAAAAAAAAAAAAAGAATATACTATACTTTCTTGTGACTGTTTTTAACCAGCACCTTAATTAAGTCACCAAAAGCCTTGTGAGCTGGATGAGTGTTACACGGAATTAGCATCACCCACTGCTGATAGGGAGCTCTCCCCTGGTTCAAGCACAACAGCTGTCTAATGGTGTACAGTGACACTGCACACCAGGGCAGAATGCAAGGAAGCATTCCACATCCGATTGGAACCGCAGGGAGACCTTGAGCGGGAATTTAATTATTTCTGCTGGAACTTCTTCAGAACATTGGCTTTGGCACCCCGGCCTCGCAAAGCGCGCCGTGGAAACTTTAATGAGCTGCGGTGGTGCAGGGGAGGCTTTTCTTTTAGGCATCACTGAAAGACAACAGCTCAGCACACCTGAGCACTGTCAGGCCAGCAAAAGAATCCAGTGCTGACTCAGAGGACAGTGCATGAACTGGAAGTGTCAGCACCATTCTTTGCAGTAGCCAGGGTTTCCTTGGATGTGTCTCATCTAAGACTGACCCAAACTCCACACAGCTTGTGAGACAAGGGACAAGGCTCAAATAAAATATTCCTGTGGAAATGGGTGTTCTCTGTTCATCTGCTTTTATGTGCAAAGCAATGACATATTTAATCAGGGTTTCCACCTTCCCCCCTCCAATGCTGATTATTTATAGGGAGCTGTTTAAATTTTCCAGATAAATATGTATTCAGAGTCTTTCCAAACCATATAATGTGCTCTATAGATCAGAGCAACTCCATTTTAAATTGTTTTTTAAAAACACAAGGTATAATTTGATAGACGGGAACAGCTCTATTGCCTTCATAGATAGCTGGGCATTTATTTTCCACTGTAAAGATCATAATATTTACCCAATGGACCAGAACAGCTCCTTCTTAGCCTTTACTCCCTCCATTATGCCACAATTATTTAAATACAGATTCTGCTTGCATTACTTATTTTGTACCCAAGTGGATGGGGATCACCTGGGTGAGTGAGTAAAAGGGGCAAGGGTTGTCTCACACAGCCCATCATCTTCTGAAAGTCTGGTTGCATATCTAGAGATAATAGGGAGAGATTAAGAACTGACTGCTTCCACAACTATTTTTATTTATAATGTATCGCTCATTTCTCCCTCCAGTTCAGTGTGAGAGCAGGTTATTCAGCCATGTGTTCTGTGCTGTGCGGGTGGGAGATATTTTAAATGCCTGTGTGCTGACAAGGTGAGTGGTTAGGGCATGATTTTGTTATATACATGTATAGATGTGTGTGTATATAAGAAAGCACAAGAATAATTTCCATGTGATTATTACCTTCCTGCTTTATTTTTGTGTGGCCTCAGAAGGCAGGAGCATAAATTCATACTGCAGGGATAGGCACAGCTTTGTTATTTATTTTTGGAGAGCCAGCAGAGTGCTTGATACCGTAAGGACTACAGCAGAGGAGATACATGTTCAGAAGCACTTATTAATGGTATAATTCAATGTACTTCCTAGTGATATAAAGGAGATGTTTCTACTGCAGTGGTTTCCTCATATGCGGACAATGTTGCCCTAGACTTTCAAAAACCTTGGGATTGACTCAACCAGCAAGGGAAATTAGCAACTTAAACTACCAGAGTAATTGGTGAACATGGGGCTCCCTGAAGATAGATGGCATTTACACACATTTTACATGCCCTTTATATATCTCTTAATTCTTATTCTTAATTCCCATATTTAAAATAAACATTTTATCTGCATCATATGCCCTTATTTTCAATCAGACCTTATTCTTCCCTTCATTTCTTTTAATAATTTGGTTTTATAATGAATTAATACAGTGAGTCAAATGTAGTCACTACAGAACTAAGAAGAAAACATGTCCAAACCACTTTCACTTGTGCTGAAAGATATGATCCATCAGGGAACACCCTTCTCTAACTTATTTTTCCAGACTCTGTGTCTCCTTTAGCCAGTATGTCAATATGCAGCCATAGGAGCAGAGGTAGGCACCACTTTTGGTGTGTTTGATTTCTTCATTTAACAGGTTAACCAAAGATGTTGTGTGGTATGATTGTATTTTTCACTTACACACGAGGACGGCTGAACTGCATGAGGACTAAACTGTTGAATTTCTTTTTTCCACATTGTGCATTTCATCCGGCTCTGTGACTCCTTTCTCTCACAGCCTCTTTCTTCAAAGAAACTGCCCTGTCAGCAAGTTCTCAGTCCTCTGTCATGCTCTGCTCATGCCTCCCCATAGTCAGCTGGTTCAGTTCCAGCTCCACTATAGGCCTCTAAAAACACAAAATAATTTCTTTCTTCCAAAAACCTAATTCTGATTTATATCCCAGATGAGCAATTCAAAAAGCATTTGAACAGTGAAACAAAGTTTGGGTTTTGAAGTTATTCTCAGTTACAAGAACTGAAATCTCCTGAAGTTCTGGGACTGTCTAGAGTGAGGTTTGAGACAAAAGTATTCTCTGAACAAAACTACTTAAAGAAATTTTTTCCTGATTTACAAAAGGAAAGGATGAATATCAAATGTTTGAGCTGCAGAGGTGGGCAGATAGTTACAGGAGTGGTTACATGGTCAATTTAGCCACAGGTTGCTGATATAAGGCATTTCTGGTCTTAGTTATACACTCTTGCAATTTAATTCACATCTACACCCAGTACCTGGCCGGATTAACTTGAATGAGAGCTGCTGTCTCTTCAAGCCCTCAGTAAGGTTGGTTTTCAGATGTTCAAATCACTGACCCAGCTGGGAGTGAATTCACACAACTGCCATGCAATGGCACGCCTGGGGCAAGCAGCCCAGGGTGAAGATGAAGATGAGACTGGCAGCAGCTTGGGCACCAGCAAAAAGCCTCTGTCAAGTCTGTTTTGACCAGGACAGCACTTCAGACGTGGATGTTCGGCCCATCCATTAATGTCTGTCTAAACAGGGTCATTGCAGGGTCTCTTGGAGGGATCTAATTAGAGGTCTGTTTTTTCTTTAAAAGTCCTTGCCTAGTATTTCCCTTACTTTTCCAAACACCCTAAAGTAGACAATACATCACAATGAGGTCAAAGCGGTGGAAAGGGAAAAAACCAAAAAACAGATTCCCAACAGCTTCAGAACAATGACAGTTTTCATTTATTATCTAGAAGTCATGTGAGTTTTAAAGTCACCAATCATCATCAAGAGAAGAATGGAGATACATGCTTGACAAGGAAGATGCTGTCTGTGGCAGCATAATATTCAATTTACTGCCAAGGTTGCTGACTTGTGGAGCAATAGGAGAATAACTGAAATAATTGATTTCTTACATCAAAGGAAATATGGAATAAGAATTACACTTTGTTCATTGTCTCTTTTTAAGCAACATTCTGGATTCTATATTAGTCCTCTTTAAAAACAGTTCTTTAAGGCTGTCTTGGAGCCATATCATGAAAACACCCTCTTTCTTAGTATGTTTCTTAGTATGAAATATCTGCCTACCAAGAACCAGGCTTTGTCTGCCTGAGATTGCAAACAGACTGCAATAAAACCCTAACTACCCCTTTGCCACTCTTTTTATTCTGCCCCATAAGAAACATTTTTGTTGCAGCTTTGGGTGGAGGTCCTTGCAGAATGAGCAGAGGGCTTTAGATTTCCTTAACATGACCCTGCCCCATTCCTATGCCTATATATTGTCTATTTAGGGAAACATTCCACTGTCCTTGCTCATGCTGAGCAGCCCTGTAGATATAAATCATCCTGCTGTGGAAGCAGGCACAATTCAGTGTGACTAACGGGCCCTTCTGTGCTGATGAACATTAATGGATGTGGCATCGGCCATCCTCGTGGAGATAAAGCAGTGGTGCTGCTCATGGAGTAAAGTGTTACTCACTGAGAGTAAATGCAGCAGCACATCAGCCGTGGATAAGTGAACTACCTGGGGTGGGAATCTGCCAATGACAGAAAAGCACTTAACTGAGCTGGATGGTTTAATTAAGTCTTAACATATATGTTTATATCAATAATTACACTTCCCAGTTGGAAGGAGCTGTAAGAATGGTAAGCCACCTAAACACACAGGGGCAGGAGCATGGTTTTAGAGTGTGGACTGACTCTCTTGAAGTAGTCATCAAACATGTTAAATAAGGGGTAGTTTTTAATGCTCAGGAAGGGGTTAAATTTAACAAACTTAAATATTTTCCAAAACAATTTATATTTATTAATGGCTACTACAAAATCCATTTGCCCATAATCAAGTGAAACTTGAAGGTGCTGCCTTTCTTAAGTGCCGACAGTCAACAATATTAAAGTAAATAGTGGAGGACATTCCAAGATAGTATTAACACAATTGATTTATTGATGATTGCACAATGGGAGGTTATCTTTTGTTAATTGACTCTGTAAATAAGCTCATAGGCGTCTCAAGCAAAGGAAAAAAAATCTATTGCTACTAGAAAGTCAACAGGGTGAGCTGGCTATGCCACTCCATAAAGTGTCTGCTTTGCTGTAAAACTCTTGGGACTGGGTAATGGCTGAGGGGCATTTCTACAAACAAATCTCATGCATACATGGGAAGGGACACTTCAGAGGTTGTTTGCTTGGACTATCCTGCACAGAAAAAGCAGGAACCATCCCTGGAATTCACAGATACATTTAGGTGGAGTCCATACAGCATAATTAGGTGGAGTCTATACAGCAGCAAGATCTGATCTTGTACTATTTGGTTTCTCCAGGTGATACATGGAACATTGGTTTCTTCACTGTGAAGAATTTTATCCACCTCACACCTAAGGCTAAATCATTGCTGGTTCATCCAATCTTTGCTGGTTGGTACCTCCCCATGAAATGCTTTACGGATGCCCAGATCTTATTACTGCTTCCCTTTGGAGTTCCTTATCTCCCCCCTGTTCTCTTCTGATTTGAGCAGGGTATTGCCCAAGTTGTGTAACACTTTTATCATGCCCTTTTCCTTTTATTGCTTCCATCAGGACATTTATGATGACTAGCAAGGACGTTGCTTACCCAACAGCTATGGGCTGTCTTGTTCAACAAAGTCTGATCTTCTTGCCTCAACAGTCCAGTGGAGACCTTTGGTAGAGACTTGGCAGCCTGATTTTTCCACTTTCCATTTTCCTCCCAACACTACATCTTTCTCTCCTTTTTGATCCCTCTCTGTTCTTGTCCCCTCCAGTAATCTCATTTTCATCCCGCACTGACCCTGCCTTGACATTTGGAAAGAGCTATAATCAGTCTAAATGTCCTACTTCACTTGGCATAAAATCCAAGAGGAAAAGTCCTTAGCTCCTAATTTAACAGCCCTGAAATGTGAGCAAACATGATTTGTACTTTCGGCAGACAACAGCAGATAGATGGGTAGAACAGGAGCCCTGTGGCCACAGAGCTACTTTTCAGGGACAACCCAGCAGAACATTTTTATTCCTGATCTGTGAAATGTCATGAGCTTCCAAAAAAGCTGGCTTCTAGTCTGTGATCCTTATGAATTACCTACACTGAGTCATGCTCCTCTCCCTGTCCTATCAACAGCCTCAATATACAAAAATCAAACAACCTCTGCCACTTCTCCAGGAGAGCACTTAGATTGTCAGAACAAAGGCTCTGCTGTTTCCTAATCTCAAAAACAATTAAAATATCAGATTAATAAAATCTTTAAATGCTTTGGCTGATGCTAGTGGAATGCTGTCCGTTTGCAGGACTATAAAGCCTATCAGTTCCCTTGGCATTAAAAGGGCACAAGGGAACATAAAGTATCAGAGTTGCTGACAAGAACCAAGCATGAAGTCTTGCACTAAAGAAATGAGAAAAACCCAACATGTGTCAGTTGTAGGTCCTGTTTCTGGAGCTTCTAGATGTCTCCAAAGTCCAGTGCTTACCTCTGAAAGGACAGAGGGAATTCCCTTCCCTCAGTTTCCTTTTTTTATCTCCTTCTCTTGTTTCTCAACAAAAAAAAAAATGCATTCAGAGCTTCAGTTAATGACTGTAATGGCCTTGGTTAATAGGATTTCACTGCAATTCCTACCCTTTAGCTTGACATGGGAGCTTGGTGTGCATCTAGTGTTAGCTGGGTATTTTAAAGTGCTGTCTGCCTGGAAACAGCATGACAGTCGATTCTCCCAATATTCTGAGCAGTAATCCTTGGAATTACCCTGGATCAGGCAGAAGTGAAGATTTCATCTAGAGGACTCAGATTTCTCTGCTGGGATCACAGCTCATGCAAAGATTAAAGGCCACATCCACAAAGGTATTTAGGCACTTCAGTAGGACTGAGGTGCCTCGATACCTCTCGTGGGACTGGCCTTAGCCCCATTTAGCTCACCTGCCTGGAAGTCAGGAGTCAGAGCTCTGACCTTCAAAACTGATGGGAAATGCCTACTGATTCCTGTTAAAACAGCTGCAGGATTTTCTGTGGGGATTTTAATATTCTGGAAAGAAGTTCTGACTAAAAGGAAGCTGGTTTAGATCCTTCAGTCGGGAGAGAGAATGGTGAACTTTTTTTTTTCCCCTGTTTTTTACAGTTCAGGAGAAGGTGAATTTCATATTTTCCTTTTCAATCATTTGATCTGTCGTGACCCCTCCTGTGCACTTTGTGACACCAAAGTGCTTTTCCATTCTTCATTGCATTGCTTTGGGATCTATAAAAAGAGCAACAGTGTTGAGGGATTTCTGTTTCATTCCTGTCACTGTCCCAGGAGGATTAGAGTTGTGGAAGCTTAGAGTTAGGCTCATACTTCCCTCTATCCAAATGCCTGGCTCAGAGATAATGGCCTTTGTTTAGGAGGCCTTAATATTCCTGAGGCAGCACTCAACACAGTGTGTATTTCCCCGTTTCCTCTCTCCCTCATGCTTGGTACACCCGTCCTCGTATGGATTCAGTAATCCAAGCCATTCTCTGGAAGCATCAGTGACTCCCATTTACGTCTTTGCCACCTTTTCTGAGAATGTGTTCATTTCATTGATCCCATGTTTCAACGCAGCAGTTGTCCCTGCCATTATCCTTGACCTAATCATAGCATTTCGGGATCCGCGTGTCCCGTGGTCACGGATGAGCACATGGACAGAAACTGCCGCACGGGCCTGCCCCTACAGCTTGCTTTAGATCCATGAGAATGGCGTGCGAAATTCCTGCTAGGTCCAGTTTCTTCTGAGCAGCGAGGGCTAAGATAGTTGTACTTCATAATCTGCTGGAATGCTTCTTAGCTGGCATGGCATAGCCAGTCCTGCAGAGGGAAGAGGGGGGAGAGGATGTGCTCCAGCCCTAAGATCAGATGTCGGGCACAGGTGCTGGCAGCGGAGCAGCGCCACAGCTCCGGAATGAAATCGCAAGCTGGACCTCCTGAAAGCAGCCCAAGATTGTGTATCATGAGTTATGAGGGCAATATAAAACGGAAAGCTTGACTGCATCTGTTAGTTAAAAATTGCTGTGAGAGCTTGGGAGGCTGAGAGCTCAGTGTATTAGTGAAATCTCAAACACTAATGGTGGCTGTACTTTACCTTCCTAATTAAGCCCTCTCTTAGTTTTTGTTGCCCAGGTTTTTAATTTTTATTTTCCTTTTCTCTCACTGGCATGGATTATCATCATCGATGGAGACATCTATTCACCATGTAAAGTCTGAATCTGGATTTGTATTTTATTCTCTCTCTCAAGTGTTGTAGTGTCCTTTGACATGGAGCCACTGTTCATTGTCCCAGGGGTCACATGTCTGGGGAAGAAAAGAGATCTCCTCTCACAATGAGCAAAGTTTTAGTTTGACTGCAGACATATGTTGAAGGAAAGTTGGTGTTTATTCTCAAATGCTCCAATAGCCTACGTAAATACCAGTCCTGTACACCCAATTTTGCACTTTGCAATTGAAGAGGGAGTTTTGCACACAGATACAGAGCACATGCAATCTTTTGCACTTTCATTTTGATAGATGCATATATTTTGTCTGATTTTTTTTTCCCCTCAGGGTCTCTCTGGTCACAGAGGTTCTGCTGTGTGTTATTTTCTCATCTTGTATCACAAGTGAAGTATCTGGGCCTGTTCCCAAGCAAATGAATGTTAGACATCTCCTTGGCTTTCAAAGGGCAATGTCAAACTTAAATGAGGGAGAGGTAGGATGGTGCTGGGATGAGGCACTCCTAAAAGCCTCTTGAGTGACCCAGGAAGAAGCATTTATAAGTGCTCCTCTTCCCTCTAAGACACTAATGAGTCAGTCCTTAATCACAAACTGCCTGTGCAGAGCACTGCCCTCCTGACATAAGGACAAGCTTCACCTCTGCAGACCTTTAAAATGAGCCCTCTAGGCTTTCCTTCTTTCACAGGAGATAGCTGACCCCAGTGACCTTGCTCCTCTCCAAATCATGAGCTCATCCTATGGATGTGAGGGCATATAACATTCCTTCCACTTCCTGTCTTAAACCCTGGCCTCAGCCTAAGCACAGGCTGTCCGGGAGGTGGCCATGTGTCCCGTTCCTCTCCCAGCACTGGCACTGCTCCTGTCATGGCTGAAGTGATACTTTTACATAGGTTCCACATAATTTTTTTGGGTACGTGGAGAGCTATGGGTCATTTTGAGATAAAGGCAGCTATATAAATGGAATTCCTTATTATCAAGTCAATAAATAGTACCAAAGTTGTCTCCTTGCTGTCAGACATGCTGATTTTCACCTTGGTTGCCACATGCACAGCATGGCCTGATTTTTCCATTTCCGTTATGTTCTTGATGGCTGAACACACTTTCAAAAATGATTCTTTTAGAAATTTTTACGTTGGACAAATGTTTTCAGCGCAAGAGGGGCCTTGCAGAGTTGAAAAGGGAAACTTGCTTTCCTAATAACTCGTGGCTGTTGTGGCCACTATGCAAATCTCTTTATCCAATCAATCAGACATGAAATAAAATACACTGACCTGATGTTTGGCTAGCATGTAAATTCCAAGTCACATGAGATTTGGGGAGTTACAGTCCAGAAGAAGGAGTTTTCATTCCCCATTTGTAAGATGATATCTGCTGGGCTCATTAAACGAAAATATTTTGAGGCCTGTGTCTTGCAAGGTAAACTTGCTCTATTGTGCAGAAGAACATTCACTGAAATAGCTAACATGGATCATCTGATGACATTAGCTTTGTAAGTAATTTCCATGATGTCAAGGGTACACTGGAGATTAAAGGGGGATTAAGGCCTACTTGCACAGTCAAAGCATCACAGTAAATTGACTTGACTTGGCAGGCAGAACCTAAAGTTGGCAAGTTTTCACTGACTAATCATATAAAATCCAGGTTTGTGGTGTTAGTTGGACTACACTCTCACAGAGGCCAGGAAACGTTAAGCTTTCAAGGTGGGAGGTTTTAGGAGGAAAAGGGAGGGGAGACTGATGAGGAGACTTTTGCAATGTCAAAGTGCCAAAGTAAAATAACGACCCAGTTTTACTGGAGAACGTTCTGCCTTCCAAGAGCAAGCTGGTTGGATTTCTACCCAAAGGGCTTTTCCTCCAGCAAAGTTTATTTTTTCCCTCCCACTTGCTGTCACAAAATGCAATCTCCTCTTAAAGGATCAGACCCTGCACAGGAACTTCACTGAATAAAGATGAGTTTATATTTTAAAAAGGAAACAGCTGGATTGCAAAAGCAAGGGAGGTAGGCAGCTCTAGTTTCATTAGCTAAGGGAAACTCAGGGCCCCAGAGGAGAACAACTGGGAGAGCAGCCATGACAGAGGAAAAAAAAAAAAAAGGAAACAGAAGATCATAAAGAACTAATAATGAAAAATGGAAAGTGAGAATGAGCCAAGAAAAACATGCAATAAATAGATTTTAAAAAAAAAAAAATTGTGGAGGGGAACAGAAATGTAAAGCGACCAAGCAGGAAAAGAGCAGGGCAGAGAGTAAGGATTTTCTGGAAATAAAATAAATAATTGTGAGAACTCTCAAGAATCTAACGAAAAATTGGAAGTGTCTCATGGCTGATCTTTTGATCTCCAAACTGGTGGCCCTTTCAATATGAAAATGAAGGAGGAGCGCTGTGTATAATTGTCCAGCAATTTGTTTGCTGCTTCCGTTGGGAAAAGCAGAGCGAATTTGGCCAGGCAAGAGAGTCCAGACTCCATCCATGCTGATGAATTAGGGTCCTCTAAGAGCAGCTTATAAAAAAATGTATCTCATGATTGTTTAGAAGATCCAGTCAACTGTTTATCTGTGCAGTAATCACTGGATGATGAGTTGGAAGTAACCTGGGTGTGGGACTCTGCACAGCAGGAGTCTCTGAACTTCTCAGATGAAGAAAGAGTAAGGATTGAAGGAAGAGGGGGCTAGGAAGAAAAACAGACACTAGTCTGTCCTTCGTCTTGAAATCTGTTCATTGTGATAAAATATATAAACATGGCCAGGACTTCATAGTCCAAGAGAGAACAGATTTTTTTTTCGGCTGCCCTTCAATTAGATCCGTAATAATCCTGCAGCTTTATGTGGTTTACAGACGACACTTTGCCCAACAGAAATGGTGCTATTCTTTAAATTGTGCTTTGCTCATTAGGTTTTAATAGGAGCAGTTGTTTAAGGGGTGGGTGGGGGCGGGAGGGGGAATGCACTTGGTGATGCATAGTGGAATGTACATTAATCTTGTTAATGACAACACAGTTAATGGCTGGCAAAACATTACTTTTGAATTAACCTTTCTCTTGTGCAGGCTCTACTTGAGAAACAGAGCCAGGACACCGAAGATACAAGGAAAGTGCATGAAGACAGGGATACAGGATTTCCTATGATTTTATGTTGTTCTTAATTAGGAAGCATATTGGCAGCAAATGCTAACATGTGTTGGGATGTTTAGCTGTAGCCAAATAAATGTTTTCTATTACAACTCTGAATACTTTGCCTAGCCAGAGCCCATGCTGTTCTGTTCATGTCTTACAAAATCCCTTTATAAGTCATTTTGGGGGCCAATTTTCTGTTGGCTTGTGCAGCAGAGTTACTTTGAACATATGTATACTCAGACTCCAGAAGGGTCGTTGTCCTCACTTTCTTTATTTTTTTTTTTTTTTTTGAATTCTAATTTTTTTTTGAGTGATAAATGGGGAAGCCCTTCTTATGAAATGCTTCTGTAATCCAACTAAACAATAGCCTATACTGAGCATGCTCATTTAAAACAAAAATCCAGGGAATGGATATAACTGGTTTTCTCTGGTCACATGTTCACACATAGGCTGAATGAAAAATCCATAATGAATCATTTATCTGATATTTAATCTCTTTCTCCTGTTTATGAATGGTCTGCAAATAATCTGCTGCTCTTTTTTTTTTTTTTTTTTGGTTCTGTTTTTAATTTCAAATTATTGGCTAAATAATTTCTGATCTGGCTTGCAGGTTATTTGAGAACACTTTGCTTTGAGTATTCACAGTTTATGACTCCTGTTACTTCACTGATGTAAACACAGAACTAGAGTCTGACTTGAGCAGTGCAAGTCATTTTGGAAACTTAGGGTTTTATCTTTCCAACTGCTACTTTTAGTTTAATTATTATTAATTTTTCTCGATGATCTAGCCACATCTAGCATGGAAATCTGATTCATGTCTCCCACCTCTGAGTTTGGGTCTTCGTGATCAACTTATTCTTGTTGTGGTAGAAACTTTTGGAAACCCCTTTCTTCTAGAGGGGGAAAGAAGGGAACTCAGGGACTGCCCATCAAATGTTGTGTATCAAAGACAATGAACAATGGAGCTAACAATATCTCCCAACCTTATTACTATAGCAGTTGTTCTGGGTTGCTGCAAATATCAATTTATGGTGAAAAAGAGGGAAGACAAGTTGCAGTATTTAATTACTTGAGAATGTGATTAGCTGCTTGAAAGTGTAAGGACCATATCCTATCAAAATCCGTAGCATAAAAGATCCCTTGCTCTTAAATTTCTTCTCAAATTGGCTCCCATTAATCACTGTAAAAGTTTCAAAACCACTTGGCTGAAGAACTGGGATAACAGGAGGTTTTCAGGAGGTCATGCTCTCTGATTGGCATCCTTGACCCTCTGCTGTCTCAGTTTCTGATCCTCTGGCTTTGCTCTGGCTGTGGTAACCTGGCTGTCCCCGGGCTGGGCTGTGGTTACGAGTGTGAAATCCTCCCTGGACTCTTGTTCCGGGGGACTGGGCTGCTCAGGAGAGCACAGAAGGGAGAGAAATGACACCAGTGGCTCAGCCCTGTCTTAGAGCTCAGCTTCAAAGAAAGGTAGGGCTGCATGGGGTGGTTGTGAACCAGCAGAGATTATAACTACACCTTTGGAGTGCAGGCTGACATTTAAAGGCTGGAGGCCTGCTGTAGAGCAAAGAAATGTCAATCTTTAAAAGAGGGGACTGGGCTGGTTAGTAGGAAGGAATGTCAAAAGAGAGTTTATAGGAATCTCTTAAAGTTGAAGCAAATGTATTTCATTCCTTTGATACGAGCACGTTTCTTCTTGATTTACCTGTGAATGGATGTCACAAAAGCTAGAGCTGGTTAACAGATGCCTGAAAGGACATGGGGGAAGCACAGAGACTGGAGAACTGGTTAACATTTGACTGAGGGCACATAACATGTAAGCTTGCCTTATATTGGAACTAAATCATCCCCTCTGATGTGCTGGGAGCTGGATCTACACACTCGTTCTCGTGGCTCACAGAACCATTCAGTGGTTATTCACACCTAACCCTTTTTAGGATTACCCATTACTCTTATTAACAGCAGTGAGCACTACCAAGGAGAAGGAAAAAAAATAATATTCTTTCCGCAAAAAGGTAAAAACATAATAGTGAATTAAAGTTCTAAATGATAGGACTGTTAACATAATGCCTTTTGTCTAGAATGAACTATAAAACACACATATATACAGTGGAGAAAACCCTGTAAATGTGTAATGGACAAAAAAATATATATATAATAAAACTGTTGAAAGAATGCATTTTCTCAGCACCAAGGCTATCCATAAAATTTTTACAGTTTTCCACTATATAACATTATCCTTCATAAAAAATGATATTTTAAAGCAAAAAGGTTGGCAAAAGAAACAATTGGTAGTTAACGGAAGGACGGGATTACAGCACTGTGCCTTTGCTGTGAACGGTGGAATAGAAAATGAAAAACATTTGGGGCATTATATGAAGCCCAGCAGTCATGCTCCATATGGTTTGAAGAGTTGAGCAATGCTTGACAAAGATTTTATGACTTCATTTTCTTAACATTGAATATTATTCCTTCAGTCTAGTCCTCCCACCCCATTCCTTGTCTTAAATTTTTCCTGTTTTTCAGACAAAGAAATCTGTTTTATTAGTATGTATCATTTATATTGAGTTTAATCACATCTGATTTAATACAGTTTTGTTACCTGCAAGGCCTTCCTGAGGAATGCCCTGTAACAAACTACTGGGGCAAAATTGAGATAATTTGGTCCCCAGACTCTCTAAATACAACTTCCTATGTGACTTGGTTTCAGGATAAATAGCCAGAGTCCTCTGTATAAGGGGACAGGTCAATATTTGTGGATAATTGGCTTTGGAGCAAAGAACTTCCTGCCTCCCAAACCTGTGCTCAGACAGATCAGGTTAAAGTTTTATATCTCTTAGCCCACATCATAAATTTCAAAACCAAATACTGCTCCCCTCAGCCATAAAATGCATACAAAAATTAATTAGTCATTCTTCAGTCTACAATCTATTGCCATGTGTGCTGCCAGCAGTGGAAGTCTACAGCCTTCCCCAGAAATGCCTATGGATTATCCTTATTTTGATTTGACATTTAAATTGCTAGGCACAGCTGGGGATTGGGCCAAATTGTGCATTTGTAATCATAAAATGAGAATTCCTGCTGCAAAATGCACACCCTAAAAAGAAAAGATATTTGTGTCTTCCCATCAAAAGTACTTAGGAGGTTCATGGAGGTCTCAATATTGGCACAGAATCTTCTATACAGGAGACAAACAGCATGTTTGCTATAGCTACAGTAGTAGAAAAATTCAAACCTAGAACCAAAATTTTTGAAACTCTGAGCATTTGGATCTGCAGTCTTAGCTTGGATGGATCTCTAAAAAAGGAATTACTCTTGCCATTTATTACATCAATCCACGTACTGCACTACACAAAATAGATCTTTCCTGAAACATCACTTTTCATTTCATTTATTTTACTCCACAGTGAAAGGCAGAGTTCCTCTAACCCTTCTCCTGCCATAGCTGAATGCGTGCCCTCACATGTGGATCTCACATGCCATGGTATTTCAGATGGCATGTTGTGAATTAAGTGGATAGAGTATCACTGGTGGTGTGTTTTATCCCATGGACTCAGCCCACTGGAGAGCACTCAGCTGGTTAATATTTCATATGGATTCTTTTCTCTTTTCTTTCCAACCATCTATGTAAACTTTAGGACAGCCGGTCTGGTTTTAGGAGGTGATTTCCTTGCTGTGGATTAAGGAGCCATTTGTGAGTCACTCTTCAGGCACTTCAGAAGAGTAGATTTCAGACCTGAAAGAATGTATTGTAAACAGAATAATGTGCTTTCAAAATTAGCTCCTGTACCAAATTATGTATTTACTTAATACAGCTTAATGGCTTTTGAAGAAGCCATTAGGCTCGATTGCGTAAATAGTATATATACCAAAATATGTATTTAACCTAGATAGGGCAGTGCCCCATTGTTGGTTTTCCTTCCTTCTTTACAAAGTTTTATCTTCATGGCCTTTTGAAAGTCTACTATTGCTGAAGAATTTATCCTCCAGGAGATTGTTTTGGACAGTGGCAGCTGAGGGGGCAGGGAGGAGAGGTGGTTCCTGAGTTTTAATGTGTAGGAAGGAGGAATAGCATTCAGGAGGGCTATAGGGCTCTTCAGACTTTGGAGAGGGGAAGGGAGAAATTCAAATATTATTGAGCAAACCAATTCTCTCAAAGGGCAGAATCCTACAGGGCTCTGTGACCTGATTCTAACTTAAGGAATAGGAGTGGGTTCATGCATCAGTCAGCTTTGTTTGTGCATTGGGCTGGACGTGAACAGTCCTACAAGTCCATGAAAAAGATGAATAAAAAAGAGTGAGCCTCCTCTCTGCTCCTGCCACTGAGGTGCAGAACCTGCCCATGCTGGAGGCACTCTGCCATGGTGGGACTCCTTGGGAAGCTCCTTGAGGACCCCTTAGGGTCAGGACCCTGTCAGCCTGGTATTTCAAACAGACTTTGTATGCTTGGAATTCACACAAAGAACCGAAGCTTTCTATTGGGTTCTCCATCTTTATATAAATACACAGAGGTAGGATAATGATCCCTGACAGTGGCTCTTTAAGGATAATTTAATGGAACAGAATTAATTTCAGGAATATTAAATATGAGAGGGACACTACACCAGTTGGGACCGGTGGAAAATAAGTGGGGAAATAAGTAGAGAGGAGCTGAACCCGCTGTGTTTCACTGTTTAACTGCTACCTCCTGTAACTGGCACGGCAAGTAAACCATATATCTGCTAATGCTGCAGGTATACTCTCAGCTAGCTCATAATGGAAAAAATATCTGTAAATAACTGCTCAGTTACAGCAAATGCCAAAAATTACAGTCCATGCTATCCACAGGTGATTCCACCAATCCCAGCCAGGCTCATCAGTTTGGAAATAACAACAAATGTGAAAACTCCAGAAAAAGTTGTTATCTTGCTCAGAAAATGTGATGAGAACAAGCAGTTAAGGGCTAAAAATAGAAGTGTTGTATGAGGCCCTGTAACTCTGGCACAGAGTCACAAAGTGCAGAGTGAGAGAGGGTGTGGAAAGCACTGCCAGCACTGGGCAAGAAAGAAATGTATGATGGGCACACAGGTTTAAGCCAGGATAAGGGGAGGAGAAAAGTTTCTCAAGTTTTAATGGAATTTACTATAGATTATGTGTTTTTGTGGGCTCTGGAAAGTTCCTGTCTATATTAATTAGTCTATTAAACAAGCACTTCTGCAAACAGTCTGTGCAAACTCCTCGAGTTGGTTCACCTGGGTCAACCTGCAGGATGGAAGGGGGCAAGGAGACTTATTGGTCTTAAGAAATTAGTTAGCTATAAGTACAATCAGCATCACGAAAATGAAAATTAATTCAGCCTGAATCTCTGACAGGAATTGGCCTCCTGTTGAAATGTTTTTTTTTTTAACTATTCTCCTGCCTATGTGACTTCAGACGAGTATCTGCAGGTAAATTAGATTTTGGATATACTTGAAATTGACCTGGTTTGATTTCAAAAAGGAAACAAATTTAATCCAAATTTAAATTAGGAAAGATAATAATAATAATAATAATAATAATAATAATAATAATAATAATAATAAAACTGGTCTATTGCTAGTAGGCCTCTTAATGCTGCAGTTTCCCATCTCTAACTTGGATCTAAGTATGACCATAAAACTCTACCAGAAATAATTTTGTGCAAATATATTCAAGCAATGTTATCAACTGTAGGCCAAAAATGCACTTGGAGCTGTATTGTTCTTATTCGTTGACTTTTTGTTGACCACAGGAAAAACAGGTTTTAAAGTACAACACAGTAACACAGTCTAAAGGAGTGAAAAACTTGTAGAGCCAGTTTGAGTTGTAAGGGTGTGCTAACTTGTGACCCAGACAGGATGGTGGTTTTAAAATAAAATTGAAACAAAGAAGTTCTGTTGTGCTTTTTCCACATCCCCTGCAGGAAATCATTCTCCATCCCTTCCACTCTTGTCCCACACACCTTCTTCCCATCTCTCTCATTTACTGCTTTCTCATATCCAAGATCTTGTACTTGGTTGCTTCCCTGACCATCTCATCCCATCTGAAATACTTCAGTCTGTCTATTTTTTCTTGTTTTATTTATTCTTATTCTGTTTAATAAAACCGTAATTTTTTTCCCCTGCTTAATGATTGACTTTAACAAATATTTAGGATTTTTTTTTGGTGCCAAATTACATTTTTTTCCTTGGGGAAAGGATGAAAAACTGCCCCAGAGAGAATGATTTTACACATTTAAGATACTTTCTGATTTATACGATTGTCATCATGATAGATTTTTAGATATATTTCTTGATGATAGAAGATTTCTAAATAAGTTATTGAAAGCTTTTTATGCAAGTGAAGTTAAAAATATTTTCTGAAGTTATTTGCAAAGTTTGACCAGAATTAAAAATATTGATATGCACCTTTTGTCCTCTGTGAAATAGTATTTTTATATTGGGAGAAGGAAAAGAAAACTGGGCTATATGTGGTTTAGATGAGACACCATCTATATGGTAGAATTTTTGGTACTTCAGAACGTTTCCATGATAATGACACATTTATCTTTATTAATCTGTAGCTGCTCCCTTAAACCCAGGCCCTCTGTATAACTTTTTTTTTCCCCAGGTACTGGGAAATTGTTCATTCCTGGTGTTCCATCAGGCATGTCAAAGACAAATATTTCTATGTGCATCTGTATTTGGGCCACCCATCCTGAATATGTAGCTCAGCTTTTCATGCCAAAAGTCCTCTGCACTAAATTTCATGCTGCATTTTCTGTGGGTTGCTCAAAGGTGCTATTTTTCTTGTTTTTATTAAAAAGCTCAAACTGAATTTTATTCCAAATACAAAGTATTTTTTTAAGAACCTGGGTGCTACTCTAAGTTCATCATGTGGGGTAAGTGCTGTTTTATCCTCACTAAATGATTGTGGTTTCAGAAATTTGCTTCCAGATCTTCTAGCCATTTATTGATTGCTAATTTGACATATATTTGTATGTTTACAGATTTCTACAAATTCTGCTCAGGTAAATGTTTGGAGACACCACCAAAGACCTGTTTTCATACATGTTAAAAGTTATTAGATGGCCTCCAATTCTATACATGTGGATGTGCATAATTTAAGAAAACACTGGGTACTTTTTGGAATTATTTTTCCTCAAAAATTCATAAAGATGTCGTGAAATGCTTAGACAGTATAACTTTAATTGAAAGTATTTATCCAGCTCTGATTTCAACAGATGTCTGAAAAATAACCCCCACCCTGTAACAAAACATCATCTGCTTCCAGATTTCCCATGCTAAAGTTTTTATGGCGGTCAGTGGCAACACACCTGTACTTTTCTCTCTTTAATATGCTTTTAGAAAAACTACTTATCTTTTTTAAAAAGGCTTCTTTTTCCCTCATGCAGAGATGCCCTCTGTGTATTGGCTGATTTTCACATGAAGGTTGAAGACTTTTTCACACTGGGGACACCTGTTTTTGAACCCCTGTGTTTAAGGGAACTGAGGAAAAAATTCAGTGGAACATTTGGATCCATCTGGCTTGATGTGGGAATGTTATGATCATATGATCCACATCTGGATAAAATGGTAACTGCCACCAAACAGTTTGGCAAATAGGAGATTTGTCCCTATTCAAGCCTTCTTTGGATGGTTCAGAAGGTTTTTTGCCTAATGATGTGCGTGGCCAGAGTTTTGTTCTTTCTGCCCCCACTCTTCTTCACCCTTCAGTGGGGATATTCCTCTCCTCCAGCGACAGAACAGCTCTACTGCTCTCCTCAAGTAGTGTTTTCCTGCAGGGCATGCACAAATCCTGTTGTTTTACATCATAATGTCATTGCAGCCACAGGCATGTGTCTGCACTTGTCCCCGAGCAAGAGAGGGAAGCGTGTTTCCTCCTGCCTGTGCTCGCAGCTCCTGTGACCCTCTCTGCTCCCTGGCCTCTCCCAACACACGTCCTGCCTGCTGGGACTCCAGCTAGAGCTGCTCCACCTCAGCAGCTGGTCTGGAGAGGAGATGGGGTTGTGCAAGTGGGGAGCAGAGCTATCCTGGAGGAGTTCAAGAGGTGCAGTGTGGTTGCCTCTGCATCCACGCTGAAGCTGCTTTGGAGCAGAGCATGGCTCAATGTGAAAATATTCCCTGAGCGAAGGGACTGGGTTGTGCCTGTGGCCACTGGCGTTGGAAATGCCTCGTATTAGGTTTGTAACAAAAATATTGCCTCAGGCTCCATTTCCTAGTCAAAACTTATTTAATAGAGCATTGAGAGCAGCCCATGGCAGGAGGGAGGTCAGTGTGTTGTACCCCACATCTGCTGGGCAATGGCTGGAAACCTCCTCAATGCTGCTGTGTCATTTGATGCTCCACACGCCCGTATCCGGCCCATGAGCACATGCTGAAATTCCTGAGCATGTGCGTAAAGTTAAGTACTTAAATGCTTTGCTGAATAGGAATTGACTGAACATGTGCTTAAGTATCCTGGTGAATTGCAGCATTAATCATTTTTACAGCTGACAAAATCACTGCCCCAGAAAAATATTCTCCAATTAGAATGAGCGGGATTATTTCTTTCATTTGTGTGAAATAAGTGTGTTCCCAGTTGTACTGAACGTGTTCTGTTTTCTGTGATATTAGAAATCATTTTCCATAAGATTTCATATTGCTCAAGAGAAAACTTGAGAAACTTTGGAGTTGATCAGGTCCCTAGATTTGGATTTATATTAAGAAAACATTGTAAGAAAAGACATAATGGGCAAAAAATATGAACTTACTTTTTTCATTGACTTCACCTAAGGGCAAAACTTGGGCCACTGTGCTTGTTCATTAATTCTCTCTTGTGGAAGCTACTTTTTCCATATGTGATTTTAATCTGTTTGTAGATACTGAATGTAGTTTTTCATATGATAGAGTGCTCTTTTTCCCCTTATTTCCTTCACAGTCTTTCCATAATAGAGTTTAAAACAAGAAAAAAGACAACAAAACAAACCCAAATCAACAAACCAAATCCCTTTGTATGTGTAGCCAGTTAAGTAGATAATAATGGTAATTTTTCTGCTCTGCTAATGATGATAATATTGATATTTATCAATAACAAATAGCATGCAAGTGCCTGGGTGAATAGAGTATTTTGCACAGTGGGGTTTTATATCTATATGTGAAACATGGAGTGGCAGAGGCTGCTAGAGGCAGGTGAGGGAAGCTGAGCAGAGAATTGCCTCACAGCAGAGAGCCTGAGAAACAGCAGAGGGGGAATTTAGTCCTAGCCAAGAGCAGAAATAATCCCTGCAGTAGAAAAGCTGCAGAATCTGTAATCTCAATATCCAGCCCAACAAAGACCATGGACCTTGGGGCTCAGCTAAGTGAGCTCTCACTGGAAACAGTGTGGGGCTCATGTGGGGTAATTTGGGAATGGGAAGCTCCAAGGAAAACCTGCTGGATGGCAGAGCTAAACCCAGGCAGTCTGGATATTTCCAACCTGCTCCTTAGACTGCTAGGCAGTCCCTTTGGTGCTCAGTCTGTTTTATTTCATTAAGTCTGCAAAGGGGACTTTGAGAGGTGTTATCTTTAGGAGATAAATTTACAGCTGCTTTGCTTCCTATATTATGTTTACATTTTGAACCTGTGAGTCTGAATATTACCTGTTGGTAAAGCTGACTCTGTAATTACTGATGTTGAGGCTTATGATTGTTCTCTAGATCTGGGGAAAGGGGAGAGGGAAGGATGGTCACACAACAATCAGCTATTTCAAGACCTTTGAAGGTGACTTGAACAAAATCACACAGCCCAGATAATCTGCTGGCACAAAATAATGCACCTTCTTGCTTACTGGGGCTAATTTAGGATGCAACCTTTGAGTTTTGTTGGAGTGAATGACTCGAGGTATAGCTAGAGATGTTTGTAAGGTATGTCATGTTCATTTTCAGATACCCTGGCTGGAAGAGGGACCTGGTTGTGGAGTGACTGAATGTATTGGGTGTTAAATCTTGGCATGAGGGCGACTGGAGAGAGCTTAGCTGCTTGCTCTTGGAATTGCCCGTGGTTCTCACTCAGTGCATGGCCCCAAAGCAGCTCTGAATTCAGGCAAGTTCAGGGTTGTCCCTCCCTGGATGCCATATACATCCAGCTCCTCTGCTCTGCTCACAGGATCACAGGCTGTTATGCTCATAGTCACTACCAGACCCAAAGGAGACAATATTACCTTTTTAAACAAAACAATAAAGCAATAAACAAACCATAAACCCAACACTCCAGATGTCATTCCTATGTTAGATAACATAAAACCAGAGAACAGTCACAAACACACACATTTTTCTATTTATTGTTTTAGTACCATCTAGAAAATATTTCTATAGGAGCGTCTACACTAGAAAAATCCCAACTGTTTGAATCACAACCACGTGGGTATTTTATTTTCCTAGGGCTGAATGTATTTCCTAAATAACACAAAAAAAGTTTGAAGTTTGCATTACTTTCTACTTGAATCTTCAGCAGCAGCAGCACCATGTGCAGTCCCCTCCCTGCTTGTTTCGCTTGACATGTTTCATGTTACAGAGTCTGTGTGAGAGACTTTGAGAGGTGTTATCTTTGATAGAGGAATTTATGGCCATTTTCCTATCTACTGTATGTTTACATTTGGAACCTGTGTTGAACATTTGTTATACTCACTTGTTGTGTCTTGTCTTAAATTAGATCATAAACATTTTGAGGCAGGGACCACGTCTTCCTGTGCAGTGCTGCTCTATTTAGGCCTTACTGTTATGGAACTGACTGGGAGTGATTGTAACAATAAAAATAATTCTGCTAGGAATTCTTTTGTCCTGATAAAGAAATATGTGACTCTTGTTATCAGAACATATCAGAATGTAGGGTGCTTAAAAGTGGTTGTAGAAAAGTAATCACCTTTGCAAATGCTTTGAACCCTGGTGTTCAGAAAAAGGAAAGGACAAAATTTATATTTTAATTTATAGAGAGTCCTGACAAAACCACTCCCAAAGCTGCCAATATCCAAATATTACCCATAGGCTTGCACGTGCATCTAACACAGGTTTTGAACAATTAGCCCTAATTGCCCTTTTCTAATATTCTGGTTAACAGAAAAATCTGCATTATGAGAACACACGGCTTGTAAATGAAAGGGATGAAAGCTCATGAAAGGACGGAGGCAGACCATACGTCATCCCACACCTAGGCACAACGGGATGCATTAAGGAAGCATTTATGGAGAGGCATTCCATCAAGTCAAGGTGTCAGAGGACATATGGTCTCTTTCACCATTAACTCTCTGAATTTCCATAGCTTCCCACTGGTCCATATTAACCTCACTTTGTGTGATGCTCAGATTTGTTTGATATAATTTTGGTTTTGCTCTGAGAATGTCTAATTGCACGTGTGAAATTCGCAGAAGTACATAACTAAAAATCACCTACTCGAGCTCGCTTTTTGCAAAAGGGAAATTAAAAAAAGAAAATTAGGCTCAAACAGAAAAATTCTGAGTAATCAGGACAAAAATTAATAAATATAAGCATGAATACATACTTTTATCTGTATGGATTCCTACTTGACCCTGTTTCCTGACTAGAAAATATTGTTGATATGCCTTTGAAATACAGTACTGGTACAAATTTGTTTGGTGTGTGAAGACCCACCCAAGTCATTGGTTGTGATTCCAAAGATATCTCTGGGATGCTGGGAACTGCTAAGAAAATACAGATTTTTAGTAGAGAGGCTCATGATGAATATCAAGATGGGGATCATAGAGTCAGGTAAGGATGACAAAATAAAATCTTACTTTCAGTCCTTCTAAACCCAGAGTATCACAGAATACCCTGGCTTGAAAGGGATCCACTAGAATCACCAAATCCAGCCCTTGATTTGGGTCCAACAAGATACAGTTCCATCTTTTCACTCCTCGGATGGCTTTGGGGACCTGCTGGAGTTCCTGAAGCAAGGGGGAACCTTTCTCCTTTTCTGGGGCTTTTCTGCACTCTCCTGTGCAGATCTATCTGCAGAATTTCTAAATTTAGGTAGAGGAGTGTGTGCTAATCCTAAATGTAAAGCTAAATTTCCCTCTCTGTGGGTCTATTGTCATCTTAGAAAATATCAGAGACACCATCAAAAAGACATTGAAAAATAGTTCCTGCATATATGATCAGACTAACTAGGAGTTATTGTTACTATTTTTTATGATGTACTCTTTTTATTTTTGGCATTTCTTCAGCTAAGCAATGATTGTAGCCCAAAATCTCTGTGAGGCAAAACTTGAATATAATGACATTGTGTTTTTCTTACAAATAATTGAAATAATACTAAAAATTCCAAGAAGCCTAAATGCTGGGGAAGGGGAGAGGGAAGGAACTTGTGAAAGTGCTAGGTGGGAATAAGAAAGCTTTTAAGACAATCATTATAATAATACCATCATAATAATAGCTTTATCTTGAGGAAAAAAAAATCATCAACCAAGCAACCACCATTGAAACTGGGACAAAAATAATCTTTCTGAATTTTCAATTGTCTTAAAGCACTGGTGTTTTCTAAGGTTAAAAAAAAAAAATTAGCAAGAATGCACGTCTTGGTTTTATCATATTATCACAATGTCTTTTTTCTCATGTTACTTCTCTCCTGTCCTAGACCCTTTTCTTAAGCTGCCTGAAAAGTCTCACTCCTCTGTCAAAATGAGTTGAAGACACATTTGGGTTGAACAAAATATTAGTGTTATTAGGAGTTTGAAATCAGGGGTCATTTCATTTATGTTCAGAAGCATTCATGCAGAAGAACAGGAAAACTCCCTGTGTACACATATTCCATTATATTTTCCCAGCAGAGAAAACGTTGGGATGTCATTCTGCTGTATACTCACATGTAACACTTCTGTGTTTAACACATGGAAAATCCCTAAAATGTTTGCATGAAGAATATTGTTATTCTCTGTACATTTTAGCTGATGCTTACTGGGATGAAAAAACAACCAGTGGACTAAAATTTGGAATCAAAAGTCAGACAACTGTAGATGTTTCACTTAGCCTAGATCCAAATGCCACGTTGTCCAGTGCTTTAGAATATGTGCATTCAGAGGATCGAGCCATTAGAGAAAAATTCTCCATCCTGAAAAGGAGGCTTATCACTGAATCAGGAATTGCCAGTAATGTCTCCTCTGGGATGCTTCTTTTTAAATTGCCTTTTGGGAGGCTTTTATGACTGCATCCACATCAGTGCTATGATTCAGAGAAGTGATGCTGTTTTGAAGCACATCCCCCAGACTGTCCCATTTACTGTGCAGTAGTTCACTTCCCAGAGTGGTTTTGCAGCCCATAATCTGGATTCTGTTTGGAGAAAACTGAACTGGAGGCTTTGATCCAGGCATGTGCCAAATGCTCTCCAACTCCTATTACAGGAATAAGAGGCCAACCCAATGACTAGACCTCTTGAAAGCTTGGAATCACACTCTAGGATATTTCAGTTTGGGGATTTGGGCTAAATCAAGTTTAAAGCAATCCTGTCTCTATCTCTCCCATAGTGCAGATAAAGAACCCTCAGCTCCAACTACTCCAATCTATTGATCTGCTCCTGTGGCCACAGCTGCCTTGAGAAAGTAGATGTAGCCTATGACATCTTGAAAGTATTCCAGATTTTACAAATGTTTTCTGTGTTAGTTGATTTTTTGCTTCTCTTTTCCTTGGATCTGGTGCAAATATTCTTAAATGAATTTTAAATGATCTGAGCCTGTGCCTGTTTCTTTTGTTGCAAAATTTGAGATCAACATAGTTTTTTTTTCCCTCACAAAGATCATGCTGCACTGTGAAACTATTTGGGCAATTTTTTCCTCTCATTTTCATTGAAATTGCTGTTTATGGAGATATTTAAGAAGCTAATATACATTCCTGCTCTCAAAAAGCATGAAAGGAAATTGTGAGAACTATAAGAAGTTTATCACAACACTTTTGTCCTTGGGTTTTCAAGGCTGTCTAGTACTGCCTTACAACTGAAAATAGCCAACTTCTAAGTCTACTTACACCAGTGGGCACCAAAGTTTATGATAAGTATAAGCAAATTGTCATATTTCTATCTTTTGGTAGAATGTGTTTGCATTGCAGGTTATTTAAATTGTGATTTTTAATTTAGACATCCATCTCTCTTGTATGTTTTTCCTTACGTGCTCAGCCTCATTAACCCATCCAGTTGACCTGCATCATTCTCGTGTTGACAAAGATAGGCGTTACGAACCTTAGGATGTCATAAACACCTCTAAAATGTGACCCTACTTGCATGCAGTGGGGAAGGTTTGACAGCATTACACCAGTCATCTGATAAGCTCGGGTCAAAAGTCTCCCAATTGCTTGCCTTTTGTTTGGGTGTCAAGGAGGCAAAAGCTTTTCATGTTTTTAATAAGCAAATTAATGAAATACTTACAGTACACTGCATACATTAACTCTTAGGTAGCTGGTTTTCCTCTGAGGCCATCTTTCCAGAGGTCAGAGGCCATAAATGGAGTCTCAGTTTTCCAGGAAACAAAGAGGACAGTATATTTCAGTAATCTTTTCCTGCATGTAGTTAAGATTCCTTTTTTTTTTTTTTTTTTTAACTTTGGCTTACTTTCTAGAGGCATAGTAACACTTGCCAGCTAAGCCAGATGTAGCATTTCAACAACAACAACCAAAAAAAAAAATGCACTGGATGCACGTTCCAAGTTTGCCAATGGCTATGCATGAGGCTGGAATGTCAGAGCAGGAGCAGAGGATTAGGAAGGTTGTGTTCTTGTTGTTCAAAGCAGAAGGAGCCCAGAAAATGCCTCTGGAAGTTCACTGTTTCAGACACTTCTTCTTAGATATAACATATTTGTTTGGTAACATTTTCAGCCTCCTTACAATCAGTCTTTATAGTGTTGCTTACATTTTCAGGATATTAACCAATTAGTCCTCATTTGTAAACTCCAGACTACTTTAGAAAGCCTTACAGAATTTAATTTCTGCAATAAAGAGAAAATAAAAAAAAGATGCTTTTGCTCACTGAAGGAGACATTAAAACAATGGTATACTATCTTGACAATGTCTCCTGTTATCCTCTCTTCCCAGACAAATCTATGGTCTCTTAATTTTTTTGAGCAAAAGCTAATTTAATATACAGTCAGTATTAATGATACACCTGTAGCTGGATTGATCACCTACTTTTCTGTTCAGATCACCTGGTACAACCACGTGGTGGAAGAAGTCAGACTCCATCTCAGTTTCTTTGACTAATGGTGGGTTTCCTAACTTGTATTTTATACTTATTTAAGCCATTATGTGGCATCTGCTATCTAACAGTTCCCATTTTCCATCCTCAGCCCCAAAAATCAGTTAGGACAAGTGAGTAAGAACCTGCTGACTCTCTTTGCAGACAGGGAAACCAAGGACAAGAAGTGAATTGAAGCTACAGGGAAATACACATCCTACTGGCAGCTTTAACAAAGGGACTTTCATTGACTTCCAGACTAGACATAGACACCTGAACTTCTGTCTCCTAAGGCAATTCCCAGTCTCCATGCTTGCAGTACATCAGTAGATGTTACTTTTACCTCCTCGATCAGGTACTTTGAGACAAACAAACTCTTGTTTGCCTGTCTGAAAATGCTTCTGGTGCTTTAAATCCAGAATCAGATTGTGGCATGCTATAAATGTAGTTCAATATGTGCTCTACTGAAACTCACTGGATGCTGTGAATTTCCAGGAGGAAGGCTGCTGGACATAATCAAAGCTACTGAAACAAATTGACTTCTCAGACCCATGGTCAGTTGAAAAATCCACTCTTCTATTAAGTCTGATACTGACAAGAAAAAAAAAAAAGGGCAAAGTGGATAGAATATTCAAGGAGAAGGGAGAAGATACTCTTCCTTTCATGTGACTGAAAGTCTGTAAGCATCTTTTAAGTGATGCTCATCATCTCATGTCATACAGGTTCCACTCTTGACATCTAAACCAGATTGTTTCCCTTGCAGACTTAAGTAACTAATGTCTGGAACATTAAACATTCAGTAAAACCCCATAAAATGAGACAAGGAGCTGTAAAACACTGGCTAGAATAAGCTCTGCCTGTTACAGGCCCTGCAATCCAGGCTAAACTGAAGCCTGTTTTTTGGGAAACTTCCTCCTTTAGGCAAGGTCAGGTTAAAGCACTTCACTCTCTGAGGTTCCATCTATGGCTCCATGCACTAATGTTCCACAATTTACTACTTAACAGATATCTAAGTTACATAAAAGACATAAGAGATACAACCATGAGATGATTTTATCCCCTCTGCACTGGTTGGACTGCTTTCACTCTAAAATGAAATAAAAAATGCAGGGAAAACTGCCTTATTAACAAAAGCTATTAAAGTAATCTAAGCATCACATTAAGCTTTGCTTGCGCAGCAGTAGACACAATAAGAAAGACATATTATAGTCATTTAGATGCAAGATAATTTACTATTTTTAAGATCTTATAGCATCCTTGCTCCAAAGTTTTATCTTTTACTCTTTCCTGTATCTGAATATTTCGTCCCCTCCCCAGCTCTGATTGCTGGGAAGCGTAACCACTTTCTAGCTGGCAAACCTTCCTTGGAGTATTACTTGATTCTTTGGTATCAGACTGGGTGGTCGTGTCATCAGGGATCTTACAAGGCTTTATCCTAAGCCTGGTTTGTTCAATATTCACCAACCTCTAGGACTATGCAATAAAGCATGGCCTTGTCAAGTTTGCAGGTGACACTGAGCTGCCAGGGTGCGAGTGCCTCTGGAGCAGGATTGGAATCCAGAATGATTCTATTAAAATTTGAGAAGTGACCTGCAATTCAATAAAGACGTCTTCAAAGTACTGCAATAAAAAGTGGGAAATTCAAAGATAGAACTGGTGTTCTGAGGAAGTAAATTGTAAGGTTAAAGCTGGATCACAGACTATAAGTCAGTAGTAGGATGCTACTCTATCCCAGGATGAAATAGGAGTGTGGCATGTATTCCTGAGCCTCTGGTGAGATTTTGGCTGAAAATCTGAGGCTGGCATTAGGGACCCTCACTTCAAGGCACAGACAAATCTGAGAGAGTCCACAGGACAGCAACCAAAATGATGAGAGGTTTAGAAAAAGTGACCTATGAGGAAAGGTTGAAAGAACTTGGTTTGTTTAGTCTAGAAAAGAGAAGACTGAGGAGGTACATGATAACAGACTTCAAATATTTAAACGGTTGTTATAAAGAGGAAGGGGATCAATTATTCATGTCCACTAAGAATTGGACAAGAAATTAGGAATGTCTTTAATTTGCAAGAGGAAGATTCCTGTTCAAAAGCTTTCTGATGGCACTGGAGCACATAAGCAATTTTCACAGCCTCCCTGGGTTTTAAAGGTTTATAAGAGTGACTTGAACAAACTTTGTGAGGGATGTTTCAGATCTGCTTCTGCTTCAAAGCACTGCTTAGGACAAACAACTTCTTAAGGCCTCTTCTGGCCTTATTCCTATAGTGTAATATAGATTTGTAATGTACATATCCCCGTGTAATTATACAAGTGCTAAATTAGTATCTGAAAACACATTCCTTCTTTACTTACCTCTTCAGGTATTTGATGGAGTGATAGTGGGGAAATATCTGGACTTTGCTGTTTGCTAAAAGAGAATTGCTCAAGAGTTTTAAAAACTATTGCTCAAAACACAGCAGTGGAAAATCAGAACTCATGCCTGACCTCATCTGACAGCTGCTACGGCCCTTATAAAGGGATTAACAACCTGGACATAAAACAAGGGTTATTGCCAGTCATTAAGGTGTGATATCACACAGCACAATTAGGACATGTCACAAGTCGGCACAGGGCTATGCCTGAGTGGAGAATTACAGAGAAAAATGGTGATTTACTGGTCTGTGTGAAGAAGGCCTGACACTGTGATGAAGGGAAGGCTGAGCAGGGCTTGGAAATATCCTGAGAGAAGTTGGAGGCCACTTCACTACTTGAGACCATGCTTCCTTGGGTTTTTTTTTACTATCTACATTGGATCTTTTATGTGTCTGTAGGATGCTGTGCAGCAATCAATAGGAAAAGCTGAGTCCTGATGCTGGCAGAATTTCTGCCTCTGAACATCTCAGATGATGTCTCCCAGCCCAGACAAAATCTGTTTTTCAGCTGAGTAAGGAGGCACTTTGATAGCTTGATTCTCCAAATCTGTATTTAGCAGCTTCCACTCTTCAAAGACACATGCAAAAATGATTACACCCTATGATAGGTCTAAAGAAATAAAGCCATTAAAATATTATTGGTTATTTCTCATAGCAATTTAGAGGTGAACCCATGTGTTTCAATAACAAAAAAATGAGTTAGCATATAATATGTTAAGTTTTTTTTTTTATTAGTTGATTAATTTTTCACTTAGATTTTAAAAAAAGTAATTATTTCTTCATGTTTCAGCTTTCACTTCAATTGCCTTCTTTTGTAGTGCTTTTCTTAATTACCTGCAGCAATTTGCATCAGCAAGGAGCTAAGAATGCTTTGCATGTCTTTAGTGCCTTCCCTCCTCCTTGGCTATTGATGTAGCTGCACAGAGAGAACTCAGCACTGTAGCATCTGGCATCTTGAATCAGCATTATAAACATTAATTAAATAAACCTCTCAATGCTTCTGACAGGTGATGAGAGCTCCTGACATCTGACGAGAGGCTGGGTGCCCATTTTACAGGTTGAGGAGCTAAGGGTGTATCTGAATTGTGAGATTTGCAGGTACATCCCAGCATCCAGGTTCCAGGTGCACGCCCTGGCCACATCCCAAATCAGTGCTGGGGAAAAAGCCAGGCTCTTTCTCCCTGAGGACCTTGGTTTCTGTAGGAAGGAGCCCTGAGTGCTTCTGTGGGGAGGGCTGGTGAGCATGTCTGGGTGTTGTCAGGCTGCTCTGCTTAGCCTTATCCCCACAGTCTAGACAAAACCAAGGCAGCATAATGGATTTAAAGGAGGCTTGTGGTGATTCTGCATTAAAGGTGGGAGTAGAGAAAAAAATTTTTCTTGGCTTCCTCCTCATGCAATTCGTCCCATTATTCAACCATCAAGATGACCACACTGTTTTTGTATATTTAACAAGTCCAATGCAAACAAGGTTCTTTCCCCCATTTTCATCAACTTCAAGATGTTTTGTTTTCAGGGGTCTACAAAGGCAAATGTACCATTCAAATAAAACCACAGCAGTGACTGCACAGAGTAATAACCTCACTTCAATTTGGAGCAGAGCTTGGAAAATGTGCTTGCAACCTAAACTAGTAGAAAAGTGTAACACACTCTCTCCTTCCTCCTGTCAGCTTTAAGGAAAGGCCACAGGCAGCAGAGTCTTCCCAAGCCCATCTACTCTAGCAATAAGCTGGAAGATGGCTTGCTAATCACCAGTACCTCAATGTTGCCAGATGTATGCTCTTGCTTTACAATTTCCAGCATGTTTTAGCAATTAAATCCTGTTTTTCCTGGATTAAATATCAGTTTGTCAGCCTGAGGACAATTACAATAGATAGTCATGGGGCACTGTACCAATTAATGCACTTTAGACATGATATAAGGGGCTTTACCTTTCAAATTAAAAGTTACATTGCCAGTAACAGCCATTCTTCCTTTGACAGCACACTTGCCTTTCCACACTCCTATTTAATGTTTCTCCCCATTTTTCTGGGATCATATTTTAGCATCGGGCTATTGATTGAGTGGAGTGGTCAGACAAGGTCTACTGAAATCAAAGAGCATCATTTCACTGGCCTCTTCAGAAGTGCTGGATTAGCTCTGTTCCCTAAGATTTAGGGATGGATCCCTATCCAGAAAAGCACTTTAACACGTGATAACAGTTAAGCGTGTGCTTAAGTGCTTTTCTGAATCAGGGCCCATATAAGGCAGCATGTCTACCAAACATTTCCAGCTAGTTCAAATAGTGTCCAGCTTCTGCAGGAGGGAGGTTTCCTTTAGAATATGTAAACAGAATTCCTTCCAATATTGAAAAGACTTACTGAATTCTTCCCTTCAAACAATTGTTTGGAGGTTTGCTCTGTTATTGATGTAAAGATTAATTCAAGTTGCAAGGGAAAAAATGTGTTTATGCAAATATTAAGTGCCTGAAAACTACACCACAGCTGTTTAGTTTTGGATGAAAGTCTTGGCTTGTTGGATAAGATGCATCACCATCTATGAGATTTAGGAAACATCTTTTGTTACACGGTTATTTCAGTGGAAATACATTCTTCAAAACCTTATTTTCCAGAACAAATTCACATTTCTCCGCATTTAACATTGTAAAAATATGAAAAGCTTCTTGGCATATGCATTCCTTGTCAAAATGAATCTAGAATGAGATAGTGACAATAAGAAACAGAAGTTTTGGGATAACATGCCCTTAAAATTTTGCAGCAGGGATTTTTGTGTTCTAATTGCAGGACAGCTGCAGCCAAATGAGAAGGTTCAATATGTCCATAAGAGGTGGCCATTGAGTGCAACAAGTGCAACAGGATGATTTAATTTCATATGTAAGTAATATCTGCAAGAAAGGAAAGCTTCCTATGATGCTTTTTTGTCTTTTGTTTTGTTAACTTCAGACCATGCATCATCTCTAATGAGCTTGATAAAGCATAGTAAGGAAAATGGGCCATAATTCATCATGATTTCCATTTCAAAAGTGACAGCCAACTTTACAAAATAGTCCATTTTGCAACAAAAGAAAACGAACAAATGATAATGGAAACAATATCCTCAAATGAAAACTTGAAGTGCCCTCAGATCCGGCTTTCATTATGGAAAAGCGGGATAGGTTTTTTTTAACCGTACCCAGAGTTCCTCTCTGGTTCATCTTGAAAATAAAATATTTGATTTTTTTTTATGTTGTCCACTTCAGAAGAAACAACACCCCAAAATTTTATTGAGTAGTAAGAGCTGATATATGGAGAAAAGCAGGATCAGCATTTTAAATTGTTAGAAAATATAACATTAAATTTAATTCTTTCCCATAAAAAAGATATGGCCCATGCTGCAATGTAAGGTATAAATAAACTGCATTCAATAACAATAAAGGAGCAATCTGTATGTTTTGGGGAGCTTCTGAGGAATTTTTTCCTCAGAAAAAAGGAGGAGCTTCTTTGTGCAAATATCCAAACTATTTTGGCTTCTGTTCCTGGCTGCAGTCCTCTTTTAGAAATCAATCTATGTTCTTTCTGGTACCTCTGAGTGCCTTAGGTATCACACCCTTCACCTTTTAAAGCTTACCTTAAACCTTTAGACTTTCAAATAATCTAGTTTCATGGGATGGGTAATTGGATTGGAAATGAAGATGGTAGTTTGGGAATAGAAGGAGAGGAGAGGTGAAGAGTGACAAAGCAGGGCTCAGCACTGGAGCCCAGCACCATGAAATCCTTCTTTTCCCCAAACCTGGCCAGTGTCCTAAATATTTGTCCAGTGGTTTCAGATCTATTGTATATGATGCTGATAGACCTTATACTATTTTTGTTTTTTTTTTTTTCAGGATGTGCCATCTCCTTTCAGAGGTGTGATGGATGGAGAACATTATATTTCTGCTTGGAGGTGAATGATCCCTGCCAGAACAGGGTGTGCTGGTTTGAGGTCGTGCAGGAGATGTCCTTTGCAGGGCAGAAGATTGGTTAACAGCCTGTCCAGGATGGTCTCCTGGGCTGGGCTGTTGTATCCCAAATTGGAAACAAAACTTGCCAAGGAACTGGGAGATGCTGCCCTTCAAAAAGACAGGATGTCCCCTCTCCTGGGGCACCATCTGCCAAGTGTCTGAGAAGTCACATCCCACCTGAATTGGGCTCACAGGTCGTGTTTCAGTTTCAGGGCACGAAGCAGATAAGAAAAAAACCTGGTCTCTGATGATATCTCTGCTGCAGACAGAGCAGGCATCCATTTTCTGTGAATACTTTAAAATACTCAATTAAAATTAACTGTTTGGAAAACACCAGTTTTTTACTGGTTGATTGATGGACTGGGTGTCGTTACCAAAACAGAAGAAACAGCAAAGCCTGGTGTTGACGTGAATTTATGTGAGCCTTCTAAGAAAAAAATTACCCAAAAATTATACTTAGGATCATTCTTTTATAGTAGTTAATTAACATGTGGAACTCACTGCCACAAAATACAGTATCTTTGAGGCATGAGTTTAGCGGGATTAAAGGGATTTATTAAACACTTATATGGATAATGAGACCATCCGCAGCTACATTACACAGGATGAAACCATACATTAGGGATATAAACAATTATGCTTCAGGATAGAAGCCAACTACTGACTAATAGAGTTAAGGAGGAAATTCACTCCATAATTATCCAAGATTTTATGCACCTTTTCTAAAAGTTCTACTATAAGCACTGTCATGAATGGGATACTGCTTTACAGGAAATATTGGAACACAGGAAATACAGGAAAAAAATAATGGAATTTTGATTTCTTTTAAGTTTAAAGGTAACATCTTATTTTTTCCCACCATAATAGTAATTACTACAGGCTTGTCCTTAAAAAAAAATTGAGAATGAGAAATGAAAAATTAATCGAAGACTTATTGAAGCTTCTGAAGCAGACCCCTGCCTCCTTCAATATAAGAACTGAATATCATCTGGTGTTTGTATATTTTCTTTTAAAATTAAAATAAGGAACTAAGAACATTGCTTCAGCTGATGTTACACCTATTTGCATAAAGACATTATATTATCAGCACCAGATTCTTAAGATTTTCTGCTGTTCCTTCTTCTCCCAGCCAAAGTGGAGGATCTTGTATGATCATATAAGATAGAGCACAGCCTACAGAAGTGGAAAGAAAGAATTGGATGAGATTGAATTGACCTTGACCTATTTCAGGACCAAAACATTTTAAGCATCAAATTGTCTTAGAACAGGATAACAAATAAACAAATAATACTTTAGATTATTTTTTCCTTATGTTAGTAGTTCCTTCATCAGGAACATATCCAATAAGTCCTCTGAATTCTCAGTGGAGCTCTGGGTGTGACAGCTGGGAATGTGTTACGTCTCTTCCTGAGCCTCCCTTCTTGCTGGAAAAGGGAAAAGAACTCCACATCCTCTTACTTTTTTGTCATCCTCTTACTTTTTTTGGAAGCTGTAGTCTCTTGAGAAGCACTTGTTTGTAGATTCCTGTACACTTGCTGTCAGAAGACCTGAGCATGTGCGTTTAATCCAATGCATCCATTCAAAAGGTCTCAGATTTCCTGTGCCCGGATATGGCACCAACAGCACCACACTTGCATTGGCTGTGGCTGCCACTGCCAAATGCTGTAGAGCTGTGAAAGGTTTCAAAATCCTAAATAAACACCCCAGGCTCTCACATTTTGCGCAGCTGAAAGTTTTAAGTGGAAAAGAAGATATTTGTGGTGAAATCCAGCCTCACAGTAACAGGTTGGTATTTTTCAACAGCTTCCTTCAGCATCTTTTGCTTCCCAAGGAGAGGAGACATGGGCTCTAGGTCAGCCCTGCTTGCAGCCCAGTGTTGCAGGAGACACTGAGGTGTCTGAAACGGTATTTTGGTGCATACAGGCAGAGGGCTGTGCAAAGAATACATAGCCTTTTAAAAAAGCCTATGGACCTGTACCTCTGGTACCAGCATCAAAACCACTGAAGTCGTCAGAAAGACTCCAGAGAGCTCTTCTATCCACCATAAAGCACAACTACGACTTGAATTAAAGATAAAAAAGCAATAATAAGTAGGGAAACAATGAGAGGAGCAGGTGTTCAGCATATTTGAAAGGCAGAAAAGCAAACTTTTATGTTCTAGCAGAGATGCTCTGCAATGAAGCTGAAGTCTGTCGACGTCCAGATATGTTTCACACTGCACGTTTGGCATGGCAACAGGTGGTTACTGCCAGATCTACCAATAAAGAATATTCCAGATTTGTCAGCTATTGCACAAAGTCTTTCCACCAGATGAATTGGGTGTGTTTGGCAGCAGTGTGTTAGTAAATAAAGAATGATCTGGAGTTCGGAACTATTGTAGCTTTAAAAAGCCAGCTAAATAACACCGGTTTTCAACAGTGACATTCCTCACCCAGGATGGAAGTCCCAGAGAAAAGAGAAAAGGAAGAAAGCCCTGACAGTCAATAAATCTGGGCAATGTTGAATGAAATGGTTAAATAAGTAAGGGACTCATTATTAAAAATGTCCTTTAACAGGCCCTTTACATGTAAAGAAGAAGACTGAGAAATGAGGTAAACCTTCTGTACAAAGACAAATTTGGTAAAACCACCATGTTAATGTCCAGGGATGGTGTGTGTGTGCTCTAAGGCTGATTTTTTTTTTTTTTTTTTAATAATTCTGCTTGGTCTTTAACCTTCTGATTTTCCACTATGTTGCACAGTCCCAATGGAAAACTTCAGGCTGTTTTTACCTACAAGCACAGCTTTGGCTAAGAACAAGGTTTCAAATTGTAGTCTGCTGGGATTTTATTTTTAAAGAAAATTCCTTATTCACTAGAAATTTGCTGACTGCTTGAAAATGGAAACTGTGTAATGAACGATCAGTTTGGATGATTTTCCCACTTTGATAAGAATCTAGGAAGAAAAAATTTGAAATTGCCAGCACATTCCTTTCTGCCATTTTCAAAAGAAAAGCAGCCCAGCACTAGTACCTACACAAACAGTTCAAAATGGTCAAAACAGCTGTTTCAGTGGCTGGCTTCCTCTTAATCCCTTATTACAAACCCATGCTTTACTTTTGTGTTTTAGATTTGCAATCCCATTTTGCTCCTAACAGCCTTACCTGGGCTTCATAACCAAAATAAAAAATTTGTGTTACGCAACTTTAGGCTAATGTGCCTCATATTTTTGTCCTTGTATCAACTATTTTGTTTCTTTTGACAAAATGTTTAAATACACTCTGCTGAGCTAATGATTCTAATTTGATGGAAGGTTTTTACAAAGCTGTTATATTCTGTTAAAAGTAATATTACACAAAATCAATTGGTGCTGATTAATTCCCAGCTGTACAAACCCGAGGAAGAAGCAGCAGTGTGTTACATATGACACACATGTTTTTACCATTGTAAGGGGCAGTTTTAAGGGAAACTCTGTTTTCCAAGACCACAGCTTCCCCCTTTGCTGCAACGGATGGCATTGCACCAGTGGAGCCTTATTGGTGTTTGTTTCAAGCATTAAGTAACCTTGGGGAAGCCTTTTTCTTCCTTCTGCCGTCCTTTCGTCCGCTCACAAAGCAGGTTTCAGGTTTGGGCCTGCTGGTTGAGGGGAATGCTTAGCTTGCCTATTTAAAACACAACTGGATTTTGCTATTCAAATGTAGGAAACCTAATTACACATTGGTAAATTCTCTTCAGTCTACCAAACACAGAAAAAAAACAGTGACAGAAACTGAAAGGCCAAAAAAGAGAAAAGAGTCCCTAAGACCTAATGAATCCAAACTAAACACCTCTCCACAGAAATGTCAAACATTTCTCTTAGCACAAAACAAGGCTTAAAGAATTCCCTGCTTTTGTCTCTGGGCTAATTCCTTAAGCAGAGAGGGGGATTTTCTTCTGGGAGTGTTATTTCACAAAGAACTAAACAGCAAATAAACAAAAGACTCTCAAAGAGTGAGAGAGTATAAATAAAATTCATGACTCCTTAAAGAGTTTACACTGAAAGAATGTGGGGGATTATTTACAATTAAAGCGTAGTCTGTGGAATACAGTTATTATTACAAAAATGAATAAGAGGGTATTTCATTTAGTTCACAATAAGAGTGCACCTGGGTCTTCCCCATTTGTTAAAACTGGAGAAAACTCACTTGCCCTCAGAATCATCTATTTGGTCACTTTTAGCAAACTCTTTCTAAAGTCCCAGTCTGGGTAATCCAGTTGAAAACCTTGTTTATGAAGTTGCAAATTATCTGTGTTGTAGCTGCATAAGGTGCAGAAGGAAAAGACAAAAAACAGGGGGAGAAAAACAGGCAAGCTGAGAGCTTCCCTCCTTTAAAAGAAGAAAAAGTTCTCCAAAGAAAGAATTTATTCTGCTTTTCTGTGAAAAATATTCTTCAAATTCCCACCCTTTCAGCCAGTCCTACAAAAATGGATAAAACCCTTGTCTATAAAAACAAAATATAATTCTTTAAACCTAGAAGAACACAAGTTTTTAGTAAAGTAAAAAATAACAAGAAAGAAAGAAAAACTTGAGGCTACTCTCCCTTCTCCCTTGCCAAGCGGAATATGAAACAAAGCAGGTTAATAATGGAGACAAGGTTGGCTGAGGGAACAAATACAAGATTTCACTTCCAATAAATTAGGCAGACACAAATGAATGGTTATTAAGATAAAAAAGCATAAGTTGAAGAAGTCACTTGATTATAAATTATAGAGCAATTAGTCCTCTTTCCCGTGTCTTTTTTTTTTTTTTTGACTAAGCATTTTGTATTCTACAGCAAATGTGTCGTAAAACAATGCTGATAATGATATTGAAAGCCAAGGCAGAGTGGCCAAATCCCAAATATGTATGTATATATGTATATATATAAATGTGTGTTTATTAATAGGGTTGTGAGTGACATACAGGGTGTGTACCCATACGTGTGTGTGTATCTCTATGTGTGCACATTCCTGTGAGTGTTCATGGATGTCTGACTACAGCAGAAATATCACAAGGCACATCCATGTGCAGTCCTAATAGTTTCTTACTGAACTAATATATTAATACAAATTAAAAATGAAATCTATGAGAGTGTCATGGGCTGTACTATATCTTTCTATCCGACTACATTATGTTTCTCTGTCGTGTTAAAAAAAAAAAGCCTGGTGAGAGAGGTTAGGCCATGGAGGCTTATTTCATGTGCCTGAGCGACAGAGACAGAATTTAAAGCTTTGCTGAATTTGCAGCAAAAGTTTTGATTGAGTCTTACCCTGCCATGCCTGTCTCGGCAAAGTGTCCGAAACATTTGGCTGCACGCGATTAAATGAACAGTATTTATTTTTAGCATCTGCTGCCCCTGACTCAAACTTTGCTACTAAGAAAATTCAGCTCTATGGAAAAGAATTTGAATTCCAGCTGGGCAGTTTTCAAAATAAGATGAAAAGTTAAGCAGGCAATTGGTGTGTATTTAGGGCTCAAAACACCTTGCCTCCTAAGAAGTCTTGAAGGAGTTAATCCCTTCTCAAGATAATCCACTAAAGAGCATCCTTCATTATGATGTTAAAAGCAAGGATCAGTGCTGGGGGAGTCTAACAATAGGACAGGGGTGCTTTTCAATCCCCATCACATTCTTCCCAGGTTAGAAACAGAAACTGCTGTTATTCCAGCTGAAAAACAGGACGGGTTTCTCTCTTGGTGTTAAATATTCAAATTTTAAAAGGGAGGGGAAGGAAAAGGAAAAAAAAAAAAAGCAATGGCTAATCCACTGCATTAACTAAACTTCTCCCTTATTGGGTGTTTTCCTGCCAATCTTTCTAACTTTTATGACAAGTTAGTAAATGTGGAAGGGCTGTGTCAACATAACTCTCTTAGGTGTCAAAAGAACTTTTGATAAGAGGCTTGTAAATAATTTCCTGGTGGTAACATATGAGTGGAGATAATCTGAACCAAGTTGGTCAAACTTTACTGAAGGAAAGGACAACATCCTTTTACTCTGGACAGGATTCAGACTTCTAATAAAACATGGGGGTAAAAAGCACGTGTACCAAGATGCTTCATGCTACTTATGTGGCTAATATTCTTAAACCCTATTTTTTACTTCTTTTAATGCACAGTATCCTGGTTTTACTTAATGAAAAGATAGGAGGATGTAAAAATACAGGGTTTTTTTGAAACCTTATAAACGCATTTGGGGATGACTTAACACATGTGCACACACATGCTGTCAATCACTCTATACTACAGAAATTATTGAATTTTGCTAAATTTACCCAAGTAGAAAAAAAAGAAGGGGGAAGACATTCATAAAGTAAGAGACTTAATCTGTATTTTTAAGACAGTAAAGGAAAAAGATTCAACCTTTAAAGAGCCTAGTCAGAAATGAAAAGAAAAAAGCTATTACTTTGATAGCTGGCCATAGAGTTGATTTAGGATATGATCCAAGTCCTGTGGATCTCCAATAACCACAATTGGTGTTTGGATCATGTCCTTGGAGTACAATAACAAGTTTTTGTAGCATGCATAATTGATGGGTTTTAAGGAATCTCATGTAAAACGTGTTTCATTGTGCCTTGGAAATGTCACCTTAAGGAATTCTAGCCCCATGTCAGGGCCAAGAGAGACAACAATAATATTTCAGCCATGATAATTAAATGCTGTAAGCACCGTTATTTTCCTATTTGTTGTAATTCCAGCTAAGAAGGGCTCTGATTGAGACCTGGCAAGAAGTGGTTGAAAAATTGCTCTTCCAAAGGGGGAAGCTAAAAGAGCACATGACTCAGCTGTAGATAGTAATTTTGCTTCTTTTGTCCCATATAATCAGCAAACAGATAGTAACTCCAATTCACTGCTGAAGTCTGCAGCTACAGCAGCTGAAGACTTTTAGACCGAGGCCTCAGCTTCTCCATACTGTAACAGAGCTCTCTGCAGGAGTAAGATCACCTTTGGACAGGGGAAGAGCAAACCCTGCCTCTACATTGAGGTCTGTGCTCATTGCAGAGGGGTTTGGACTTGATGACTTTTGAAGGTCCCTTCTATTCTATAATCCTATGGATTATATGATTTCCATCTCTCCAAAAAACTAGAGCACAGGGCAGCTCTCTTTTCATCAGCTACATGAAAGGAATTGAGTAGGCCCTATGCTTTGCCAGTTTGGAGGAGATGATGCTTAAGGAGAAGCATAGTTCAGTCCATGGGGCTACTTAAGGGAATTTCTTCTTGAGTCTGTGTCCTTGATCCAGACCTGCCTGGAAGTATGTGAAGCTGTACTGCATAAAAAGGCAGAAAATATTAATGCTGCAGATGTGTGTTAACTTTTTAGATGCTTTAAAGCCTTCTGGAGATGGAATAGTAAAATCCTGCCTATTGATAGTGCAGTCAAACAAAGCTCTTGTGTTTCTACACTCATGATTTAGCTTGGAAAATGAGTCTGAAAGGGATTTCATCCCTACTTGCAAGCCTTCTAGAGAGGGACCTCACAGCTGCCCTACTCCCTCCTGCTGATCACAGGAAGAAAGGAAATGCTGCTATTTCCCCACTTGTTCAGTTTTGAGCTCTCTGCATAGGTAGGTGTTGAAAAGGAGATCAAGGCCAATGTTCTGCTGCCCACAGCCATATCTTTGCATTTATTAGGGAATGTTTCCTTACCATCACTTGAAGTACCCTTACCCAAATCAATGGCCAGGAGTGGCTTTGCTTACAAATCTTTAGAGGTGGGAATGGGCCGTTCCTTTTATAAATATAATTTTTTTTTTAATTTTAACTGTCCCAAATAAATCATGGTTATTGGAAGAGGCTACAGCTCTCAGAAGTCCTGGGATTATAACTTACATACTCTGGCTTTCTGACCAAAGGAGATGATTTTGACACATTGAATATTTACAAAGATTTTTAAAGAATAAAGGCCTTGACGAAGATAAGTTCTTTAGTTAAAACCAGGCACTAAATAAATAGAGGGAAGGACACAACCTGAGCCCTTACAGGAGCTTGCTTTTGAGGCGGAGTCCATTTCAGGATAATAGGAATGGCTGATCCAATTCCTGCCCGTCAACTGCTTTCAGTTTCTGGAATTAATTTATCAAGCTACGTTTAAGGATTAAAAGATGGTGCCTGACATTTTAGAACAAACCAGAAAACCCCAAAAACCCAAACAAAAAAACCTGTCACAATTCAGCAGAATTTGCAAAAGAAAAGAGGCTGTATGGGATAAAGGAAGCCAGCCCAAAGTCCTCTTAGGTTGATGATCTCTTCAGGTCACGGTTCAAGTTATCTTGATTTTCAATTGTACCCACCCAAGTCTGTACTCCTTCTCCCTAGCTATTTTTTTTTTTTTTTTTTAAGACTTTAAGTCGCTGCCTAAATGCTCTTCTCCTTAATGAGAATGAAACCGACTGGCTTTTATTAATGAATCCCATCTTTTGTGCATAGGTTTTAGTTTCTCTTTAACATCTTGAAAAGTCATTAATTTATTGCTAATTTAAAAGAAAAAGAGAGAGCGATCCTGTTGGTTCGAATGAATACTTTTCCTTTGGTTGAACCAATAATTCAAGCTCCTGATTATACCAATTAAAGACCAATTTGAGGAAAGGCCTCCAGCACTGAGCTGCAGCTGCCATTTAGCCACAAATTATGGGCCTTATATGTGGGTGGACATGAAACTCTTTCAGAGAGAAATAGATTGAGAAATAGGGAAACTATTGTAGGGATTTTAGCAGAAGGGGGACATTAATTGGATACATTGCTCGAAGTCAATCAGAAATTCAGCTTCTCTGTGGGCCTTTTGACTTCAAGACCCTTCCCTTTTTGTTCATGTACCTTCAGCTAGATTAATCACAGTGACTAAACAAGCAGAGATATTTTTCAGGGTCTTTTTTTTTTCTTTTTTGTGTGGCTCTGAAGAAGGGGCAGCCTATTCTACAGTGCAACAAATGCTGAAGATGGTGAAAATAAGTGTGATGGGCTCAATCTCACAATTAATTCACTAGATATTTTAAGAATACATAAAAGTGAACCTAGAATGGGAGCTTCGTTTGTTAATTTGATATCAGAGGCCACATTTAAGTTATCAAATGTATTGATTAACAATGCAACAAAATGATAACCTTTTGGTACATTTTTTTCTAATAGGGAAAGAAAATGCACTCATGGAACTGTTTCACAAACTTTGAACCTGTGGTAACCTAAAAGTGGAACAGATAAGAGCATCAGCCATCAAAACATAGTAAGTAGTAAAGTAATAGTAAGTAATTCATAAAATATATAGTGCTAATGCTTGTAATGGAAACGTTTTTAAAATACTGGGTAGTAGTTGTGATTAGACTGTATGTTACCTGTGTTTTACTGTTCTGGATTCCATTTTTCCAGCTCATAGAGAAATTGGTGGCACTAGGGAGATTAGACCTGCTCTGTACCCAGTCTCTAGTCCTGTGGTAGATTTTTAAATTCTTTTGCAATGTTGGAAGGAGACTGTGAATAAATATATGAAATAGAGGCATGGATAAAGAAATGTAGTAAGAATACATATGTCTCTATTTGTAGATACATACATATATATACAAATATATGTGTGTAGAGGTGTTTACTTCTGAAGCTGCAGTGGTCTAAAAGAAACCTCACTACTTGTGATTTCTTGTAATCAAGTTTAAGGTTTCAGCACTGGAAACCCAGAAAAGCTTCTTGTAGTTCAGTTTAAGCTTAAAAACTCCTTGTGTGTACTCCATGATGTGACTTCCTGATATTTAGGAGCAGGATTTTCCATAATATTAGCAACCTTGATTTAGGCTGTTTATTTATTTACTGATTGTAATCCCATTGTTATAGCTCACCTCGATTAAACCAATTAAAATTTTCAGAGCAGTCACCTGATCAAGAAGATAAAATCCATTTCTCAGTTATTTCCTGAGAACTGCAACAAACTCCTCTCAACTGTTCTGTTGTTAAAATGAGATTTGCAACCTAAATGAATCAAGGACATGATATAGTGACTGTAAACAGACACTGGAAAAGACCACTTGCTTCTCAACTTCTTCATTGGTTTTTCACATAATTACATTTTTGGACATTTGTTTTGAATAGAATTAAGAATTGAGCTGTATTTCATATTTTAAGTTAATGATAGCTCAAACAGTCTTCAGTGCTTTCTCTGGCTTAAAATTCAGTTAAAAATAAAAAAAAAAAAGGAAAGCCTTCTGTTCTAAATTTCCATATTTCATTCAAACTTTCTAATTTTATCCTGGTTAGGAAGTGGGATTAATAAAAGCTACTTTTGATCCACCCAGAGGAGGAAGTTGTGGAAATGCTGTAGGAGATTTTTGTACTCTTAGAGGAAGAATTTGCTTTGTACAAATATGCTGCCCCAACTTCTTAGTCTTTAGAGGCCTGTTCAGCACAGATGTTGCTCTGGTGATTTCACAGTTATTCTGGTGGCTATTCACTATGAAAGCAATCATGAGTTTTCACCTCCACAATAACCAAATTCCGTTTTTATGATCCATTTAATCTCTAGTCTTAGGTACAGGTTCATATTGTGTAAGAGAGTTGCCTTTTGCCTCCTAGCTTTTACATGAATACTATCTCATAATTTTGGCCGATGAGACAACAGATTTTAAAGAAATTATGTGTCTGATTTTTTTTTTTTTTTATTTTTTGCCTTCTTGATACCCCAGAGTCTCCAGATGAGACAGAACTGGTAAAACTGAAAAGATCTTGAGTTCAACAGGTGAATCAGAGAGCTAAGACTGACTGTTCTCCAAAGCACCCAGCTTTTGACTTGAGATCAGCAGGGAGAGGTGGTTTGGTGCTGGGTGGTTTGTGTAACTGACCCACCTGCAGTATGGGCAGCAAAGCAGGTTAACATATCTCCTTCCAGGTAGACAATTTCCTGCTGCAATATCCAAAGTAACCCTTCAACGGGAATGCCTCAAAAATGAGTATTTTTCCCCCAGAAAGTGTAGTTTGCCTATGGTTCAGAGACGAGGTTTCAAGCATCTTATTCTATACTAATTAATCTCTAAGCCTTAACATTTATCTCTCCGGTACACAGCATACATATCACTGTGAGTTTCAGTTCTGAAGTCTGATAAAACTAATAAACCAAAACTGCCAGAGGTGGCACATTAAACTGGTAAAATGGTTTTCATCTTAATTGGATATGAGCAGTGTTATCTCTAATAACCCCAGGATACTTCTAATTGGAGTTTTCTTTTTTCTTTCTTCCCCCCGCCCTTTCTTTTTCCTTCTTTCTGTTCCTTTCTTTTCTAACACTTGTGTCATTGACCAGTGTTAATATTTGAGTGCCCCCTCTTCCAAACCCCCTGCTTGATGTTTTCTCAAGCAAGAGCCAGCCTGATTTCAGCAATTGTATTTGTATTCCATTAACAAAGGTGATTTCATGTGTGCTATCATTGGAGATTTTAATAAGATAGAGTTATTGATGTTAGCTAATAATGTTTTGAAAGTTGGTTGTCTTCACTGCCCTGAGATTCACCTCAGGCCAGCAACTTCTCCATTTTCAGATGTTATTGCAAGACAATGCCTGTCATTGTTTAGACTGAAATTGTCATTTTAGTGTGAGTCTCAGTTTTTTTAGGGTGGTAAAATCATTCTTATTCCTTCCTGCTCAATTTTTAGACTCCAGTGAGAAGAATGCGTATTAATTGGCAACACTAAAATACCATGTAAAATTAAAAGGCATCAAAGCTTTTTGCAGCAAGTATCCCTTTGTTTTATTTCACCAAGGCTACCAAGAAATCCTGAGGTGGATGAGGAAATATTCACAGCAGCAAAGCTCACATTTTATAGCAGAGGGCAGATACATGCATAGACTGCAGGGGAAATTGCACAGTACTGCTTGGAAAAAATAAATTTGAGAAACTTTAGCTCACTATTTTTCATTATTCTCTTTCTCTTTTTGCTCCTTGACACATGTAGCCCTAAATTAGCTATTTCACTACCTCAGTTTTAGACTAAGTTTTTGTTGCAGAATATCAGCTTCAATTTCTCTTTAAGCTACACTTACCTGGCAGTACAGAGATACTATTGGCTCCAAACTAAATAAGATGACAAAGAATTAGGAGGAGTGAAAGGACAGAAGGCCTAAGAGAAAGAATTGTACCAATAGCATGAACTACCTCACTTTTTCAACAGGGATTAAAAGTTTGAAACCTTCATGTGTTTTAAATGTGAAGAATTTTACTCCTGAGACATATTCAGGAAGATATAATTCATTTTCCTGCAGAACACACATGCATATATACACACAGAAAACATGATGAAGTCAGTACTGTTCCCTCCATCATGTGTTTCTGGGCAAATGCTATCAAACTCACAGTAGTTATTACTTTTTCTATGCAGATACAAGTAATGCAGAACTCATTAAAATAATATAGAAATGCTACAAGAACACTTCAGAGTGCAAAAACATATCTTTAAAAAATGATTTCAATAAATAAAATTAGCAGAAGGACACCTTCAACAATTTATATTTACATTTCAGGCAATTAAATCAGCAATACCTGGTGTGTGGATTAGAAGAGGTCAAAGGCCTTTCACAAAAAGAACCTTTTATAGTATCAAAGGGCCTGTGACATCATATTTGCCTTTTATGCTGAATTAGATAATTGCAAATAATTGTAAAGACATTAATTTAATGGGAGATTTTTTTTCCCCTTCACAGGTCAGTGTGCAACCCTTTAACCCAACATTGTAGGACTAACACCTTTGTTAGAAAGACAAAGAATATTACTTTCTTAACCAACAACATGTAAGATTACTTTTGTCAATAGTCAGAGAGAGCAGAACAGAAATATCATGATACACCAACCTTTAGAATAAAATATTTCTGATTTTTTATTGTGAGGAAAATACCAAACAGGGTGGGGTTTGTTTATTTATTTGCTCTATCTATCTATCTATCTATCTATCTATCTATCTATCTATCTATCTTCATGCTTAGCTTTCTATGGGATTTACCAAATCAAATAGGAACAAAAAAATGGAATTAGAAATACATTAGACAAAACAATCTGCTTCTCATTTCCGTGCTTGAGTCTTTCTTCCTCAGCTTTACATCCTTATACTGCATCTGAGCTCATGGCAGCAGGCTAATCTAGGGTGTTTGGGGGGAGCAACTAGGCTTGGTGCAAATCTTCAGTGTTAAGTGGAAAATTCAATAATAAATTTCAACAACAGGTCTGTGCATCTACCAGCCCAGACACTGGAGACAGCAGGGTCTGACACACTCAGGTGTGATTTGGCACACTCAGGCATGGTCTGACCCACTCACCCTACCCTGCTCAACTGGCCCAGGAGCCTTCATTGCACAGGAGATTTGGAGGGGTAATAGTTAATTTAAGGAGATGTTGTTTGACTCCCATGACATTTTTCACTCTTGAAAAAAACCCAGCATTGACATGAATTTATTCTTCTACCATGCAATAAAAATGAAAGAAAATATCTGGGCAGTGGACATTTTACCATCAGCCTTGTTGAGCTTGGAATTTCTGCCAAGGTACAGTGAAGAAAAGGGCAATGAGGATGCCAATGATGAGTCTCTGTTGTTCACTGTGCTAATGGATTGCTCCTGAATTTTTCACTGTCAAAAGGCCTTTCTATTTCACCTGTTCCAGGAAGCAGCTAACATTGCCCCTGTTTCCATGGGCAGGGTGGAGATCTGCCACGGGAGCTTTGGTGTCAGCCTGCACGAGTGATGCCAGGCTGGGGGAAAATCGTGGGAGCTGTCAGTCAGTCAGTCCTACAGCTGTGGGTTCCAGGGAAACCAAACCTTTCCCCTGTGCATTATTAACATGACTCTGAAAGAAATGACTTGCCAAAATGCATATAAAATTTGGTGTTTGCTGAGGACAAGGAGAAAGAAGGAAGGGACACAAATAACTGTGAGCAGAATTAGCTGATGGTAACCTCCCAAATTGTCGCTGTGCTTCAGTGCTGCCACAAGTTACAGCCTGCCAAGGGGGTAGGAGACCAAACCAAGATATATTTCTTAGATGGCTCAACTGTCTCAGGCTTGGAGGTTCATTAGGAAGTGAAATCATCCCAGGAATACCAAAACACCAGGAAGCAATAAAGATGATATAGGTAATGCATTCTGATTTCTTCTAGCATTAACTCATTTAAAAAGCAGTATTAGGTAGAAAAAGAGACTTTTATAAGGTTGTAAAACAGCAAATAAAAATACAGAAAGGCATATCAATACTGGTATTTCTGGCATTTTTTGCCTACAAATAAAGCCAAAGGGACAGTAGTTTGCTTTGTTTGCTGTGTGTCTTTGGGGTAAGCAGGAATAGACATTTAGGTAGGAGTGCACTGGTCAGTGAGTGTGGACTGAACATGAGAAAGAACTGCATTAAATACTGCCCAGGTCAATGATTAATACATTCCCATAAACTTGGTAACCTCAAAGCCTCCCCCTCCTCTGCATTTTTCTGTTTAATTGAAATTTATGTGCTAGTTTTAAGCAGCTATATAAACATCCAGAATTATTAAACGTTTGACAGCAGATAACTAAAAGATTGCATTAGCAGAACAAAAATGTAGCTCCTTTCTTAAAACAGAAGCTGCTTCCATCAAAATGGCTCTGGAAGCTTTAAAACCCCCTGTGACTATGTCCTGCACATCCCCAGGCAGGTGCTGCAGCTTGGTGCTTTGGATGTAACTTAGAAGCTGGCCCAGCCTGGAGGAAGAGGGTCGGAGCCACACGACACCAGAGACCCTTTCTAAATGGAGTTATTCTAAGATTTTCTGTTGGTAATGAAACAAACCAGTCATTTTGCAGTTGAGAGTTTGGGGCTGGCCAGGCCTGTGCTTCTGGCAGCTTCTGCAGGAGAGAGAAATGTCACAGACTCCTACTCTGGAGGTAAAGACATAATTCCTCTGCTTGTACACACTGCCTTCCATTACAGACCCCAAACTATCTTCACATGCCCATTATTCCTGTCTGGAGCAGCACCACATGAGGGGAGGCTGCTCAGACTGCCTGGGATGGGAAACTCGAAACACAGCTTTTTTTCTCTATCCACCTGCTGTGGTGCCTCATGACCATCAAAAGTGCTGCTATTTCAGGATCTTCCACTTCCATTGCACATCCTGGGTGGTTTTGGTGATCATGGGGTTCTCACTGACCTCTTAAGTTCTGGGTGTTCAAAATACTCTAAGTGGATCCGTGTCTTGTTTAATTACTTCTTTAGAAAACTTCTAATAAAAGAGAAAAAACCCTGAATTTTTGCAAATGCCACCATCACCAAGGAGGCACATGAAAGCAGGTGTCACAGGAGGATTTAAATTTCCATCAACTAAAAGAGCACCTAGGTAAGAATTAAGTTCCTAAACACCTTTATGGAGCTGCCACTTTTTGTTTAGACAATGTCACTAAGCCAGTTTCCCCTGGGCCTTATAGTCACATACATGAAATACATTGATTTGTTTTCCCTTTCTTCACTTCCTCACAAAAGACTTTTGTGTAATTTTTTCCTTTGACATTAATATAATTTCTTTGGCCTTTGTCATCAAGAAGGTTTTATTGCATGCAGCTGTAGTCAGAAGATGCTGCAAAAGGATCTGTTTTATTTGGAGGATATTTGTATTGCAATGTAAACACAGAAATGTTCAGAACAGCATTGCTGCTGCTGCTGCTTCTGCTGCTTCTGCTTCTTCACCAACTGCAAAGCTGAAGGCATCTATTTTCCATGCTGAAAGTCAGCACTGGTCTATTTACCATGATAACCTGCTTCTAATAATGTTCAGCTTTTCACTGGAACTTGTCAAGCTTTAAAATATTGTGATAATTTTCCAATGTTATACCATTGGGTGCAGTAGAATTTCTCCTGGGCTGCAATTAGCCAACAGCTTATGTTAATTTTAATTAATTAACTTAGGTGGATAGTAATGCCATATAATAAAACATTTTGCTCAGTGTGAAACTTGTCCATCACATTTGTTTGTGACCTAAGTTAGTAATTATGTGTGCTTAAGTCAGTGGTAAATGGAAATAAAATGATGCATCAGAGGCAAAATGAGGTAATTTGTGTCAACTGAGTTGGTTGATAGTGTTATAAAGGTAAAAGACACAGGAGTGCTGGTTAGAAACTGGTCATTATTTTGTAATCCAAGGAATCTCTCATGATGCACATTCAGTACTAATCAAGACACCATTTTCTCGTGTGAAAAGTCTGTCTTGTAGCACAATAAATCTAACTAACACCCCAACTAATGTACAAGGTTCAGTAGAAAGGTTGACAGCTGAATTAAGATGAAATTGCTGTCGTATGGTTCCTCTTCAGCCTTTGAATTCTGACTGATCAGCGAAAGTAAACATTTAACTTGTGACTAATTCTTGAATGATTAAAATAATTCCAACAAATATTGTTCAGAGAAGGAATTTTTTTACCAATGTCTGCCAGTGCATTATGGAAACTAAGAATATATTAGTACAATATTTACAAAATTTGCTGGCTTTCCCATTCCAGGTGTGTTTTGGAATTCAGGTTCTGCCTCCACTGCTACTCTCACCCTACTAATAAATTTGAAAATTGCTTTTTCCTCCAGAACTTGAATTTTTATTTAAGTGCTAATGTCCTGTCTGCTTTATTTCAATTGGCCACTTCTGTTTTTCAATGTTGTCTTTGGTTTTGGAGGGAAAGAAATTTGCTGTCTATATTTTTGCAGTTTAGACCAAAGCTAATTAATTAGTTAAGCGTCCAACTATTCTGACTTGCCTTTGATGTCTAAGTTTCCAAGACATAAAAACCCCAACAACCTCAGCAAATGAAAACAAGAACACAGGATTAAAAATCCACCCTGTGGATTATCTGCAAGATTTTTTTTCCCCCCCCTAAAAGGCTCAGCTTTATTTTTCTCTTGCTGGAAAAGAAGTGCTCATTAAGGAGACTGATGATGTTACTGACAGTTCCTCTCTGGGCAGTGTGACAAGCCCAGCAGTAGAAGAGTGTAGGTAAATGAGTTTCTTCCACTGGAGATTCTTGCAAAGTAAAATAACTCATTTTCTTATTCAAACTTGTATCTGACTCTCAAACTCCCCCCATCTGTTCTTGCTGAACAGACTTCAAGAGATAAAAACACTTGATCAAAGACCAGTTCATTTCAATACGGTGAGTATTAATTCACTTCATGCTAGAAAAAAGTAAAAATCACATAGATTGCCATGGAAATTGTATGCTTGGTCCTGACAAGAGCATGGGATGCAAATAATAGAGAATAATGTAACTATCATCACCTCCATGTGTTAGAATCACTGAAGGATGGATTTTTTTGGGCTTTGACAAGAGAAATTTTTTGTTTTGCGTCAATGCAAAAAGTTTAGCTTGACCTGAAACTATATGGCTCTCTGAGCATTTGCATTATTTAGTATTTTATGAGTAGAATTGAAATCCAAAAGAAAAATGCTATTTGGAGGAGAAATACTGAAACAGCTAATCTAGAAAATAAGATTTATTGTTTTTTCATTTTTTCCATGTTAAATAAATTATTTCCAAGAGTGTTTGTATTCCTATTAAAACCCCCTTCTTATAATAAAATTATATTTCTTGAATTTTCTTGGCCTTTACTGTACAGGATTTACCTTGCAATAATTTCAGCAAATTGGTATGTGATTTCAAACCAAAGAAATAATAATAAAAAAAAATCATCCTGGTCTTCCAATAACCAAATGGAAAAAAACAATTTGGGGCTCAGTTAACTTTCCCCTTCCCCCAGGTATCCTGCTCCTTAAACCGCCCGCATTTCCTATTGGAAAAACCATCCAAATGGAAAACTCGGGCCGGACTCTGCTCGTCGCAGGTTGGGAAACGCGCGCTGGAGAAATGGGAACCTGCAGCGTGGGATCTCTCCAGCAGGTTTTACCAGAAGAGCTGTGAGCGATTATTATGCTAATATTAACCTCCAGTTGTTAATGAACCTTTCGTCCTGAAGGAATCCCAAAACACCTCAGAGAGCCCGCGGGGATCTCTCCCGCTCCCAGCCAGGCTTCTCTGGCCGCTCCTTGCGGCCGGGGCGTTGCTGCGGAGCGGGGAATAACCTCGGCAGGTTCTCCGGAGTGCTCAGCTCCAGATTACCGCAGCCCGCTCCTCTCCTGAATCCCCTGCTCCGTTCCTAAATCCCCTGCTCCTCTCCTGAATCCCTTGCTCTGCTCCTAAATCCCCTGCTCCTCTCCTGAATCCCTTGCTCCGCTCCTGACACCCCTGCTCCGCTCCTAAATCCCCTGCTCCGCTCCTGAATCTCCTGCTCTGCTCCTGACCCCCCTGCTCCGTTCCTGAATCCCCTGCTCCTCTCCCGGCAATCCTGCTCCGCTTCTGCCCCACCTGCTCCTCTCCTAAATCTTCTGTTCTTCTTCTGACCCCCCTGCTCCGCTCCTGAATCTCCTGCTCTTCTTCTGACCCCCCTGCTCCGCTCCTGAATCCCCTGCTCCGCTCCTGAATCTCCTGCTCTTCTCCTGACCCCTCTGCTCCGCTCCTGAATCCCCTGCTCAGCTCCTGAATCCCCTACTCGGCTCCTGAATCCCTGCTCCGCTCCCGGCATCCCTGCTCCAGCCCTGGAGGATCCTTTAGCCCCCTTAAACCAGAGCTGGTTCTAGTGCCTTATCTCAGACACAGAGGCACCGGTACAATTTGGGGTCTCAGGCTGCCTCACCCCGCAGTGCGGTTTCTTGGAGCAGCTCCTGGTTTGACTTGGAGGCTGTCCCACTGGAAATGGGGCTGATGTGGTCCTGCTCTCCTGATAAAGGTGAAATTGGCTACGACCTGGCTTGGGGATGGCCCCCAGGTTGCTGTTTGCACAGGATTAAGTTTAAGTCAGGCATGTGCGCAAAAGACACTTCTCAAAGTCGGACTTCTGTTTCTGCAGATCAATGGTGATTTTCTGTGCTGTTAAAAATTTGGGATTCTGTCTCTCATGCCGAAATATCTGTGCATTTCCATCTGCAAAATATTTCACAGCTACGCTACTCCCACTCCAAATTACAGGTTTGAGGAAAAAATGTCAAACCAACTGATGGTTTTACCTTTAGAAAGATTCAATTTTTAATTGTCTGGATCAATAAAAGATCAATTGTCTGGATTTCTAATTGGCTGGATCAATTAATCTGTAGATAATATTTCTTAGCAGGGAACATTCCCTCTAACTGATACTCATTTAAATTAACTTGTGTTTACTGTAAGCATTCTTGCTGCATGAAATGCTCTTCCTCTACAGCAGCAGTGATGTTTTTAGTGATGGCGGGAAATGCTGCCTATTCAGTACTTTTATTTGGAGTTTGAAGTCCATTAAAGTGACTTCATAAATTCAAAAATAAATCCATTTATTTCTGTGAATGCTTATAGTTAATGGGCATGTAGCATTTGATTTAGAATTAAAGAAGCATTATCACATTGTTTTAGAGGCCTTAAATTTAGGCTTCATTAACAAAAACATGGGGAAGAAGCATCTGCATTTTAAGCGGATTTCTGGAGCGCTGGAAACTTTGAGGCAGTAACATAATGTCAGGTGCATTCAGCAGCTTTTTAGATCTGTGCAAGACCAAACTTTGCTGACACAAAAGCTGTGGGGCTGAACTGACCCCGAGGGATGGGCCGTGCTATCTTTGCTGGGCATTGATTTGGGAGAGTGCCTTAGCATCTGTTTAATTTTCACCAGAGGACGGTATCTAGTAGACTATTTACACGTCTAAAGTTTATCACCTGGCAGATCTTGGGCTTTACAGGTTCCCCTTGGGAATTTGACCTGAGCAAGGACTTCAGCAGCAGGCTCCAGGATTTCAGTGTAGCCCTTCTGGTGAGAAGCCCGCAGCCAAACAGGGGAGCTGTTAATGGTAAACATATTAATTCAAGAGGAAGCAGTAAGCAAAGATCCAGCAGCAGCCAGGCGCCCTGCAAAGCAACTTATTTCAGAGAAGAAGATGGCAGAGGATCACAGGAGTGGTGCAGCCGCGGTGGGATGCTCACAGATCCTTTCTCTCCGCCTGTTTGAAAAGCTGTGGGAGAGGGAGGCTGCCCCACAGGACCTCTGCGTGACCCCAGTCCCAACCAGCCGCCGGCAACTCTGTGTGTGCTTGCCCATGTCATGGCAGTGCACGGATGGCTTGACAGAGTTTACTGCTTTCTGGCTTATTTTAAGTACTCTTGGAATCTTCCGCATCCTCTAGCAAACTGGGGCAGGCTGACCTCTAAGCCACATAATCTGAGCATAAGTTAAAAAAGAAGCCCAGAATTTTCCCGTTCCCGAATAGCACCGCTGCCGACGATCTCTGATCCAGCTTTAATGTTTAATTGGATGACCGGGTTTTAAACAGAGCATTCTTTAACCCGGCTGACTCTGCCTGCCCCCATCCCCCTGCCCAACAGCAGCCTCACTCCAGTTATCAAAGTGTCATTAGTAGAGACAGCTGCCTGTAAACAACAGGAATGTCAACACAACTGTCTCGGTCAACAGGAATTTAACTTTAATCTGTTCATTACTTAAAGATACATCATCCTCTTTCTGCGCTGTTATCTACATCACTCGCAGACAAAGGCGGAGAACAAATTGACAGCGGGGAGAGAGGTTGGACCGTTCTGCCTCAGCCAGGCTGGTTCTGTTCATCATTTCCAGTTCCCCCTCCCCTCCCTCAGCTCCTCGCAAGTTCCCCTCCTGTATATGTATATATATTTGCGGGATTGCGGGTGAGGGGGGTCAGGAGTTCCTTGTTTAGCTGGAAACAGATACTACATATTTATAAATGTAAACTTGGAGCGCTGCCAGGCTCCTGCATTTACAGCGATTAACAAATGTTTCCCTTCAAGTGGACACCTCTCGTTCTAAATATATTTGACAAGAATGCAAAGAGTCAACCGGAGGGGTAGAAAGGGCACGGCACCGAAAGCGCTGGGCTGCGGTGGCCGGCGGTGGCGGCGTGTGGCGAGTGCCAGCCGAACCCGGGGCGGGCAGGCTGCCAGCACAGCCCGGCCTCCCCGCTGTTTAACGACAATGGATTTACTGCTTCTCTGCATATTGCTGTTATTTTGTGTAAACAAGGTTAACACTCCTTTTAAATTAAATGCACCACCTGGTGACTGGATGCCTGACCTTGGCAGGCGGCTTTCACCTGGTGCTGCGGGAAGGGTGGGCGCACCCCGGGCTGCGCTGCCGGACTTTGCCACCAGCCCATCCCCGGCCTTTAGTGCCTCGGCCTGTAAAAGTGTGTCGGGCTGTGCAGTGCAGGGCGGTTCTGGGGCTGCTCACACCTCCAGATGCGCAGGACAGCCAGGAATAGGAAGCTGTTACTTATGAGCGAGAGGGTTTTTCGCTCTTAACCTTGTGCGTAACAAATTGTTCTTGTCCACGCTGGATCTGCCACTTGCATCCTGCTTTCAAAATGCATCTGATCTTCCTGGATTTTCTGTTGGTTTTTTGGGTTTTTTTGTTTTTGTTTTTTTTTTTTTTTTGTGGACACGAGGAAATTTTCTGACCCTGGTCCCCTCTTCTCCTTCAAGAAAAGATGGGCAAACTTGGGAGTAATCTCCCTCTCCAGTCTGAGCCCCCTTCAATTTAAGGGCTATCTCTTTCATCCCTTTCTGAATGATACTCTGGAAAATAAAACATTCTTTCTTTTGCCTAAAAATTCACTTTAAAAGCAATATCTGTCATACAGGTTCACCTAGGATGTTTCCAGGGTAACTGATTCTGACACTTTTGATAACTCTGGAGGTTAAGGCTGATGTCATGGATCATGATGTGACAAAAATGAAGCCAATCCTGTGCTATGTAAAGAAATCTGAATTCTATGCAATGGAATTAAATGTCTATAGCTAAATAGTAGCTAATTGACTGATAGAAAGGCTAAGAGAATTTGGATTGTTCAGTCTGGAAAAGAGAAGGATCTGGGGTGACCTTGTTGAGGCTTTCCTGTACCTAAAGGAGCTACAGGAAAGCTGGAGAGGGAGTATTTACAAGGTCATGTAGTGATAGGACAAGGGGGAATGGCTTCAAACTGATAGGGGCCAGGGTTAGATTAGAAATTCCACCCTGTGAGGGTGGTGAGGCCCTGGCACAGGTTGCACAGAGGAGCTGTGACTGCCCCATGATCCCTGGAAGTGTCCAAGGCCAGGCTGGACAGGACTTGGATCAGCCTGGGACAGTGGAAGGTGTCCCTGCCCTTGGCAGAGGGTTTGGATGATTTTCAAGGTCCTTTCCAATCCAAACCATTCTATGATTGAAAACCTTTTGAAAACCTCAAGATATAGAATACATAAAACCTAGCAGTCCTTCATTCTTCCCATGATTCCCTGAAGGATGCCCATTCCTACATGATATTTTTAAAATTTGGACCTCAGTAATATCCTTTGATGGTAAAATTACTAAATTATTTGAATAAAAGTATTTATTTTTGTTGTTAATATTACTGGTTCTGCCCTTGTTCTTGTGCTATGAGAAAGTGGAGTTAAGGCTTTTCTTCTTTTTCCCTGGAAACTTTACAAAGAAATATTGATAATTTTAAACAAACATTTGAAATACACAGATAACAGCACTCAGTTGGATAGCAAAATAGAGATGATGGGAAGTAATCTGAGATACTTTATTTAGACTAACAGTGATAAGACATTTTTTAAAAGAAAGTCCAGACAGATATGTACCAAATATGTAAAATAATAAGCTATAAATGCATGTGCTAAATAGAGAGTTTCCTAAGCATTTTCAGAAAGGATCCCTTTATCTAGTGGCTAAATGCTAGAACATTTTTTAGTTTTACATGAAAGATGCTGCATGTTTAGGGGTCAAGGCTTCAAGTTTCAGTGCATGGATGTTGTCTGGATCATAGGCAGTGTGCCTGTTACTAGGCAAAAGGCTATTCCAGTGCTGGGGAAAGTGATAGAGTTTTAAGTGAGGAACAAAAAGCTGAGTTTTTCAGAGAGCTGCCACATTTGTTGGACAGATAAGGCTCGTCTAATTAAACTATCATTGCAAAGTCCCCAGATTCCCCAGGCCCTTCTTTTGCTCTTAGCTGGAGTTTGGATTTGGTACTCCAAGAAATTCAGTCTCTTTGAACTCTTTCCTCTTTGTGTTTCAAGGATTGTTCTCATCTGAGCTATAAAGAGCCTCTGTTATCTGTAACCGAGTGCAGGAGCATCTATCCTGACTGGACCACACAGTGATAGAGCTGGGAACACTGAGCCAAGCCTCGTACCCATTTACTCCCTCCTGTCTGTTTTCTCTCATACAGAATTCCCTCTCCAAAGCCTTGCTGAGCAGAATTGCTTTTAATGAGGTTTATGATAAGCTCCTGATGTCCTTTTCCTGCTCCCAGAAACTGTTTGCTAAAGGGCTCACCTTTGGTTCCTTTAACTAAAAGCAGTTCTGCCATCACAAAGTGTCAGCTCTGTTGTAGGAGCAGAATAATGGGAAGATCACAGGAGGCTCAGTCAGGTGCAATGACCAATACTTAAACTATCAGAAAAATGGTCTGCAGGGGTCAGCTCTGAAATAACTTGCCAATAAAAAAGTTGCTTTCTGTAGGTTTGTCCCTTTGCACTCAGTCTGCACTAGGTGCACCTGAACAGATAACACATAAATTTAGGCATTACTTGTTTCTTGAGGTGCAGAGCAGACATCAATCATCATATGAGCTAGATATCATTAGCAGGACAAGTACTGCTGAATATGGGGTATGACTCTCCTTAGAAATATATCAGAGAAGTAAAATGTGAGAAAAAAGAGTTATTTAAATTACTAAACAGTGCTGGCACACAAACAAATGGGATAAACTGATGGTGAATAAATCTAAATTGGAAATTAGAAGACAATTTCTAGTCAGATACTGACATTCTTGAAAAGCCTTCTAATAGGTGCAGTTAAGTCAAATAATGGAACTAGTTTTAACTTGGAGTTCAATGAATTTATAAATGGGATTACACAATGTCGATGCATAGCAGAGAGCTGGGTTAAGTGACCTTGGAAGTTCTCTCCAGTCTTACATTACATTATTCTTTCTAATTATTGCTTAGAACTAACCTTCAGCTTGACCTTTTTTCAGTTTTCTCTTCTAACTTACCCAAACTTCAAATATTTTTGTTGAAATTTTGCATTTCTAGCATGGAAATTAGCACTTTCTTGTCTCCTACATTTTTTATAGTGAAATTATCTGTGCGTGTTACAGGAAAGATTGCTTGTTTTGCTCATGCACTGCAGACCAAATTAATGGAAAAGATTTAGTGTTTCCGTCTCTGAAGGGTGGGAATGAAACTTGGCAGGGTCGCTCTCTTTGTGCAATTTGCTGCCCTATGGAAAATTTGCCCCACTTTTTATCCAGATTCTAAGATTCTGAGGAAAAAAAAAGAAGGCAGTTGACTCATGGCCAGCAGAAACTTGCTGGAGGCTGGTAGCCAAGTTTCCAGGTAGCGCATGCACTGAATATGAGCCAGTTTTTGTATATGTAATCAGATTGCACCATGACCAAGAAGAGCAGGAGCCTTTTCGTGCCTGGGATAGGAGGGACTGAACCTCACTTTGCTGGAACTGAGCCCTCCTCTCTCCTGAGAGCTGCTGTGGTGCCAGGACTGAGAGCAGAGATAATTTTCTTGCTGCTTAATTCTTCCCAGCTGGCGCTTGAGCTGTGCAGAGGGCAATGAGGAATGGACACATGTAATTTTGATATTTCCTAGGTTTTGCCATGGAACCATCAGGAGTAATCCAGGAAAGGACCTCAGGAGATTATCTAGTCCACTTCTGTGCTAGGAGGGGAACAAGAAACAGTCTGGATGATGTTCATCTGTCCTTCCTTTTCTTGGCATCCTCTAGTACTACAGTACCTCAGTGGTCTATTCTAGCACTCAGATTAATTCAATTTCCTTAAATGCTTCTTGATATCTATCCCAAATATTATTAACTTGAATGGACACATGAAATAATTTATTCCTTTCACCTTTACTTCTGCCATTCCTTTTCTTTTCTTAGTGAGATCTAAGCAAAATCTAAGTTCTCAATATTTCCATGCTGGTGGAAAGGGGTGCACTCGATCTGGTGCAAACTTTCCTTGCATTGCAGTGCTAAATGTAGATCCCAGTCCTACAGCTGGTAATTGGTGCTGGGAAGCATCAGATGCTCTACAGATTACACTTTGTTCTAGTAGGACATTTTCCTTTTTTTCTCTTCCAATATCCTAACATTGTTCATTCAAGTTTAATCTGTCACTAATGGTAGCTGCCTGATCATTTTCCACAGAAATGCTCCCTGGCTTTCCTTCAGGATGCAGAAGTCTGACTCAGCCCCTTTCGAACCACTTGGTTTATTTAAGACCATTCCTCCAATTAACCGAAGTAACCAAGGTCATTTTGTATTTAATGTTACTTCCCAGTCTGTCTGCCAATCCTTCTGGTTTGGAATCCTCTGCTAGTTGAATATTATCTAAACCATTAAAATATTATTTGTTAACAAACATTTGTTAAGTTTTGGGGATTTGACCAATTTCATGACCACAATACAGAAACCTGAATTATTTGTTGAGATTTGCAAACAATTGAATAAATACTGATGTCTTTGCTGTTGGGTATTTGTGAGCTCTCTCACTCATGCAGACACGCACACACAGCACTTGGCAAAAGGATGGCAAAGCAACTTCTAAACAGAAACTGCATGTTGGAATCAGGGCACTGCTGTTCTCATTCAGCTTTTCTTCTGTGCTTCTCTGCAGTGGAGTAACGCCAGTTAGAGAGGCTTGGGAAAACAAGAAAACTTGAATAAAATGTAGTGGCTCTGCTGGGATTTCTCCACATGTATCATGTTCCAGTTCCACTGCCTCTCCTCTTCCCTTGCTTTTTCTTGCCTTATATTACTTGTTGTGTGTGTGTATCTGTACATGTGTGTCCATGCCAGCTAGATGCCAGCAGAAACCAAAATTAAAAAAAAAAAAAGTTAATTTGATCATTCTTTCACTGTCTGTATTTGTTTCTGGAGTTCCCATTGTTTCTGATAGTTCTCTTGCCGTGGGGACTGGATTCTTGCCAGGTGGGTGCCAGTGAAAATAAATAGATACATACTAGGGATTGTAGAGATTAAAATACCTACCATTCTGAATTACCCAGGGGTAATTTAGAAATACCATTTTGTTAAAGGTACCTGACCTGCTTTTATTACACAAAGGATTATGATGATTGAACCAAAGGAGAGATAAATTTTTTAAGTCCTTGATTAAGAGTTTATGTCTTTTTCACCACTTTTTTCAGAAGGCAGATGTGATGAAAAACAAGATATTTCCCATGACTCACAAAAGAGAGAAAAAAAGTCAAAGGTAAATACCTCTCTTCCTGCAAACTGTGTGATTATGTTTGAAAAAAAAAAAAAAAAAAAAAAAAAAGAATAAAAGGCTTCAACTTTTCCCCTGAAGTTGGACTACACTGTACAAACTTATTAGCAGGTTGACCATATGTCTCAATGAGACCACTCTATCCTTGAATAAAGCACTTCTATCTCTTCCATATCCCTGGGCAAAACCAATGTTCTGGAGCTAAGATTTTGTACTTAACTATAAGATAGTTGAGTGGATTTTTCTTTAATAAGATTAAATAGATCATGCATTTATCTGCTCTAGGTGATGTGGTAAGTGCAGAGATGAAAAAAAATAACACTAAAGAGAAGAGGGTAGGTTGAAGGTAAGGAATCAATAAGCAGATGCTGGAAGTTATTCTTTTAGTGATGTTGCTGTATATTCATTTATTTCAAACATGCTGATTATTTGTGAAAACTTTCGTTTTGCAAATACCACCTTCCAAGGGCAATAAAATACAAAAAAAAGTGTTGCTCAGAAGCACAATGAAAGACTACAGTGCCACATCTATTCCTTCATTACAAGGCAAACTTTGTCTTGACAACAATTACAGTAATCAAGTTTATGTAATTTGCCAGAGTTCCCGTCTTTCAGTAGCAATTGTTTTTTAAAAAATCAGTAGATGAATGAAATTGCACAGAATATTTTGCATGGGCTTTCAGTATAAACAGGTGTATTGGGCTAAAATGGAAAGACATATTAACAACACAGAAAAATAGAGTTCTGGGAAAGAGGGTTATTCCCTGTGTATCCATGAAGGAATGCTTCATTGTTAGGAGTTGCCACAGCACTAAAAAATGAGGAATACAGCATCATTCCACACTAGGCAGGACATGGGCTTAGTGGATTTATAATTTCTTAATTTTATCACTCCTTTTTCTTTCCCCTATTAGCAGGGTCCTTTCAAACATTTCTCTGAGAGAAAAATACCTCCAAGACAAACCAGCCTTGTGAAGGAGGCATGGGAGCCCAACCATTCTCCTTTGGATTCTTGGTGAAGGCCACAGGTTGCCAAGGATTGTATGGCAGCAGCAGACGAGCAGAACAATGGACAAATTTGAGATCAGATGCTTCCTCTCTTCTTTCCAAAGGAAATACTTCCAGGAATCAGGCTGCTGCCCACTTCAGAGCTCTGTGGAAAGACCCTATTACACTAAGGATACCACAGGAGGTGCAGAAGCAGATCAATATGTGTCTAAGTGTTTTAGCCTTACTTTTATTATGTTTGACAGCGATGACAAGATGGTGTGTGTGTCACATACAGGGTGACTAATGTGTGTACATGTGTGAAGCCCTTGCACAAAAAGGTTTTCCCATAAACTGTTTGGGAAGAGCAAGCTCCCTGTGAGCAGATCAGAGTATGGATTGAATCTAAAAGCAAAATGAAGAGTGAAACAAACCCCAAACTAGTTTCACATCTTATGAGAAGATGTAACGGCATCAGGGTCTGGAAACATCTACCACAAGTGGTTTCAATCCTGAAGAATTTTCAGGAAATACTTGTCTTAAGTTGTGCTAGAAAATGTGTCATCAGGGTGTCATTTGTCATCCTGACCCAAAGGAAGGCAAAATTTGAGAAAGTAAGGGCATAAAACAAGATTATTTTTTTTTGGTGCGAATTGATGAATTTCTCTTGGGTGAGGATTCCCTCCAACACACCAGAAGTGAACCAACCAACATGAGCCATTTTTCTGTAGAGAGATCAGTTTCTGTAGTAGGCCAGCAGCCAGATGAGGGGTTTTAAAGAAGAGTTATGGTAGTTATAAAGAGGGAAAAAATTTGCAAACACTGATAATAATACTCCTACACAGGAAGGTTTGAGCCAGTCACACTACTCCCCCCCTTTCCCAGTGAGATTCAGAGTTACATAGGAACAGGAGACTGTTTTGGCTGGGATTAGATAGCACAGATGGTACCAAAATGTGTAACACCTACCACAAGTTCTTTAGTTTCGTATCATCTGCACAACAGTTCTTCTCGGCCTTTTAACAGTTCGTTGAATGGAGGGAGAGGAGAAAAAGACATGGGACCATTGCTGGAAATGTGCAGCACTGTTATATTTTATCTGTGGGGAATCCATATTGGAGCACGTAGATAGGCTCATATAAAATCTTGCATATATCTTCTGTGAGATGGTGTGAAACTTCACTTGGCTCTTCTCTTTCAAGAATCCCCAAAACTTGGCAAGTAAACCTCACAACACATTTTAGAATTACATCAGTAATCATTTTGCAGATACATGCAACGAGGTACAGGAATTTTAACCAGTTTTCCCAGAACTACCAAAGGAGTTTGTAGCACGGGTGGCTCTTATCTCCAAGGAGCTTCACAGGAATCCCATAGACTTTGTTTTCTGCCCTGACATAGACAGCACCAGGCTTTAGGTTTTTTCCTCTGACTTTGTAAGTCTTCTACATGACATACAATAAAACTTTGCCTTGCCTGTCCTAATTTTTCAAAAAAATGTTGTTGTAGCAGTTCGTCTACAATTTGTGATACCTGGAATATTTTACTGCCAATCATGCTTTTTTCAATTCCTCTAGTTGTCCCCTTTTTCTACAAAATACACTTAATTTCAGTGCTTTTAATGGGTTTTCAGGGGTCCAGAAGAACAAGACTAAGTAATATACTTCTTTCTTAGGGAGAAATATGAAAATTTCCAAATAGGTACTGAGGTGATGGACCATGGTGATGGACTTAATAGAAATAAGATTTCCAGGTTGAGATTTTCAAGGTTGCCTGTTTGATTTGATTGCAGCAGGTACTCAACACTCCAAGATAGCTTTGAAATATTCATTGTAATGTTTTTAACAATTAAGCTGAAAGCATGGAGTGTTCCCTGGGAGATAACTAGGAAGGGTTGATGGCCTAAATCCTTTGTCTTTTGAATACTCAGCCACACAATTTTAAAGAATTTGAGGGTTTTTTTTTCCCACCCTAAGTAATGAGAGATCTTTAGCTATGAAGAGAAAAGGAAGACACTGAGTCTCCATGTTAAATAGAGAAGTATCTGCCTTAGGATTTTTAAGATGGCTAATGCCCAGAAGGATTTTCCTCTAACTACATTTACAGCGAGCTCCCTGCAGACACACACAATGCACAACATGGATGTCATTGCATTGGCTTCAGCATCACTGTTGGAAGGACATTGGTTGCTGGCTCATTCTCATGCAGACATCTGAAGAACTTAGGTTTAGGATAATGGCAAAACTTTAGCTGGCGTAATAGGCCTGAAAATGTATCTGGTGCAAACGAAATATACAATTTTCAAAGTGTCAGGAACGAGAGGTGTAATTCAAAGTCATTATATATCACTTGGTGTAAATATTGTTTTCATAAAGCCAGACTAATCATATACTCAGATAACCCATCCTATTATTTTCGCAGCTCCAGGACTCCTGAATCACACCTACTTGAACCTGAGGGATTAGAGGTTTTGCTTTTTAAATAGCATAGGTGCTGGGCCGGCTGCAATTTTTCAGGCCTCTTTGGAGAAGCAGAATTGATTTTTTTTTCTCTTGTTTTTTTGAAACAAAAAAATCATTCAGGGCCCAAAAATAGACATAAGCGAGCCTCCTCCTTTTGTAATTGTGTTTTTGAAAATCAGACACGTAAAATCTTTTGTAGCTGTGGGCTCGAAACTCTCTTTTGTGGAAACACTGGTGCACTGTAATTGGTTGAGTGCTGCTATCCAGCCTGAGAGGGTGACCTTTCACACTCTGCCCTAAAAGAACACTATAGAAAGAGAGGTGGCGTAATCTGGGTTAAAGGCTTCTTACTAACATGTTGAGAGCTTGTTTCACACACACACAAACAGTTGCACGAAAGCCCCAGCCTGATGATAACTTAGCACTTTAGCATGGTGCTCTTGAGACAGCCCTCTTCTGAGAGAATAAAGAAGGGCCCCTTAGTTGAAATGCAGGACTGAAGCTCTTCATAACCACTGGGCAACTGTTACAAGGGAAAAAGAAAGTTAAAAGAGATGAGAACAAAAGGGGCTATCCTTGTTACAAGGCTCTGGTTCTAGACCTGAAAACCCCTTTTACCCTAATCTTTTTTTTTTTTTTTTTTTTAATTATTATTTTTCTCTGTGTAGCCCTAGGTTTTGACAGGGAAATCTCTAGTTTTTCTGGGCAAGCATATTCAGTCCATCTAAGAAATTCCATGGACCTGCTGTTTTCATGATCTCCTCCTAAGACGAAGAAAGATGATGAGCATCTCTGTTGATTTGGCTGAGAATGAAGAGAATGGGATATTTCTAAGTTTAAGCAATTAAGAGGAAAGTGCATCTTAAACAGCATAAAGGACACTGTGCTGTCATATTTAGCACATAGGGACAGGTGAAGATGTGCCTGCCTAATCTATGTGCAGTCAGTTTTGGGATTTTCACATTTGGCTTTGGAGGGATTGAAATCACAGCCGCTGTTCCAAAGCACCAGCATGGAAGGTCCTGGAGGCCATGGGTGTGGAATGATCCTTTCATTTTCAAGCCCTCCCCAGGTGTAACTCTGTGCTACTGGGTCATGGAAAAGGCTACTTGCTTCTCAGTAGCCCACTCATCTCTCCCATTTTTTGATGCTTATTTCAACATTGATTAATAGAGTACATCTGTCTCATGCAGATTTTCACTTTACATTTCCTTTTTTTTCTATGGTATTTTTTTTCTAGGTTTTCTTTTCCATGTGTTTTCTTTCTTACAAATTCCCACATATTCAAGATTCTCTGCTATTCCATATTATTACTCTCTTATATAAAATTTAATAAGTGGTTACACACTGTCAGTCATTCCTGATTTAAAAAAAAAAAAAAAAAAAGATATTTGGAAAATGCATTTATAGAGGTTCCTATTATATCCCATATGGTATGCAAAAAATAAAATTAGATTTTAAAATTCTGTATTTAATACAATGTTTGACTGTTCCACAATGGGTTTTTTTTTCCCCAACTAACAGATAATAGGACTGTGGGGTTCCAGAGTCAGTGCTGAAAGTCTGATTTGACTCTGGACCTTACAGACTACAGCCATGATCCTTCATGATGCTACATGTCAGGTAGTGCAAAGTGTCTCAATTTTTACTGTCTTCAGTTTCTGATAGCTAAATACTCTTTTCCCCCCTGTTCTCTGCAGCAGTTAGGCTTTGTTATCTGTATCTACATTTCTGACTAATTTCCAATCTTCTTAATTACACTTCTGCACCTTTTATGTCAAAATCTTTCAGGGATAGCAGCTAAATTTACAGCTTTGTCCTTCAGAAGGAAGGCCTGAAGATATAAAGATTGCAAGCACCAGATTGCAAAGATTGCACCAGAAAGACTTTTCTTTCTTCATGGAAAGCCCCAACAGTGGTCATACAGGATGGAGGACCAAGAAGAACAAGTAATCACTCTGGAGTCACAAAATCTGACTCTTAGCAAAGCAAAGTCAACACCTGAAGTTTAGTTTCTTGTGGGTTAAGGCTTGACATCATTGCCCTTGGAGGCTGAGGCTCCGTTAATTTCCAGGGAAGAACACGTGTGATGAGCTCACCACAGCCCACGGTGGGGATATTTTGTGGCAGCACAAAATCTCCACACAATGCAGCATGATTGGCAGCTGCTTCCTGAGAGCAGCCCATGGTTGTGCAGGAAAGGTAGCAGCTGCTGGGATGGAGAGCCATTGGCAGTCGGTGATGGGGACTCACCCACAGCATCCCTTTGGACCAAGCAGGGCACTGGGAGCCTTCCACATGCCTGTCTTTGGGGTTCACCCACATCTTTGCCTCACACCTAAAATTTGGGAAATAAATTGCTTTCCCCCTGGTAGATAAGGTAGTTTACATACAGGCACGATTTGGTATCCAAAATGGATTTATAGAAAGGTCTGAACAAAACCGTTGCTGGAAGGCTGGATGGAGAAGTGCTACCATTAAAGGAAAAAAAAATAATAAAAAGGAAAGGAAACAGCAAATTTTATTTCTAAACCTTTCCACTAGGAAAGGTTGTGAAATTTAGGGAAATGAGCCACAGCTGACATGCCTGACAAATACCTCTCACGGAATCCATAAAGTGAGTTTATTTGTGCCATCTTTTACAGGAAGGGCTGTGCGTGAGTTCTGTAGCGTTGCCGCTGGGGTTGCTGAAACACCCGGCTGGTGATCAACATTTTGGATGCTCATGAATAACTGGAATATGAGCACCTTAAGCACAAATTCAACAAAGGTTTTTTCAAGTTCATCATCACATAGGAGATTGCATCATTCATAGTGGCATTTATAGCCATCAGTACTATACAACCCATGGTAACAGATGACATTGCATGCTGAAAGAGGCCGTGAAAGGTCTTTCATACTGTTTCCTGCTCCTAATGACAGCTTTTACTGCCAGTTAGGACAGAATCCAAACACATGAAGTCATGATGGCTGTAGGTGTTGATTTGGATATTAAATGTATAACCTAGCTTATGCAGCACCAATTAACAGAGACAAGTTTTCACTGCACAGTGCAGAGAGGACTGTAGGTGTAGGGACAGAGAGAATGAGCCCAAGACAGGATATTACCCTGCTAACAAACAATTTGATGTACAGAAGTATTTTATATTAAAAAGGTGTTTGGACGCCCACATACATAATCATTTGGACATCATGTCCTTAGAGTCTATTCCAATTTACCATATTTGTGGGTTGATCTAGCTGGTTTCTCAGCTGGATGTGAGTGACATTTATACCTCTCTGTATACATGTTTTTGTTTGTGTGTGTATATTCTGCACGTGTATTTTCATGTTCAGACAAAACTTCTGTGCCTATAGAAAGCTCATGAATATTTTATTGCTTTTGTTCATGCACCCACTGATGAGTTTTATAAATAGTGATAATTTGCAAAAATAATATGTCTGAAAGGCAATACCACTTTACCTATGAATGACCTCTCTTTCTTTCCCTTTTTATTTCCCCTAGTTTGGATATGCTTTCCCAAGCAGTCTGTGAAAGTGTTTACTGGCCTATCCACTCTTTTTAAACCTGGGGCATTAACAGTACGAGAGTGAACACACACGTACACCTACTCACTGTGCACAGCTCCATCTTTTCCAGCCTACAGCTAACAAGAGCCCTTTAATTGCAGTGAAACCTGATCTCTGCCTGGCAAATCTGTTGGTCAGTACAAACCTCAGGCCACGCTGTGCTGGATGGGTCCCTGCCTTGCCTGCGGGTTTGCTGCTCCCCAGCCTGGCGTTGATAGCTCTTGGCTGGGCGGTCTGGTGTTCCTTTTTTGGGATATAATGTCTGTGTGTCCCCGCGTGCGCGTGTGTGCAATAAGTAATAAGGGTAATCCCCTTCCGATGACAGAAGCTTCAAGTGGTTACAAGTAGCAGACCTGTTTTTCAGATGCCTGAGGTAACTGTCTATAAGGTGTAAGGTAAAGAAATAATTAATTACAATCACTGGTTAAGATGAGGGAAATGATATACGATCGCAGGCTTTTATTGCAAGTGCTTTGATTCAGCACAGGGAGGGTTTTTGGTGAAGTGTCAAGACACAGAGTATTTTTCTGCAGTCAAAGGTTGAATTTAAGTAATCACCCAGTGCAATTTTACCCATATCAAGTGTTCACAGCTACAATGCATGCAGGGGGAGGAAAAGAAGTGAAAGATGGAAACAGAGAGAAAAAACATCCCCTAAATTCTCAACATGCAGTCTTGCTGAGTAACCACATTCATAACCGAGTGGGAGTGATTTGTTCTGACAACACGAGACTACTAATTTTGCTGAATTAACAGCATGACTAGTAGTGGGTGGAGGGGAAGAGGGGAAAAAAATTAAAAAGAGAGATTTGATATGGGCATTCCCAGCCTATTAATTGCCAGGTGATAGGAAAGTTACGTGGTCTACAGTATCACAAAAAGTTTCGTGTGTTGTTTAAGCAACTAAATAACTGGAGTAACACAAGTAAAAGGTCAGGGTGCATATTTATATTTTAAAATTAAAGCAGGTTTACACTTAGTGTTGAAAAGGAAAAATTTAGAACAGCTTGGATTCCTTCTTCCTTCTAAAGCAGAGGGCATTTCACTAAGAGTCCTTAATTCAATTTTGTTTTATTCCTCACATTTGGAAAGACATGGATCTAAGATTAATCTCTATTGAAAAGATTAATATTTTCAATCCAAACTTTGAAATCCACTTGGACAGCCCAGAGCTTCCAGCTGTTGTTTATGCTATTAGTTAGAAAATCCAAGTGCCATGCTTTTAAAACAAAATTAACAAAAAAAGCTCTATTGAGTTAATTTTGTAGAATTATGTTAATAAGCACAATTTGCACCATGCAGGTTTACTTTGTGGCTTGTGGTGAGTTTGTAGAGGTTTTGAGAGAAAACCCAAATGTGGTGACAGCGAAACCTTTCCAAAGCACAGACTTTCATGATCTAAGCACAGAATTTCCTTTTGTGGTCATGTGTGACGTGGTTTTTGGATAATAAATGTCTGTAATAAGGTTTCCTTAGGTTGGCTCACAGGGCTTGTGCCTCTGTTTTTAATGGCTGTCTTTGGAGGAGTTTTGGTTACATATATTTTCTTAGAATTTGAGCACTTCTTAGAGACAGCATTTAATGACCTTGAGGCTGATCCAGGGACACACTGCTCACTCACCACTTCAGACCACAGATGCTGACAATATTCCTCTGTGTTACTTTGGCCAGTCATTAGGACATGATTTTATCCAGCAGAAGCATCCAAAAGAGGTAGGAGAAGGGGAATATACTTAGGTGACTTGATGGCCCTTTGAATGTGCAGTTAAAAGCAATTTTGAGCTTTAGTTTTTCCTGGTGAATGCTAGGAGTCCCTAAAAGGGGTGGAAGGAGTTGGCCCTGCTCTGCTGTCCCTTAGAGCATGAGGGACCTGTCCCCCACTGGAAGCATATGTACAGCAGAAGTTTTCCAATAATTCCCTCCTCCTCAAATCTAAACTGGTGAATGAAGAAATATCCCTCTTGTGACATTCTGGAACATCTAAACTGATACTATTGTGGTGGAAGGGAGGGCACAGGAAGGAGCCACATTTGCTATAGAAACTTGTTTCTATTGGTACACAATTAAGAAGCAGATGAAGTCCTGATTTAAAAAAAGAAAAAAAAAAAAAAAAAAAAGGCTGAAAGAGGAACCAACATGTTGCCAAACGCAAACCTACCGAAAAACCCCAACAAAAAGCCCAACCACCGAAAAAACACGCCTTTTGTAAGGCACTCTTTGTTGCAAATCAGTAAAAGTTGATTCCTGTAATGAATTAAAATATTCCAAAAGCTTAAAGCTTCTATCACAGTTGACCTTTAAGGCATGTAGCAGCAAAGAAGTTAATACACTTTGCACATGTTGCAGAGCAACAGGTGGTAGAAAAAGCCATGCGGGCTCCTTGCATTCCTTACTTTTCAAACTGGTGGCCCCTGGTATTCTGGGATTTACACTACCTCCCCCAGGCTCTGACTGACAAGCTAATCGGTGTGCTGGGAAGCCCTGAGCTATTGATTCCACTGTAACAGAACACCTCCCCGTCAATGAAACTGCAATGAAATGCTTCAACAACGAAGAAAGGGAGGCATTAGGCTGTTGAGCAACTGGAAGAAATTTGCTTGTAGGTAGTGCGGCAGAAATGAAAAGGCTCTCGGGGGCACAAGCTTGAAAAGCCAGGTTATTAAAAAAGCCACAAAGCTGGAGTCTGGCTGAGTGGAGAAAAATAGTTATGGCTCAGTTAGGCGTATCTAAAAGGAGGAGGGAGGGGAACATAGCTTTCAAAATTGCGTTAATCCCCCATGTACTTAATTTCTTTTCTTTTATGGCAGCTTGTAGTATAGCAACAAGTATTCAAGCAGTTAATAATTTTAAACAGTTTAGCTTTCCGTAGGCAATATATCTTTAGCCTTAATTAAAATTTTATTTTAGTAGGGGGAAAATATTAAAATGACATTCTGATCATCCTCTAAGATGGAAAATATATGATAATATGAATATTTTATTAGACAAACTATTATTAAACAGCTGGTGCAAAATCTTAGCCACTGATTAGTTGGGTTTGTTCGAAATGCAGGTCACTATTTCTTAATAATGGCCCAACAGTCTTCCAATGACAGTAACAACCACTGGCACAAAGGTCTTAATATCTTATACTGGAATCCTAATATCCCAGAAATGGATTCCTGCAGTGCCAGTGTGGTGGGTGGTTCCCATCTTGGGGTAGAAAGTATGCCCAGCTCATCACCTGGGCACATCTCTGAGGCAGTGAGTCTGGATGAAAAGGTGTTCTGTTTGTTTTGGGAGAGCTGCAGGGATGGGTGTTGGGTGGTGAATCAGCGTGGCTGTTTTAATTGGGATGGGAGCCAGAGGGGAGCTGTCACAGAGGGACTTTGAGGGTGGAATTTGCATGTGCCGTTAATTCAAGAGCCTGTTTGCTGACCTTCAGGCACCGTTCACGTTGTATCTATTTACTCAGTCTTTTCCCAAGTGAGCTGTCAGCTTTTCTTTTGGAAAGTTCTCTCCCCCCTGCGTGGGTCGTGGATACAATAAAAAATGTGTAGGCCTTGATTGCACACGAGGCAAAATGGCAACTCACTTAGGCAGCCAGATTAATTTTGCAATGGCAATAAAATAGCTGACATTGTATGTAAGGTAAAACAGGCAAAAGTGGCATTTTAGGAAATTTCCCATCCCATCAATTATTGCACACTGGTTGTATTTTTATTTTTTTTTTGTTGATGGTGGTTTTACCACCTCTCTGATTCTATGACTATAAATATATGTAGGGACTATTGTATTGGAGTGCTCTGATATAGAGAGGACAGGATCAATTTTTTTTTTTTTTTCATTTTATTCCATGTTTTAATTGTGCATGTCCCAGTTCTGCTCCCTTGCCCACAGGATCTGTGCTAGAGTGAGTACCACGATTCTGTGATGAACAAAGCTGGTGAGAAATGCCCAGCTGGCTCCACAGTCAGAGAGAAAGTACTTAAAGAAAATAACCTTAAAAATTTGAAATCACAGAAACACAACTCCTACCCATACTGACTTTGATTTCAGTTTGGCCGGAATGGAAAAACAACCATCTTCCTTTTGTCAAACCTATTCTATCAGATAGAGTGACACATGCACAGAAAATGGATCTTTCCTAAAGCTGACCCTATATTTTTGCTTTCATTCTTTTCTTGTCCTTGGATAAAATTCATCTGAGATTGATGGACATTCACAGAAAACTTGGATTTGTGTCAGCAACATTAATTAATCTGAATCCAGAAATATGCAGCCCAACACAGAGGAGTTCTGTTTTATATTTTTGCAGTCTGGGCCAAACTCTCATGGACCTTAGACTCATCAAAATGAAATTCTCCTGCCATGAAATGTATATGAGCGATCCACAGCTCAACTGAATAGCAAGCCAACAGCTGTAGACCTTGCTAATAAATTCCCTGAATACCATGTTATCAATGTTACAATGTTCTTCTAACCCCAGATATTCCTCCTACTATTTTTTTGGATTAATTCATTTTGCCCTGGGAAATGCTTAAATTTTAGAGACTTGAGTGGTTATCTGGTAGTGTGGAAAAAAAACATGGGAGAACACAGTGTGTCCATTTTTTGCAAATTTTTACCTAATTTTTAATTAGATAGTTATAATAATATATAATATTATATATAACATATTATAATATATATAATATGATATGTAATATAATAATATAATATATAGTAATTACATCGTAGAAAAACAATTCTGAACTCTTATTTCACCAGTTAGACCTTAGTTTTTACAAGTCACTTCCCATTTCAAAATATTGGTCATGATTTCCTTTTAAGGGTCTGTAAATCATGTTTTTTCCTGTTGTTCCAGAAACTCAAACGTTAAAATCTTAGTGTGTTTTTCCAATCTATGAAATACGTGATGATGAAGACTTTAGAACTGGACAACACACGTCTCAGGTCTAGCTCATACCAGTTGCTGATATGGAATCTACTTTCTTTCTGCCTTTTTGCTTTATTATGAGTGTATTTTACAGATTTTCATGTTGAGCATGGGTAGATGCTGGAGGCTTGGAGATAGGGAGTATTTTTCTACAAGTCATGCAGATAAATAAGAAAGAAAATAGTTTCTCAGGGTGATTTAAGTCAGGAAGTTTAAAAATAACCAAAATGTCTGAAACCCATTGGATAAGATAATCAGATCTGTTCATTCCAGGTGACTGTTAATAACCCTGTAATTATTGACTATTATTAGTGAAAATATAGAAGAAACGAATAGTTGGCTAAAAAAATCCAGAAGGTAAAACCTCAGATGTGTAATGCAAATGGGGTTGATTCCTCTTCAATCAATGGGCTTTTAAGCTTCCTCCAGGCTTGAGATTTGCAGAGAAGTCAGCACTGGCATGGCTTTGAGCAGCTGTTAATGCAACACATGCCTGTCATTTGCTGTTGACAGGCATTAATAAAAACCTAATCTGAGGAAATTATGAAAAACCTACATATTATGCAATCTGGTTTATGTTTTGGCATGTGGCAAGCGTTGGTCTGATACAAAGGAAATCATTATGTAAAACTTCAGTGTCATTGTTTCTACTCTAAGGGCAATTGCCTTTCAAATTATTATTATTATTATTATTATTATTATTATTATTATTATTATTATTAAAAATAATAATTTTTTTAAAGTCTGTAATTGTCCAATACTCAGACACGTTTGCTTTGTGGTACCATGGGTGTTGGTGTAACTCTTTCTTTTACAGAAACAAGAATTCTAAACAGGTCAGTAGCAGGGTAATTCAACTCTGATACATCCTTTCTGTCCCAATTGTGTTCCTCTTTTTCCCAATTCCTGGCTTCTCTGGCATGCTTTGAGTTGTCCCATTCCTTTAGAACTGAAATCTTTTAAGAAACTTCTCCCTTTTACTTTTTTTTTCCCTCCCAACTATTCTCATTGGGGAACGGATTCTTTACAACACAAACAAAAAGAACCTACCACTGCCATAGACTAAGCTTTGTCTCTCTCCTTTTTTTCTGTGAGATTCTTCTTTGGTGTTGGTGATGATAAAATACATTTGGTCACGTGCAATTACTCCTTCTCCTGAATTTATCTGGAGCTGCAGGGAATTCACTGGATTTCCCTCTGTCCCTGCAGGCATGCTAAACCTTATTTACTAGTTTCATCCTATACAACAGAAAACATGTGTAATCTCTTAAGACACCATAAAGTTCAATTATAGTTTTAATTTTTGGTATGATAAATTCTTTCTTGCTTGCTTGTTTCCCTTTTTCTTTTCTTTCTCTGTCTCTTATTATTTTTTGGGGGTATGTGCTTGTAAACTCTTTGATAAAATTTAATAAATTTTTAAAATTCTGATACATTTTTGTCATTGCCTGGAGTATGGTACTATTTAAACTCTTGAAAATATCTAAAATATGAATCCATAAGGGAACTTTGAAAAAAAAAAAGGACACAAAGGAAAAAAAAAATGACACAAAGCACAATCAATAATACGAGGGTGAAAAAAGGGGTAAAACAATTCCACAGATATTCAGGCTGGAATGTGAGTGCTAAGAAAAGTCTTTGGACAAATTCAACACAGATTTGGCCTCCAGCTCTGAGCTGGCAATTCCAGTAGAAGACCAGACCTCTACCCTGTGGTAAAGAGGTACAGAATAATGCCTCTTTGAATTAGTTTCAAAACGTTGCTGTGATGCAGACGAATTGCTCCTCAATGCCAGAGTGCAGTGCACCAACATAATAGCATATTGTTAAGTCACACTGCCATTAAAGGATATAGTTATTAATCAAATTAAGTCAAAACACAAAGCAAGTACAAATTAGTATCAGATGACATGTCTTACTGTGAGCAGAGGAGAAGGAATGGAGGGGACCTGCCATTTTAAAAGAAAACAATCTTTCATAAAACTAAAACAGAAGGTGAGGGAATATCCCACTACGCAGTAACTGGCAGCTGGTATGTGCTGTCTGGACAGTATTTGTCTTTAAATTCACATGACAGTCCTAAATTTCTGCAGTGTTATTGGTGTCTTTCAGAAGCTTTGGGCAAACTCTGAGTACTGTTTGTTCCTGGAGATGTGGAAAATGTTTACCAAAAAAGACAAAATTACATGAAATTTAAGACATTTAATATTTTATTATATTGTTCCATCCTGCTACAAATTTTGTCATTGTAGTTTTTTAGCTTCAGAAGAAATGCTAATTCTAATTGAAAGATGATTTGGGGCTGGGAGGATTTAGTTTACTATTTCCATAAATTCTGTAGAAATGTGTCATTTGTGGTTGTGAAACTGATCCAAATACTGTGATTTGTGCCTGATCTAGATAGCCTTTCCCAAAAAGAAACAATGCACTGGTTTTGTGCAACTGTGATAACTAATCACACATGAACACATGGATTTACCCATCGTTACATGGACATGTGTGTAGGTGTTCCCAAGAACCACAATGTGTTTCAGCATGCCAAATTCTTCCAAGTGCAGTTAAAATTGGTGAGTAGCTTATTGAAAACAGTGATTCTTACAGAGCATAAAGGTAAGGTAACAACATTCAGGAGTGTATAGGATTAGGATTCTGCATTAAGATATTCACCCTTGCAGTAAATTCAGTTTTTATGGATCATCAGAAACAGATATAAAATGGAAACACAGCCTTCCACACAGGAGGGAAAGAGGTCTTTTCCTGCTCTATTTAGAAGCTGTTGTGTCTGCTGGGGCATTATTTACTTGGCTATCACAGCATAAGCTAACTTTAGAATTAGTCTGAATTTTGCTTACACATAGGTTTGCATTTTTGCTGCCTGTTGGCTCAGTTTGGCACAGGACTGGTAGGTGGCTTTGTGAGTTACCTGTCAGCACTGAAGTGTGTTTACTTCATTAACAATTCCTGAGCGTGTAAGTTTGTTTCCCTTCTGCTCCTGCATCCTGAGTCTATGGTTTCCTCATCATCGTGACATTGCCAAGCGTGGTGCTAACGTACTTCTTCTGCACGAGAGAATGTCATCACACGGGATTACAACCTTAAACAAAAGTCACAGCAGCGAGGCACTCAACCTCAGGTGAATTGCTTAAACAGCGCGTGTTTGTATTAGCTCAAATGTTAATATAGGCTGCTCTCTGCCATTATGTATTTGTTATGGGTGACAACACCTGGAGAATGTATCTTTCAGGACTGGGTGAAGAATAAACATGGGTCTGACTCAGCTCCACACTAATAAATGCACTGAGATGCCACAGAGTTTGTAATTAGTCTACTCACAAGGTAGATCCTGATAGATGAAAGGGGCCTGCAAACACGGACACAGCAGAAACTTCTGGAGGGATATTTGTACATGATGATAACTATTGCACTGAGTTGAGTAGACTTTGTTGAATCACTAGTGAATAACAAAGCATCTCCTTCATGCCTTTTTGGTGATAACGAGTTAAAAGGGCTTATGTGTTGTGATGAATGGGAACAAAAAAAAAAAAGAGAATGGTATTTCAGGGAGATTTGAAATCTTGGAAAGCCACAATCTTAATAGGCTGAGATCTAGTAATTTTTGACCATACTGCTTTATGCCTTACAAAGACATCATTTGCTTATACTATGACTAAAAATGAGCAAGACTGGAAAGATGTTTCAAGGGAGTTTTGTTGATAGCAAAGATTTGGAAATCCGAAGAAACAAAGGGCAGAGGCTCCTGTCAGATAGATGCAGATTCCAACACATACAGAGGCTGCTGTGCTGGTGGCTTTAAAACAGACAGAAACCAAACATGTGTATTTCAATCTTTGCTCAATAGGAATGGGCTTTAAAAAAAACCCCCTTAAATGATTTTGATTGTTTGAGGCTTGCATGGGAGAGAAATCCAGCAATTATTATAGGGTGTTAAAAACAAATCAGCCCTCATGTAATGGGACACAACTCCCCTGAAGCAAGTAGACCAGCACCTGTTTCAATCAGGGCTTCATCTGGCCTGTTGAAGGTGAGTTTGAGGCTCACCAACACCTTTCAGATGGATCTACCATAAGTCAGCAACAGATGATAACAACCTTCAACCCCACCAGTGAACAATCCTCATTCCAAAAGTGTTCAGAGAGCCACACAGGAATATTGGGAAATAAACCTATTTTGAAAAAGAATGAGCTTTCCACAAGTAGCTGTTCTGAATGTGAGCACAGTGAGTACAGTAATGCAGCCATCTTTTTCTGTTGTATCTATAGAGATATGGGGGAGATACCAGAAGATTATACAAATTAAGGCGAATGAATGTATGGTCACATATTGAGGTGATAATAGATTCAAAAAGCTGTTCCTGACTGTGTCTGGATGAAGCAATTCTGACGATGAACCTTAGTTAAAAACAGTTATCGAGATACAATCGGCTTTACACATTAAATATTCCAACCCCAAAAAGGAAACAAAACAGAATCAAAGCTTCTAATCAGTTTATGATCCAGAGATTTTGCCAACGAAACTTATTGGAAGAAGTAATGTAAACAGAAAGATGCAAGGAAAGTCAGTTAAGTGGAATTTAAGCTGTCAAGCTACACTGTAGAACTCCATTACCATATCTCCTCGCTTTTTTTTAATAGTATTCTCTGAAAAGCACTAGATGTAATAAAGTCAATTTAAAATTTGTTCTACCAATCTTTTGCATCTGTAATTTTCCCATTAAATGTAAATGCCCATGAGGCATGCTATTTGCATTACATTGCATTTACAGTCTTTAAAACAAACTATAAATCCCCTCCTTGTTTCATGTGATTGATGCTGTGTGTATAAATACCACCATAAACCTCAAAGGGGGCTAACAGTGACAGTAAATTAAAGTTTTCAAGTCTGGCAGCATCTCAGCACTTCAGCCCTTGATCTTCAGCAGCGTTGTTAACCCCCACCTCATTGCCCTCCTGAACTCACCTTTTCCCTCCCCCTCTCTTTTTTTCCCACCCCTTTTTCCCAATGCTGTCCTTACTCTGATTTCCTTGGGTAACACCTTTCCATCCATACAGGCTGAGCAGAATCAGGAATATGCTGTTAATTAAAAAGGGGCTGCAGCTGTTTGCCAGATAGAGCCAGGTCTGAATTTTGCTGTCTTGGTGTATCTGGGTTTGAGACTCAGGCCATTTTGGCTTTGTAAACAGCAGTCAGCCACAGCTCTCCTGATTATCCAGCACCATTCCAATAATTAACTGGCTTTCGGGGTATTTATTATTTCTCTGATTTTGGGGGGTTTTTTGGGTGCTTTTTCCCCCCTTTCCTTTCTCATTTCTGCTTCTTTTTCTCTGATGTGCTTTTAGGCCATATGCAGAAGAAATTGAGAACTGAGAGAAATCTTCACCAAGATGGAGGAATGCGTCATGTCATTATTCATTTTTCTGGTTATACAGGTAGCCTTATCAATTTTGCAATAAAATTGACCTTGATTTGATCCTATTGAATCTTTTCTTTGAAAGATACCAGCTTCTCTGATGGTAACTACCACTGTTAAGCAGGAGACAGTTTATGCCAAAATTATCCAAAAGAATGAATGGAACCCAACTTTATATTAGGTAAAAGGTACTGTAGGCTAATGCTCACCTAGAATCTCTATGGGTCTATCTCTCTTTTTTTTTTTTTTCCTATCAGGCCAATCACTAACACCTCAGCACTCCATCCTGTAGTGAGGAAAAAAAAGCTTGCTTTTTTCTTAGAATGAAAAAATATTTACGATAGAATACTGATGCTACCATAGAACATGTACTCAAATCTCCAGGGTAAAGGGAATGCTTTCCCAACCAGTGAAATGTTTATTGATAAGATTTTAAAAGATTATGGTCAAAGAGGAAAGGAGAGAGGGGAAAAAAAACAGGTAAAATTTGAATGGTATTGAAGCTACTAATCTCCACAAGAAATCCCTGAGCATCCAAGAACAGGTAGAGTGTTGCAGGTGGGTACTTTGTGGGATCTGCATAAATCTCAGGGGAAGGGAAGGCAGCTCTCTTATCACTTTTTTCTCCTACACTTCACACGCAAGTGGCTCTTCTACTTAGGAGTGAGATTTCTGTCCTATCTATGGCTTTGTGAGGTGCTCTCTTCTGTAAGCCTCTCTATGCTATAACCTTTAGAAGTCAGTGATATCCATGGCCCTAACAGCCTTTATGAAATGGAGAGAATTACAACCAAAATGCTTTTCCTGCAGTGTTTCTGAAGACTACCAGGATTTGGTAAAAATTAGGAATGTGAATAATCATTTGTATCACTAAAATGGCTGGAGTACATATGGATATAAAGGGAATAGAAATTAACTGGAAACTGTGGTGACAAACCTGAGATCTGAAACAAAAGAAGAGATGCATTTGGGCTGAATTACCATTAAAAGAAATTTAACAACTACAGAGGGTATATGCCATTGGTATTTTTCCTGGGGAAAAGTATGGTATGCCTATCTTACACATGGATAATGGTGTCAACAGTCTGCATCAAACTGTGCAGAGCAATGACACAACAGATGAAAGCTGATGGCTCTTCAGCTTCCTATAAACTTGTTCCCCTTGGATTTTATCACTAGGCTTGCAGCACCCAAAGGTAACCACAGTATTTCAAGTCTTTGGACATGAAAGAGGTTTGGAGGCATCCAGATCACACACAATAAATCCCAGGTTTATTCATGCTTTTGGCTGATATTAACATTTCACTGAACTTGACCAATTCTAGATTCATAAGCCATGAATCCAAGCCTGGCTGTCACAGCTTGGTCTTGAGAACCATGTCTTCTCAATATTCCTTGGGACTGTTTTCTTTGAGCTGATAATTATCAGTTTGCGGTTTCCCATGTTTTTGCTCTGAAGGAATTCCCTTTAACAGTATCATGAGTGTAAGGGACTCTGCACAATTCTGGGTATGTGTGTAATACCCTGGCAGAGGAGCTGGCCTGGACACAGAGAGATGTTAGTCTGTGGATCATTTTATATATATTTCTTAAAATGGATGCTGATATGAAAGGGATTTTTTGATTGAGTCTCCTTCTAAAAGTGTTAGAGTACTGGTCAGATATTAAAAATTGTTAAAAATACCATTCTTTCCATTCTGAATTATTCCCTTTTAACCCTTTTACCCCTTTATGAGGGATCCCTCTGTCCTATCTGCCTGTTTTGCCCTTTATTGTTCCTTCAAGTTACTTGGACACCTTGTTCTTTGAAAGTTATTACAGCAGTTTTATTGCAGTCAGCTGTGTGATGCTTTCAGCAGTGGTCTGGGGACATGGTCCCTAATCTTATGAAGAAGTCATTGAATGGGTCTTTCAAACATCCCTTGATTTCCTTATTAGAGGGAGTTGACTCAAAGGCAGAAGCTCAATGTGTGTCTTGCAGGTCATAGAAATAACTCAGGACATTCCTTCACCTAGAAATGAATCTCTTGAGAGCTCAGTTTACTGCAATCAGGTTCAGATTTACAAAGCAAAATGAATAAAGCCCAATTTTGATACTACTAATATATAAACACTCACGCATCTATATATTTTAAATACACTTAAATTTCATTAGCAATGATTGTTTAGAGAAACATCATTACATTCCTGGGCTTGGGAGCCTTCTCCAGGGTTGTGAACAATCAAAGATTTATTTGAGCTTTCTGCACACTGGGAAATGAAGACACAGAATCTCATTATCATGTCTATTAAAAGGCAGAATCTGGGGTACATCTAAGAAAAGATGTATTACTTTTTAAACTGCACTGCAAACTGTGAAGTACTACAGGGACTTGAACTATTTAAAAATACTCTGGGCTTATGAGTAAGAAAAAATAGGGTCTCTTTCCCAAACAGTATAAAAATATCACACCATTAAATTCTGCTGTTATTACAATCTTGGAAATATGATTGTATCTACTTTTGCTTGAAGCTGGTTGATCCCTGAGCTTAATGTTGTGGTTGAGGGACCATGGAGGGCTACCAGAGTGAGTTACTTAGGGGACAATGCAGTGGGGGGTATGAACAATGACCAGTTAAATTCTAGTTAACCCCAATTATAAACCTTCACCTTTGTTAATTAGATTAATTCATCAGCAGGCACTATGCTTACAGTGTCTTGGAGGTGTGTGATCCAACATTTTCACCATTTAGTGAAAGTTAAAATCTTTCATGTCACCAGTCTGTTGCACACAAATGGCCATGCAATATATTACTGTAAAGGTAAAACTGGGTTAAGTTTACCTATAAATTAGAAGGTAACATTTATTCTAAGGATCCTTCTAAGAAGTGAAAAATTTGCCTCGCAAGCACTTTCTGTAGTTATTAAAGATCTCCAAGCTATGAATCTGAGACCTTAATTAAAAGATAAATACAGAGACATGTCCAAGGAAGGAAAGAAAAGGGCTGAACAGCAGTATAGGCAATTCTCTTAGATTTTATGTCTCAGTCTTTCCTTGATCAGCGTCCAAAATTTTGCATGCCTTGATGCAGTGTCTTAACACATTGACCTCTGGAGACCTGAGTCCAGCCAAGGTCCCTCTGAAGGCCCCAGGTGATGGTAAATGGGTGGCCTTCCAGAGCTGAATGTTTGGTTATATCTTTTGGTGCCCCGGTGGTCAAACTTCCATGTGGACTTCCCATCAGAGAAGCAAAGTTTATTTTACTGCAGGTGTGAAAAGCAAAGGGCAGCCTTGAGCAGCACCTGTTTGGTCTGTGTTGGCTTGATAAATCTTTTTCACAAATGTGAGAATGACTGACCATTTTTCACGCTAGCAAACACCACACAATTAGTTTGCATAAACAGAGACGAGTTTTGCTCTCAGTCCCACATGTGCAATAAATTTACACCGATCCTAGTAAATACAATGGGGGTAATTTCTAATTTATTTTTGTGAGAGGGCTGCATTTTGTCCATGAAATACTTCCAACAAAATGGCTCTATGTCATTTGCAGCTCTTAGTAAATTCTGTAACATCCCTATGAGGCAGAGATATATGGAATATATGTAGAATGCTGCAGATACAAAATATATCTGCATATTTCCAATATGCAGTGTGTAAACTGAGGCAGGAGAGCTCATCTCCTGACGATGTCATTGTTTAACTTCCCATTTGAGTAAAAAAAATCTGTAGTGATAATATTCAAAAGAACCCTCAAGAAAAAATGTTTACCAAAATGAGAATATTTTTTAATGCTGAGAAATGTTTAAGAACCAGCTACAAAACAATTAAAAATAACATTGTGAAACACAGAAGTGTTTTGGACTCTTCAGCAATGTCCAGCCACTTCCTTGTGTTTGCAAAGCTGGTGCTTCTGTTAACCCTGGTTCTTTTCTAATTGTGTTGGAATGTTGGATAGAGGTTTGTATTTTGGGGGAAGATCTTTTCTTGGCTCACCACCTGGGTAAAAGAATACAGAAATCGCTGAAATTTGCTGAAGAAGCCACATTTTGTCTTTAAAAGAGGGTTTGAAATGTAAAATGCTTTGGTATATGTCCATGAAAATGTGTATTTGCTTAAGAGATTGCTGCAGCACATTTCTGACTCTTTTTTTCTCTACATTTCAACAGCTACTTGGTTTGGGATGTCTAGACTAAATTGAAATTAAAGGAAAGAATATCATCCTCACTTCACCTGAGAGGCAGGGAGTAGCTGAACTGGAATAAATGCAGGAAGAACATCTTAAAATTATTACTCAAGGTAACAGGAAATGGGTTTAGTCTTAATTAAGAACTATGTGTTTGTAGCTGGTGCAATTGCTCTGTATCAAATATCCAGAACACTGCCCCCTTTTTCATACGCTAAGTAGTGATATTGTTCTGCTACCCTCTCCTTGAAAACCAAAAGATCTTATGAGGCAAGCAAACAGAAATTCCAGATTATGGAAATTAATTAAAGCACACAATGCTGCCTTTCTCAACATTCAGGCTCAACTAATTAGGGATTAGATTATTCAAGACCAGCAGATCAATTAGGATTGCTTTCTGTAAAAAAAAAAAACCCTCAGTGAAATATAGTTACCTGTTGAAAAGTGAAAGAAACTGTGCTCAAGCACAATGCAGGGATCAAGGCACAATACTGCACGTTGACAAAATAAATTATGAAAACAATAATCATGTTTATCCAATCTCTTTGTGCAAAACTGTTATTTTGATTCTAGTGCCAGCTGTCTGAAACTTTAATTTAAGTGCTTGCTTGAGGCAAGACATTTGGGATACTAGTTTAGAATGTTTTATAGCCTAAGCAATATGTTTTACTAACATCAAATCCTATGATGATGATTTTAATGGTAACTATAATATGTTCAAGGGGGTTCCAGAGTGATCTTTGATTTTACCAGAATGCTTGCATGCCTAATGAACCCCGATATTTTTTGGCTTCATTAGCTGCCAGCTCCCCAGGAGACTTCTCTGCAGGAGGTGAGTACTTTGTATTTTAAAGGGAGACATACCAAGTAACACACTGCATTTTACATTAGTGTCAAATGAATGTGTGTGTAATCTGGGGAAATGGTTAATGAAAGAATTCTCTCCATGTTTATGTAATACAAAAAGACTGATAAAAATAAATACTTTGTAATACTCTAAACTATCCATTTCAGTGCTTGGTGCTTGTTTATATGCTTAGGATGAATATATTATCCCTTGACTTGTACTCTGAGACTATTCAAAAATCTGGGCTTTTTTTTACTTTTTCCAGGGGCAGCAGGATTGCACTGCAAGGGAGAATCCATCTGAGCTCGATGGATAACCAGGATTTAACTATTTGTGTTGTAAGTGGTCTCTGGGAGACATCATTGCTCTTGAACCTCTGACTCTTGGATTGCCCTCACACATCCCACAGCCCTTGTGCCTCAGTTTCCAACTGAAAACACAACAGGGCTGAACCTGGGACCTGGGACCCCTGTAATCACTGGGCTCATTGCCAGCACTGAGTGTTTACCAAAAGATTTGGTGAAAATAAAGTTTTGGAACTGCTGCTTGGAGAAGCTGTGGCTGCCCCAACCCTGGGATTGTCCCAGGACAGGCTGGATGGGGCTTGGAGCAGCCTGGGCTAGTGGAAGGTGTCCTTGCTCATGGCAGGGAATGAGATGATCTTTAAGGTCCCTTCCAACCCAAACCATTCCATGATTCCATGATTTTATAATTCTTCATATATTCCGAGAGTTTTCTGAACTCACCAAAGTTGATGATGGAAATATTCTCAGTGGGTTTGTCTGCTGTCTACCAAAAAGCAACATGTTGGATAAAAGACACTGATGTATTCTTTTTAGCTAAAGGGATTCCAATCTAAAGGGATTTCCAAATTGAAAGATTTCTTCAGGCCACAGAAGAAACCACAGTTCTGTACTTCCTTTATTTCTCTCTCTCTTTTTTTTTTTTTTTTTTCTTCTAAGTTTACTTGTTTTGAATGAAATATATCCTTTTCAATGAGTTTTTTTGGCACTTTAACACATAGCCTAACCCAGAAGTTAATGGCTTATAGAAATAACAGCTTCTTTCAAGGAAGGAGAAGGATTTAATTTGCTACATGTTAACACTGATTCATTCATGCTTTATCAGAGCAAAACAACTATTTGCACTAATATATATTTTATATATAATTATATTACGCAGTATTTTCTTCCCTCAACTGATCACATAATTTCACTGATTTGAATATAAAGCTATTTAATTAAAAATAATCGGTCCTGTCTTCTTTTGGGTATTTTTTTGATGAATATCCAGTTTGAAAAACTGTACCCTTAAATCATTTTAAATGCATAGCAATTCTGGGTAAGTCTTATTAAAAGGAAAGTTTGGGCCTAGATCTCTTGGGTCTAATGCATTACCTGCACGTGTAGCCTTCATGAAGCCATTAAGTTTTAAACTAATACTACATTCCACAACCTACAGCCTCTGGGCCATTTACAACACTCTGGGATGATTTTTCTGGGCTTGTGACTTTTCTCTTCCACTGTTTTTCCTGATGGCTCCTCACAGATCATCTCAGAGCTATGTGCATTGTTCGATAGAATTAGCAATCAGATCTCTGTTTCCAGCCAGCAGCCTTTTCTCTGTTTAACTGTTCTATTTTCTGACTAGATTTTTAGCAGTTTTCTTCTAGTATTACTTTTGAAGCCAATTTTTCACTCTAAGAAAATTTGTCTTCCTCATCTTTTACATGTGCAATATTTGGTGGATTATTAACTTGTTGCATATTCCTTTTACTAGTGGACATTCTCTAGGAGGGATATTAAAACACAGACTTTAAAATGCAGGTTATGTGGCTGCAACAGAAGAATCCTAAATTGGAGTTAGTTCCTATAATTTTATTTTTTTTAAATTCACTTATTTTCCCCTTTCTGATTTTGAGCAATAGACCTGTAACACGATCACACAGTTGGGTGATGTCATTTGGAGAAAGTTAGGAAAGTGGTTTTGTACTGTTTTATTTATTTATTTTTACTGCTGGTGACAAAAATATAGAACTGAATGAAAGGTTATTTCATTCAGCCAATTTGTGTTCTCTGATGGAAACAGAATGGTTCTGAGGCATCCTGGACCCCACTAGGTTTGACATCCATTGGACAACGTGGGTCATTTTTATTCCATTAGTGTTTGTTTCCATTGCAAAGAATCCTTTTCCTGCTCAAATTTATGTCAGAGATAATAATCTATGTCTTGTCACTTTTCACTATTAAGGGGCTGAACCAGTTCTGATATTTGTAAACATATGATGTTCTTGTGGTTACAACAAAGAAAGAGTTTATTCTATTTCTATCTAAGATTAGCAGATGCCATGTGGTTTTGAATATTTACTTTAAATGGATTGACATGGCTTTTACAGCTGTAACTCCCAACTCATGATCTCTGATAAGGAGAAAATCTGTGAGGTCACCAGAAAATCACCACAGTCTAGATTTTTTCCAAATATAAGGAAAGGATGCTGCATACCAACAAAAGACAATGGAGATGTGTTCACAGGGAATGCTGTTTAGTGGTGGGCTTGGTTTAACTCAAAGATCTTAAAGGTCTGGTCCAACCTAAATAATTCTCTGTTTCTCTATATTGTGGGACAGAACAAAGAAATTTGATGAAGCATAGAAAAGCTGTGCATGATAAGACCTGACAAAATGAGACAAAAAGCTCTGTTCAGATGTGATGCACTGGAACTTAAACCCACATGTACCTGCTCAGAAACACCTCTAGTTCCTTTTGGCAAGGATGAAATTTCCCCTCTATCTAGAAAGAACAAAAAGAAGTCATATCATAATGGAAATCAGAGTATGTGGAGAAAAGAATCTGGAAAGTTCCAGACTCAATGCTGCAAGTCAGCAGCATTGTTTGGACAGTCATATTTGGCCTTAAAATTATGACTTCCATTGAACACCTCAAAAGCAGCAAAATACCCTGGAAACACCATATTCATTAGTTAGGAAAACTCCATTTATGAACCTCTTGGTGAACACAAAAGGAAATGCCATCATTTTAGAAGATGCCTCTTACTGAAATTTGATTTGATATCTATTAAATCTGTGTGAGTAAATGACACGCAAGAACTAATTGAAATTCTGCACTATACAACAAGAATAGAAATTCCATTGAGTTTTTATCCAGTATTCACTATGTGCTGAGCAGGACTTTGAACGCTAGTTGGGGCTGCCTTGCAGCACAGACATTATTAACAATGGTAAAATCCACGTACAGTATTTCCTATTGCTTCCCAATTACTGGATTTAGTGAGGAGCCAGCATACAGGAATAGAAGAGCAATAAATTTACAGGAAGTAAGGTGCAGATATACCTGGAAATCCACAGTCCAATGCTGATACGAGTTACAAGATCACCCATGAGCACTTGAGTACATATCCATCAGGACAGTACAGGTTTCTCATTACCCAATAAGATTTTTTCTTTTCTTTCCACTCCTGTAGATTCAGGAACTTTACTTGTACAGTTTGATTCACTGAACAATGACAACTAATGTGTTGATTGCTGCAAAGCACATATATCTTAATATGCATTTTATTTTTTGCCTATATGTTTCTGCTGAAAATCCTTAACAGATCATAAAGAACAATTTTTAAAATAAAAAACACATCTTAAAGGCACCCTGTGAGTGCAATTAGAAACATTTCCCATCATACAGCAAAGATAATGTATCCTAAATGCTCTTAATTTCATACATCTGTTACGCAGTGTCATGAAATTTTTTTCCCCTCCCAAGCCAATTTTTGAAGGTTTCTGTAAATTTAATTCAATTTAAAGCTTTTAATGTCAGCTCAGCAGGTCATGCCACTTTCTCCAGGTTTGTGTTAGGCTTAGGTAAGTCAGAAATATGATAAACGATTTTCATCAGTACCCTATATTCATGAAAAATGCCATTGCATTTTACCCCACTATTTGTTGAATAAATTTTGCAATTGTTAATTTTTTATCTTTTAATGTATACACAACACACCTGCATGTGCACACATATGCAGTATCATTATATCTGGTATTTTTTTAGGCCACAAGTCCTTTGCATTGTTTTCAACACTGCAAAGTGTCTTCCTAATTCCCCTTCTTTCAAAATAGTTCTGCAACTATTTTTGAATGATTATTGAACAATAACTGTAGAAATTAACAATAAGAAATTTGTTTTTGACATTGTCTTCTAACTATGCTCAAAGGATCTGGATCAATATTATTATTTGTTTTTTTAAGAGTTATCAATTCTACTTGCTGAACAATTTTCAAGTTCTGGAGCAAGTTAGATGGTTTAGAGTTATATGTGTCAGAAATATATAATAACCCGGATATTACTATGTTTTGTTCTGCTTCTATTACACCGCTACTGTGAAATTTGAACTCATTCATTGTATCTGTATCTGAGTAGTTGCACTGTCACTGAATACCAGAGGAACACCCAAAAATGTTTCTTTTTTTTTTGTGTGGGAAGAGTGGAAGGATGGAGGGGGGCATGCACATATGAGAAAAAATACACTATTTGTAAATATCTGTATATACTGCTATGACTCTGTCTTTAATTTGACATAAATTGAGTGAAGCTCAAGATTTTGCTTAAAAAGGAAATTACCTGTCCAGTGGGGGTGATATATTTAAAGAGACACTGCACTCTGGTAGACCAGCTGATTGTACACAAACTTGGAGAGTCCTTGGATATTCCAGGCCTGGGAGAAAATGTTTGTTCAAGGAGGTAGTGATTTAGGATTCCCTGCTGCTGAGATGCCAGGTTTGCTCAAAGTAGCCACCATTGTCTGACGAGACAAGAGATGCTCCACTGGGAGATCTTTGCAGCCTTTGCTGTCTGAACTTGCCCAAATATGAGGAACTTTGCTTTGCTAAGCCCCTGGCTTGGGATCACCACCTAATTACAGTGAACCTTTCCCATCATCCTCAATTGCACCATCAGAGCCAAACTGCTGTTATTCAAATGTGATATGTCTCCAATATCACATTTCTCTCTTGACCATGGGGAGAAATGATCAGAGTTTAAATTATCAGTGACTCTTTTGGTGCTACTGTAACGCACTGCCTCAGCTTTGCTTGAGGGTTGCATTCCAAAGAGCTTCCCCAAATAAGTCTCAAAGTTTCCTGCAAAGGCCAAGGCTTGGCTTTTTATCCATTAGACTACCTTTTTTGGAGGAAGGACCATCATCCACTCCTGAAAATAGGCTTATCTTCAAGACCAGGTTCGCAGACCTATCAGCCTCTTCGCTGTGATTTTGTTTATTTGATTCTCAAAATGAATTTTTAACTGCAGTTCTGAGGTATTGTACCAGTGGAGAACTGAGTTAACACAGGAACTGATTTATGGAGTCACAGCCAGCATCTCAGCATTTGCCTTCATCTCCAGGTGGGATGTGGAGTCCTTGTTTCCTCAAGGCAACATGGCAAATTCATGGCAGTTTGAAAAGTTATGGAGATATTTTGTTTATGCATTGCCATTTGAAACAAAATATTTTTACTTTGTTGAAACAGAATTTCCAGGTTTGACTTTTCTGAGATGGTCCCAACCATTTAATTTTGTGACAATAAAATCCTTCATTGCAGCTTTCCTGGTGACAAATAATCACCAGAACTTGTAAGTGAGGAATTTGTGACTACATTTCTCCAAAAGGACCAAGAAAAATGGCAGAAATAAATCTGCAGTGTCCCTGAGTTGCATGACACGTCTTGGTGGGAAGTTTATACATCATTAGTGCTCCAGCTCAATTCAAATAGCTAAATGTCCTGACTGGGACAAGCCAGTTTTCAATGAAATACATTGAGGTTTATGTCTGAAGATCTTCTGTGCCCCCCCTCCCCATCAGCATAGCCTTTCACCCACGTGTTTTGATTTTATAGAGATAAGAAAGTGATTTTCCAAAAGGGAATTCCAACACAGATTTTGCTATAAATTGTTTCACTGTCCCCAACACAGTATAAAGAAGCTGAAACACATCAAGATCTGCTAGCAAAACAGCGAATCTGTTTTCCCAAGGGAATTAGTGGCCAGGGAAATAAAATCAAGGGGAGATTTTACATTCTCAAATACTGGAAAAAATGTCTCGGAAACAGTTAATTCCATTACAAGAGCCTGGCCTTGCAGTCTGGGGAGATGGTCCTGTGCCTCATGACTGCACACCAGCTCTGACACTGCTACGATTGATCAGGAAAGCAGAATTAAAATATCGGTCTAAGGCTTTTCTAATTATCTTAAAATAATCGTTTCACCACTTGAAATGAATACAGCCACAAAGCAAACCTTCCAGGCTGCTCACCACACACTAACAGACACAGACTAATGACCCTAGAGAGCAGGCCAGCCCTTCTGATGCAGCATCCTCTGCTCTCAAAGACTAAAGTGACGTGTCCTCTGCTCTCCACGTGTTCTGTGGACCGGGAATGAAGCCACATCACTTCTGACACAATCCCAAAAGTGACACCTGTTCAGCACAGACACCACCGAGGGACTTTTAGAGCCAGTCCCTTGCAGCTATGCAATCAAAGATCAGTTTTCAATGAAATATTACTTACTTGAATCAATGTTGTCTTGATTCTTCGTGAAGGGTGCAGCAGGCATAAAATGTGATATTGATTTCTGAGATGTAGCCTGGTCCTCTCTTCATGGCCATTTCGAAAAATGCAAAGTATTTCTTTTCTTTCACACCACAGATCACGTCATCTTTACAAACTGGAGATCAAGGCCCTTTTATGTTGCCTCATATTTATCTTCTGCCCTTTTTTCCCTGTCCTCCTCTCTTCATCTTGCAGTTTTTCTTTCTCCTCCTTGAGTTTTTATTGCCTCTTCGGCTCTCCTCTTAGCTCCTGTTCTAATTTCTGCCTTTTTCCCTGCTCTCCTGAGTGCTTTTAGATTCTGATCTAATTTCTCATGTCTTCTCCCAGTGCTGCTCTCTCTCCTTTCTATCTTTCTGACCCTCACCTGTTCTCCTTTCTGCATCTCTGACTCCAACTCCGCTGCTCCCCTTACGATGCTCCTGCTCAGGATTTTCCTCCTCGTTGTTCCCCACATCACTCTTGGGCTGTTTTTAGCACTCATTTCAATATAGTTTTCCCTGCTGTATGCACAAATACAATGTCCCAGCCTCTCATAATAATACATCTTTTTTTCTAGGTTGCCTCCCATTTCCACGATTAGCATGCATATCTTTTTAATGAAAGCTGCAAAAACAACCAGGAACAAGGCTCCCTAAATATGTAATCTGTTGCTGCCAGCCTCCCATAATAGACAAGGGTTACTTTTTTTTCCTTCCAGAAGCCAATATGAATTTAAGCCTATCCCACTGCTTTGGTTTAATTAATTTTGGAGCTAGAGAGGGGTCCAAACCAGAAATCATAAAGCCAAAACTGTCTCAGTGGCCTAGGGCATGAAAGAGGGAGGAATTAATATATTTTCCAGTTATATTCTGAAGCAGAAATTTTAGCTAGAAAAACAATGATTTTCTGAATATAGTACTGGCTAGGTAACAATAGTTAATATTTTTGCCGTGAAAAGTGCCAAAGTCTTGACCAACAGTTAGGACAGTCTGTGTCTGAAACAGCCTCCAACGCCAGCACTTCCCTGGTACTCTGCAAGGTCTCAGAGGAAGGCTCATTATATCCTCCATGTTATCTAAACCCATGTTACTAAGCAGCTTGCCTCTTTTGCCAAGATTTGAGAACAGTTTTTGCTTAGTTTTTGAGAGCTGAAAAGATTGCAGTACATGATGACTTGCCTACAAATATTCTGGCTGATGTGTTGACTGTCATCCCACACGCTTGGGGATGATCTTATATATGGCAATGGTTTGATACCATAATTGGATGAACCCAAAGCTTAGACTTAGTTCTACACTACAAATACTTGTGGTTGCAAGCCTGAAATTCTCTTTCAATTACTTCATGTGTTATTTACTTAAGACATACTTTGAAAATAGTTACCAGTAAATTAATCCACTAAGGTCAACTTAAAAAAGGGTTTGTATGCCTTGTCAACATGGGCTTTTCAAATTAAAAAAAAATAAGTAAACATGAAAGTACAACATCTGATAGGCTATCTGAAAAATAATTTAATAAATTTATTTACATACAAGCCCCCTTAAAACTAATATTAACCAGTCTTTTTTGCTTTCATGTTAAAATTCAATTATTTTATTTATTTCCCATTGTATGACACCAGTACTATCACTCATGGTCCAAGGAGTTCTTCATTCTGTACTCTGATTCCTTCTTGGTTCTGAGAGCAGAAACCTTTATTTTCTGTTAGGGTAGACAAAAATAACATTGTTACCTTAGAGATACTCCAGACATGGTTAAGACTGCGGACTTCTGTGCAGAGAAGTTCTCTCGCAGGCAGAAAACCAGGGTCCCCCCTTGGACAATCTGATCCAAAGCCAATTGGAAATGCCATCTAGGGCCCGATTGCTCTCAGCTTGGCTTTGACCCAAGAACGTGCCCTTCTTCTGAACAGGAAATCAAGTTTTGGAAACAAATTTATAAGGATGACAAATGACTCCAGACTCTGCTAATTTACATTTCACACGAGTTCTATGGAAATGGTTAGAGCTGCTCCTAATCTCAGTAGCAAAACTTCAAATCCCATACAGTTCTCCTGGAGTTATCTGTGTTTAGAGCAATGTGGCCTGACAATTTGGTTTAAGTTTTGTTTGACTAAGTCACAGAAGTATTTAGCCCAAATTAGTACATCCTGCAAGATGAAATGTGAAACCACGGCGCAACACAGATGCATTTCTCTTTCAAAGCCATGTTTGGAAGAACTTAAGAACTTTGAACACTTTAAAGCTATTAAGTGGTCAGCTTTTTAGTTAGATTTGCCTTAGTACTGACACTGATCTCACAGGAATGCAACAGTCTTTACCACAAATCCTGTGCTAAGGCTTTCCCTCTGTTCCGTGATGTACATGTCCAGTACACGATTTATTTGATTGACTAGGTGACAACTCACCCAGCCCTGTGTCACTAAACTGGAAGATGTCTTCAGGAAGATTTTGCTGAAAGAAATGTCACTTTTCAAAGAGTCTTCATTGGAAAATATTTTATTTCTCTATAAATGCCTTGAAGGAAGATTTCAAATTCAGTAGAATCTAATATAACATGTCATTTTATATTCCAGCATTCCAGCAGGCAGAGGTAACATAGTTGAGTGAAAGGACACGTTTCTTCCAACACACCATTTAGATGAAATGGTGTGTATGTACAATTTATATATTTTTTCTTTGGTTTGGTCTTTAAGAGATTTTTTTTCAATTTACAAGCTTTAATTTTACATAAATGTAACCACTTCTGCTTGGCAAATAGAAGGCTGAATGAAATTCACTGTGAGAGTATTCCTAACTGTGTTAGGATCAATCAAATTGCTCAGGAAAATATAGTTGGAGCTTTTGCAGTTTGGGCTACTTGGTGGTATTAGTCATTAATATCAGCTTGATAATAATGTGTATCTTAGACATCTGGAATTATTTCTACACCTGGGTAGGGAACCTGGGAGATTGGAACCTGGTATGTACTGCAGATACCTTGAATTTAAGATAATATTGAAAATTAGTCCAGGTTTCAGATACAAGGATACCTAAATCAGATGGTTCCTATGTGTTTAGTCAAAATAAATCCTGGGTCTGTACTAACTCAAACTAAGAAATCTGGAGATAGGCCATATATAAATACTTTATAGAGTGTTGTGTACACTAATTAATAAACACAATTTTCCAAGAGCTTTCTGAACCTTGAATAAACATTGCTTAAACAAATGAACACAAATTATTAATAGAAACTGTAATCTCCCTCTCTAACTATTATTCTTATTGGGCCCTAAGTACTTTGGTACCAGAAGATTAGAAGAATAAAACCAAGTTAGCTTTGCCAAACAGGAAAATAAAATATTCCAAAGCACGAGAAAAATAATCTTAAATTTGAGGCCCTGTACAAATCAAAGAATAACAAATCTTGTATTGCCCAAACCTTGTTGTTGAACTTCTAATGGTAAAATCTATGCCTTCCACTAACTGTTAGATATTCTTGCATGACTGCAGTGTTGTTTTATGTATGTGAGCCAACCTCGCAATATAAAGTGACAAACAAAAAAGATGGAAAAATATATAAAATGGTAAAATAAAAAAAAAAAAAAAAAAAGAAGAAAAGAGGTCTACTTGCCACCTCGGGCTTTAAAACTCTTCTTACACACTTCAGCACGAAGTCTATTAAAGCGGAATATAGTGGAAATACAATATACAGCAATGAATGTCTCCAAACCAGCAATTTAGCGCTAAAGCTGAGGGCAGTTCTTATGCACCGACTTTTAATACCGAGACGATTTGTGGTCTCACAAAGTTCCTGCCTTGGGCAAGAATTGTGCTGTGCTCTAATAGGTCTAGTTTGTTGACTGTCAGAATAATGGAGAAATTGGTAGCAGAGGGCCTGAGCGCTGTAAACAGCTGAGATAATTAGAAGGTCTGTCAGGAGGAGAGTGAGGCTAAAGCAGTTTACGTTCTGTCACAGGGAGGAAAGTATTCATTCAGAAGGCTGCTGGATAATGTGGGATGTGTTGCCTTATGTCCTAGCAAGCTTGTCTGGAGATGGGGAAAAAGCGCTTCTCATCATCTTAGCTGGCTTTCTCTACCCTCTTTCCTACAGCAGGCTTGCAAGAGTTTATATTTCTTATTAATAAAATAATACATCTTGCAAGCAAGATGCTGACTTGCTGTTTTTTTAAGCCAAGCTGCTGGGTTAATAGGATGCTCAGAGTCAGGCAGGGCAGTGTTGGGGGAGCTGTGGAAGCTGCAAGGGTTGAAGGAAAGCATTTGTGAAGAGCAGATGTGAAAAGAGCCCTCTCCACCCCCTCTGCCCCCCCCCCCCCCCCCCAAAAAAAATCAAGTGTTACAACCAGCTGAGTGTATGGTTATGTCACCACCTTAAAGAGGATGCTCCTGTATAGACAGAGGAGTGTTCCATAAGTTGTAAACATGAGAATTTTGGTGCCTTAGCCAAGAAACTAGACAGTGGGAAGTTTAGCAATCTAGAAATTGCTGTGACTAAGCCTTTTCTAGGCAACGACATGCCTAGGGATGGAGTAAGCCAAAGATTTCAGTGCTGGTTTGTGGTTTTGGTTCTTAGTTTAGGGCCTGACTTCTGGAAAGATGAAGGTTGGCTGCCTTCCACATAAAAAGTCTTAGAGTTCAGAAACTGGTTAGTTAAAAAGACAATCACTTGAAACTGATGGTATTTTTTTTAAAAATGCAGAATTAGTATAGGAATGTAATATAGTGCAGAGCATTCAGAAGTGAGTAGGGAATGAGGCTGCTAAGGTTAAGATGTTAATGCTTAATAACAAGCAAATATTATTAAGTTTTGAGTTATAGTGAAACGGGGGGGGAGAGTGGGACAGGCACATGGCCAAGAGACCTTTGTCCTTCTCGCTCTGCCTTTAACAAGTCACACATTAACTTTGCTCTCACATGAGGCTGTGTACCTCACCAAAGAGCCTTGGGGATCCATAGGTGTCAGATGATTTTCAAGTTGCTGTTTATGGATGCTGCCATTTCTTCCATCTCACGGGGTAAAACTGGGAAAACAGATTCTTGCACGCTGTTTTAATTTAATGTGGATTTCTCCAAGGATTGCCACATTTTCCTGGGTCTGTGGGAAAGAGAGAGGCTAAACAGAGCCTAGGAGTGGATATTTTTAAAACTTGGACAGTCCAAAACCACCAGAACAAGGAATATAAGGGACCTGGATCCGCTCAAATATCATAGTGACATCATTCAGACAGCAATGTTTGGCATAGTTTCTCCTGCAACATCTCCACCCCTCCTTCTCCATTGCATTTTAGAGTAAGGGGCAGATAATTCCTTGCCATCATTTTCTGCCCCTGGTTCCCACAGTCCTTCTGAACACCTGAAGAGCTGCTGCTTTAATAATTCGGTTGTCTTTCTGACAGGACCAGAGGAGTCTTTTTTAAGCTCCTGCAGCACTGTGGAGCAGCAGGCAGCAGACAGTGCATGATTGCATTGGGACTTCAGAGCAAACTCCAGCTCGCTGTCAATGGCTGTGTGCCAGACAGCTCCGCCTGCAGAGAGCAAAGCCTTCCAGAAGGCTGAGCATCCAAAAAGGAGACTGTCAACATCCCCCCAAACAGTGAGTGGGGGAATCGCCACGGAAAAAGGGAGCAAGTTGGAAAATTGAGGTGTATGGGGACAAGTGGCATAGAAGGGCTAATTATCTTCCTATTCCCCCTGCGTGTCTTTTAGAGACCACCAAAAATAGCATCCGTGGAAGGAGGAGGATTTTTTTTTTTTTCCCGCCAGTTAAGTTAAACGGACATCCCACCTGTTGTTTGGTGAAGTGAGATCACTCAAGGAAGATGGAGTTGGCCAGAAGCCACCTCCTGACAGCGAGAGGCAGGTCTGAACAACAAAGTTTGGATCAAGATCTGAACTTCTCTCCCATCCAAATGTGCTTGGATCCGGAGGCTGGCTGACACCCATCTCTGCTACATCTACTCTGTGATTATGTGTGAATGGCCCTAGTGCTGCTCACTACACCCCGTGTAATCACTTGCATTTGGGCATCGTTCTGCAGGAAAATCTGCTGTCATGATGGCAAACGTGTGTGATGCTTTGCTGGATAGAGATTCATCCCTTACCCTCACGAGACATCAGTTTTCACCTGGGAACATGCTAACTGAGCTTTACTGATGACAACTGCCATATTTACAGGTCTCATTATTAAGTCAGCTTGAACTCCAGGTTTAAATGGAGGATCCTTTCCCAAAGTGATATCAAAACACGGCATGCTTGGCAGCCTGTGTGCACGTGCAGTGGGCCTGATTCTGACTCTTCACATCTGGCTCCTGCCTGTGCAGTCCCATGGACTTCAGTGGGATTGTTCCTGATCAGACTTTGATGAATACCATATTTTCCAATGCATCACCCACAGATTATCTATAAAATCTGTGTTTCGTCAGCAGTGTGGTTTACAGGCATATGTAAGTTACGTGAGGGGAAGTTTTCTCTGAGGCCCCCTCTTTCCCAGTAGTCCCACTGCCTGTAATTCCTGCCCCATTTGCTTCCTTTACCCCCCAGTCCCACTGCTTCAGATTCCTCCCTACTTTAAGTTCTGCCCTGCCCTCTTCACCTCTGATTCTGTGTGGTTTGTGAGAAGCCATCTGGGGATGCATTTTCAAATGTCAATGCTTTTTAAGGAATACTCAATATATGCAAAAGAGCAAGTTAACTGATTTTTCCCTTATTTTTTTTTCTTTTTTTTTTTTCTTTTTCTGTTTGCTTTCTGAAAAACAGAAGGAAAAGAAATTGAAGTTTCAGTTTTCTGACTGAAATTGAATCTGGAAAAAACCCCATGCATTACATGAAATATTTAATTTACTTGAAAGTTATTATTACTTAAAACTTTTAAAATGTAAGTTTGGCTTTGTTCTAAAAATATCTTTCTGAAACAAAAAAAAAAGAAAATTTTAAAAAAAAAAAAAAAAAGAAAGAAATTATTTGTTTCCAGAACACCAAACCAAAAGATTCTGACTTTTTTCTTTCTGTGGTCCCAATAAGTTATTCAGAGTTTAACACATATTCTGGGAACATGATTCTCAGAAAAAAAAATGCCTTTAAAATCTACTCTTGATTAACATGAGGGAAGAGGTGAATCAGGGCCCCTGCATTTGAAGAATCATTTACTCGCCCTTAAGGTGGGAAAAATGAACAGGGGTGAAATCCATAATAATTTTTGGCACAGAAGCTCTTTTTTCGGGAGTCACGTACACAGCTGTGATGAACTGCAGATAATGTCATGTATCTCACCCAAAGTCATACAGCAAATCCCTGGCAGAACCAGGACTTCATTGCACTACGTGTGGTTCCTTACTATCTGTAGTAACCTTCCATAAATAGTTGTTTTATATAATTATATGCAGATAGTCTATAACCAAAAGTATAATTTCCACTTTGTATTGTGTTCTTTATGTAAGGACTATGTAGCAATCATGGTTGATGCCCTCTGTCGACCTTCAACCAAAAATGAGGTCTTGTTTCTTTGGAAAAAGTATCCAATAACTTCTGACCTCATACACATTTCAGCTACTGTCAGAAGCAAAAGGCAATAAATAGTGCTATGCAAAGAAAACAAAATGATTATCCTACAACCTAATAAGCAATTACAAAGGGCAAATTACTTTTACCCTCAGTAATTTTCTGCCATTAGATAATTAACATCAGAAGTATTAATGATCATTTTAACAAATTACCATATAATTATAATGTGTTTCATCATTTAGCCCTACACATTGTACAAATCCTTCTAAGATTTGTCTATTAATTGAAAATACATTATTTGTTGGTTTAGCTGAGTAACAACCCACACTATAACTAAACCATTAAAGAAATGCTGTACTGGTTGTAACTAGCTGTCACCCTGTGGTCACCAGAGCAATTCTTAGTGGATGCAAGTGTCACTGACCAGGCTCAAATTAAGGATCAAATGGAAAACTGTAATGGGTCACAATATTCACTGGGGTCACAGACCTAGAAATGTCACGTCTCTGACTCGTGTTAACTTCAGCTGGAATGAAGGCTTAGAGTGGAACAAATGCACTCAGGAGTTTACAGGGCCAGCACATGCTGGTGGCAATGCTGCTTCTTAGATTAATTAATTTCATAACATTTCCATAATACAGTTTTACTTAGTGTACTTTTCAAAATCTAATTTTAGTTGAATTGCTTTGCACAATCTGCTCAAAATGTGTTTACGATTCAGAATTGTTAGAGTCCCCTTTTCATTTTTTTTGCTTAGCTGCCTTTGTAAAATCTGCCTAAATTGGTGAAATAAATTAGGGAAAAGCTGCCAAAACTGGGTTTTGTACTATCCTAACATTCACAGCAATTCACTCGGGACAGGTTTTTTGCACTTCCCATGAATCCTCTCTTAGATGTACATGAACAGGAACATGGCTGCAAAAGTGAGCTTCAGAAGATTGATAGAGATTTTTCAGTGGGAAGAGAATTTTGGATGTGGGGGTGGGTTTGGGAAACTGATTCCAAATCACCCATTTCCAATTTGGGAACAGATATGGCCCATGTGACCCAAGCATCTTGTCAAGACAGCTTGAATTTGAAACTGTGAATATGCATGTGGATGAGCTACAGACCCAAAAGGATTCACACGATGATATGGCATATCTGTGTGAATAGCCTGGAATTCACCCTTGGGCAAAAGGCTGGGAGAAAGCTTGGAAAACTTGGCTCATGTGAGATATAAGTCCTACAGCTTTCCTATGACTCCCTTGGACGGTGTTAGTGGTATGTACAACATATACATGTAAAAAAAAATTCATGATCCCCTTCTGACAATTCCTGAAGAGGAAATGATTTGGAATAAATTATTCATTACAGAACTACTCAGCTTTGGCAACAAATCTGCAGGTTAAGGGAGAAGGGGAGCTATTCTATCTGCAATGGTGTGTTACAGGCATTCTCAATTTTGGAAGCTTTAGCTTTGTGAAGAGTTGATCATATGCTGCCTCTTTCTTCATTTCTGTGCCTTTTGGGAGCTCCTCTAAGAGTCTTCCTCTTGAGAACCCTGTCCTTCACAGGACTCAGGATCCAGAGGGACAAAGCAGGGTTATTGCTGTTTAAAAAAAAATTGTTCCCTATGAAAGACAGGTTCCAGCTCAGGTTTCCTCACATCTTGATAATCCTTGTACTAATACAGTTTTCTACCCCAGGTCCCTCACTCCTGCAGTGTGCTCTTTTGTGTGTAGGTAAAAGCAGAGAGAAATGAGCATCCGAGGACTTTTCCACAGCACCTCTGAAATAATAATACAAATATAAATTTCAGGAGTGGTTTTCTAGCTTCTTGGGTAAAAGACTTGAATTCCTCCCATGCTTACAGTTAATAATATAGGGATACAAGGAATGAAGCTCAAGGCTGAACACATCAGCATGAAGCTTGTGGAGTGTAATCGTTGTTCCACTAAGACCTCTGGCCCAACTTTCACTTTCTAGGCAGGGTAAGACAACACTCCAGATATCACTGGCCATTCATTTTCATGGATATCGAACTTTTCTTTTTTTAATTAAAAAGAATGTCTTTTTTTTCCACCTCCTGTCATTTCAAGCTGCCTGAACAGCTATGATGACACCCTACAAAGTTGCCATTACATTAGTGATATTAGTATTAATCACACGTTGCTTGATACTGTAATAGAATAGTTTTTACGCAGATGATATTAACTGATAAAATATGGCATCCTCATGAGAAAACATTACCTTGAAATATTAGTGTTATAATATGTTAATTCCTATGGAGGATACGAGTACAGATATATGAGGAGATGTAAATTTCCAGCACTTCTGCTGACAATTTCCATGTCAACATAATTCTTAGGAATTCATACTCACTATTTTGTGATGACTTATATGATGATGTATAACAACTTAAGGGGCTTTAAAATGCAGTATTTTGACTAATGCAGGTTGGTAAATAGCACGCAGGACCGTTCCTTCCTCTCGGTTCTGGGAAGGCTGACGCAAGCCCTTGGTGTCGCCAGGAAGTCACCAACCTGAATGCTGAATCCCAAAGTGGGGGCTCAGATGGCTCTGGGCACTTTGCAGCTGCATTTAGCAGTGAGAGTAAAGAATTTTATATCACAAATTGAAGGTGATATAGAATAGTAATAAAGAAAAAAAAAAAAAAAGAAAAGGAGAAAGTGGTAGGTCGTTAGGCCAACATGTCTGGCAAAGCCGTCAGAAACTGGAGTTTGGCTTGAAATATATTCCAAAACATATTCCAGACAGTTTATCCCAGTTGTAAACTACTAATTCTGATCTATTCTATGTTGTCTGTATGCTTACCCCCAAGAAAAGTTGGACCTGCCTGCGTACTTACCAGGATAAACTAAACTGAGTTGTGCCATGGCCCTGAACTCCTGGACAGAAAACACAAGGCCCCCAGAACACTGCCTCATTTGTAGGGGATAGTTTACACCAAGGCAACTCCTCTTGCCTTGCTGGCTTCTCCTTTAATGCCACTGCTCCCCATGAGTTCCTCAAGAAACAATCTGGAATAACAAGACAAGAACCTGAGAGTGGAGAGGGGCACCCCGAAGACAGGAGAGATGACAGTAACAGGGGTTCTTGCATCCATAAAGAGGCAGCTAACCTGGCTGCCTGCTCTCTCTTGGGCTAATCTGAATTAATTGGTGCTATTTGTGCCTTTGATACTCAAATGCAGAGCCTGGGGGTGGGAGTTCTCATGAAACAAGTGGCCACTTGGGAGAGCCGTCCCAGGTCCAATCATGTCATGGGCTCATTTGTCTCCCACAGTAATTCACTACTCACTTCAGTCACTTTAAATGTAAAACAGCTGCTGCTGCTTAGCCCTCTTTTAAGGTACCTAACCAGCAGCTTTAAACCAATCCTGAATGGGTCCCATCCCATAATAGTCTCCCACACAGTGGTCATTTGGAAACAATTAGCCCTTGATTCAAGATCCTCTTAAAGAATCCTTTTCCAGGCTCTTCTCTGCTGTGGCCCATTGCATCCTTGCCTTGCCCCTTGCATGGGAACAGCTTTATCCTCTGGGTTTGCTGTGGTTTGTGCAGCAGTAACCACCTCTGTGTACCTGCCTGGGTTGCTGTATGGATTTTGGGCCAACCCCATCTGCACTGAAGAAAATTGAAGCTATCACATAAAACAGACTAGTGCTTTATTAAAAAAAAAAAATTGTTTCCTCTCTTTGTTTCTCCTCCTGCAGTACCTGGGGGTCTTGTTCACTTCACACGTGTTTGGCACGGCTGCTACCCCTCGCCTTGTCCAGTCTCTGGTGATATGATGAACTGGAGATTAATCTGTTTTAAAGGGAAGCATCTGGCTTTGAGCTAATAAAATATCAATTTGTAACAGGGAGGAAAAGGCTCAGCGAGAGGTCTGCATGCTTAGGGCTTTGAGACCCAATTTGATTCGGGAGTTTAATGCCACTTGTGAATTTTAGGCTGTGCTCTGAGCTCTTCAAAACCTTTCTCCATGCAGTGGTCTCAACTTTTTCCAGAAGTCCCGTGTTTCCAGCCCCGTGGCCTTTCCTGCTGTTGGGGGTATCTCCCAGCTCTGGATCCTTCCCCCTCCCAGGCACCCCCCCACCTTTCCCTTTTCCTAATGGCTTTGTGGCCAGATGTGGCGGCCCCTCGCAGGGATGTCAAACTGGCAACACCCTTGATCCAGGCAGACAGACACTCAATAGCCAACTTCTGGAAACCCTCCCCCCCGCACTGGCCGGCTCTGACACAAACCAGCTGAAGACATTGCAATGCCAGAAAGTGTTACAGCTGGGCTGCCTGACAGATTGGCAGCACACACGCTGATTTGGGGACTGTATTTGGGGGCCCGCGAAGTACTCACTGTCCAGGCACCGAGCCACTAATCACAGTTTACATTAGGCAATCAGATACTTTTCAACTACTGAATGATCTGCTCTTTCCCCCCCTTTTTTCACCTTACAGGACCCTGTGTGTATATACAGTACCTCGGTGCTCCACATCTGCATCATGTTTTGAGCTGTATCTAATGCACAGCTACCAACCTCAGCTCAGGCAGCCACAAGGAGCCCAAACCACTGCTGCTCTCCTTCCTCCTCCCACTCCCCAGCCTGACTTTTGCCTGTTTCTGTGCTGAATCACTTGATTAATCTAACCTGGGGGTTACCTAGTTATGTAAAAATCCTACAGGTCATCATATAAAGAGAAAGGCTTTGTGTCATTCATTCTATGGGATTCTGTCAGCAAATAGAATCCTATGAGTGGCTTTAGATACAACTCCAGAGATCAGATCTTCCCTGAAAACAATAGATTTTAGAGCCATTTTTTCTGGCACGCTGCTGGCTTAATCACTTTCATGTTAGAAGTGTTTCATTAGGAATGAATCTATGTCAGCCCCATGCGCCAATTCTGATCCCTGCCTTGGCCCAGGCACGATGCTGGTGATATATGTTCCTGTAAGATAAGTGTGCCATGGCTGGATGTCTAATGAATATGGCCTCATTTACAATAAGAACGACTTAGACCTGGCTACAAACCAGAGGTTCTATTCCAAAGAAATGCTGACATTTTGGAAAACCTGGGTCCCTGTCAGAATGAATAGCTGAAATTTTTATCTTCTCCAAGCCAAAAAAAAGGTGCTCTGAAAAATGTGTGTGGTGTTAAAACATTAAAAACCAGTTAGGTGCCAATTTAAGGAAAATATGTAAACACAAAACATGAAAATTTATATTTTAATATAAACATTTAAGTGAAATTAACAGAAATGTTTTGATGTTGGTGAAATGAGATATCATAACTTCTTCTCACCAGGTTTTTTTGCCACAGCTGATCTATTCTTATGGAAATGTTGATTTTGATGAAACTATGTAGTTCCCACAGATAATTATTTTGTAAAAAGAAAGAAAATAAATTGCACCATGTGCGAGAGCCCCAGACTTCCTGCTGAAAAGAGATTTATCACCAATATCTAAATAAGATTCCAACCCTCCCAAGTTTGCTTGAGGAGAGTCAGCTCTTGGGGTTTAGGCAGAGCAAGAAGGTGATTTAAAGGTTTAACAAATGCTAAACTGTGTTTTGTTGGGCTAATATTGCCCTCTTCACTCTTCGTTCACAGACATTGCAACCAATCTTTGCCAATTATGGCTCAATTTCCCTATGTAAAAGGTGCAAACACTGCTGCTTACTCACCTCTCTGAAGATCTCTTACATAAAGCGCTGGTAAGCGCCAATTAACCTTATTGCCCAATTCCTGTGTGCAAACAGGCGGCTGATGTGAAGTGGGAACCCACACTGTAGTGCAGATACACAAAAAAATTAAAAGAACAGGGTCTATTTGGGGTTTATTTACTCAGATTGTAGTTCTGTGGTTCCAGGGTAGAGCTGAAGACTGTTTATTTCCTTCCCCGGTGAATTTGGGATGCGACAACCAACAAACATCACTGATGACAAAATGGGAGAGGGAAAAGGCTGTGGATGAGGTAAATTCAGTGTATGACTGGGGAGGCACCGTGTGCAAGCAAACACACTTAGAGTCTGAACTAGAGCAGAGTGGACTTGAGAGATGTTATTACGCATTCAGGCAACTTCAATGTGCCACTAATAAAATTAAGTGTTGGAACATAAATGTTTTAATTTTAGCGTGAATGCTCCAAGCAATACCCCCTCCTGCACCCTTCTTTCCCACCCCCAGCCTAGACTAATCCATTTAGAGACAAATTTACATTTTATTTCTCCAAACCCTATTAGCATTAATATAAAGGTCAGCACTGAAAAGGCAGCTTCAGAAGCTAATGTGCCAGTGTGCTGTGCTCTGTGACCAGATGAGGGCACGTGGGTCTCTCACCCACTGAGTCTGACAAGAATTTGTAATTTAAGAGGGCGGTCCTCCTCTCCCAACATCCCCATAGCTCATGGAGATGATCAGGTCACCCTCTGGAAACCAAATGGCACTGCTTTTCCTGATATCAGAAGGGGCAAAGGGGAAGAAATCACTCTGTGAAAAGCCTTCGATGCCATGGAAAAGGCTATATATTATATATATTGACAATATTCAAAGGCTTTTGGGGAAAACAACATTAATTTTGAATGAAATTCAGCTTCAACAACAGCGTGCTTTGGGTGTCCCTTATTGGGGATTTTATTAAGGGATTATGTGAGGTGCAAACAGAGTAGTGCTGGTTGGGGCATTTGGCCTCTCAGCTCATCTTTGCTTCTGAATGGGTACAAAATATCCATCAGGAGTATCCCTGCAGCTGAGTGGTGACGTCAGAGCCTTGAAGAGAAAATTATTCTGGTTTCAGAAGTGCAAAATATCTGTACAAGAACTCTATGAGCTTGATGTGGTTTGAGCTTTGCTTCCAACTGAGAACCCTGCCCTGGGAAAAAGCTGAATAACCCGGACTAATCCCATTGAATGTGTTAGGCCTTATTCTGTGTATAAAATTACTTATGTGCTAATTTTTCAGAGGACCCGAGCCAAGGATATTGACCACGCATGCTGGACATCTAATTGACTCATGGCTTTGTGTCCAAATCATGTGAATTTCATCTCAAGTTTCAAACAGATGTTTGGTCTGAAATCCTCAGACTTAAACAGGAATGAAGTCAGCTTCATGTCCTGGATCAAGATCCTGTGAAATTCCTATTTTTGTATAATCACAAAGCAGATGTCAAGGTAAAGCCGAGTGGTCCAAATTAACATCATCCCTCCAGGCAAACTACATCATCCATTACATTTGGTTTTCCCCCCCTTATACTTGTGGGGTCTTCTTCCTCCTACTGCTACTACTATTACTACTAATCCTACATTAAAAGCTAAAGATTTCATTAAAAAAAAAACAAACCTAAAAATATTAAATCTCAAGCCCCAAATAAGCTCTCAAGACACTATAGGCTGAGCTAATTCAAGGATAAACTGATAGAGCAGGTGAAGATGCCAAATGTCATTAAGTTTGCCAGAGCCCAGCACTGAGGAACACAAAGGTGAGAAGTATATTCCACAACAAATGACCCCTGACCAGGAGCTCCCTGCTACCAGTCCTCCTCGCTTTTAAATTAAACCAGTAAGCCTACTTGAGTGTCTAGCTTGTTTCATTTGATTCCACTCCAGGGGAAATGCAGCCTCTCAATTAAAGCTTTTAGAGTTTCACATGTGAAACCGAGGCTTGGAGGCTCCTGGAGCTCCTGTGGAGGACTAAGGCAAGAGATTTGAGTTCAGTTTCTGCCCCTGCTACAAGAAATGGTCATATTGTTTCACCTCATGCCTCAGTTTCTTTTTCTTATAAATGTGCACGCCCAAAAGGCACTTTGAAAAAAATCCAGGTGGAAATATGTGTAGTGTGTCTTTTGCTTGTACATTCTGACAGTGTTTCAGCATCTTCTTGAATTCTCAGGGTTGTATTGGTGATCTTCATTTAACTCGCTTTGCAAACATAAAGCCATAAATAAAGAATCAATAGAAAAGCCCAGATGTGTCTCCATAGGTGAGGGCTGCAGGAATGCCATAGTTTTCATACCATCCCACAGGCAGACATTTGGAAGATTAGGGGCTGCTGAATGCATCGCTGGGGATCAGCACAAAGTTATTTGCAGTTGTTTCTGTAATCGTGTTGCTCAGAGAGAAAATTCACAGTATGTCTTGCTGCCTGCCCAACTCCCAGCCATGCACCCTGGCACCCTGCTGGGGGGTGCTAATGCCCCATGCCATGCTAGAAGACATGTAAATTAATTAAGTCGCTAAACACTTGCTCTGTGTTAGTTTCTTTGTGTTACTGTTTGGATTTTTTAATATCTTTTTCTTAATAATTTTAATCTATTCACAACTTTTTTGATAGGGCCACAAATAGTTTTCATGCATAGCAAACAGAAAGCTGGGCACTTGTGGGCTCACTTTACACGAGTTGGGATGCAAAGATAAGACAGAGATTAGGGTCTCTAATTCATATATTTATATTAAATAACACAAAGATCCTGTTTTCAGGGGACAGAAGTGAACCTTTAGTAGTATGCATTTAATCCCATAGTGTCCTTCCTTATCTAACTTCCAGGATCAGGGGTATGATCTCATTTTTGGAGAAGAAAGAAAGGGACAGTACAACTTTTATTCTTAGCCTGGTTTCCTACAGGAGTGACTTTTACCTATCTCCCATTGCCTACGTGACTGGATGTGCATTTCTGCTCCTCTGAATACCATTCTTGGTAATTCTGAAGCTGTCAGGAAATTCCAGACAGGTTTAAAAGAGAAAACTTTAAATCCTTCAAATTTGATAAAAATGAGACAGGCAGAGATGTGAGGCTCTGGTAATGCACCCATTGAGGGAAAGACCCAAACTTGTGGTCAGTACTGATCTACCCAAGAGTTCACATCAGAGAACCACTGCCAATGCTCCTCTCACAGGCAAAGCTTCAGCTGGTATTTCCAGCTTCTTGGATGTCAGAGTCTCCAAGAACAGCCTTTAATGACACAGGAAACCAAATGGTTCTACTTCTGTTAGCTACTGGCCTATTTGTTGCTTGGACAGAGAGTTTCACTGAGCACGAAAAAAATGAGGAAGCTGATTCCAACTAAAAAGTTCTATTTTGTCAACAGATTGTAGGAAAACTACTGCGTGAACTTCAGTGGTTACTGATTCACATTGTCATTAACAACACAATCAGATCTCCCCATGCATCATCATGTAGTGAAGGTTGGGGGATTTTACTGCTTTAAGCCTTGTGTTTTAAATCTTTGCTGATGTTCCTGTCAAAGCTGAAAGAGAAGTTAGCATTACTGGTGGGTAAATATCATAAAGCATCAGGTAGGAGTGCCTGGTTTGATTAGGGAGACAGGGCTTCCAGTGCTGGACCAACACAATCAGAATTTCCTTGATTTTTGAAATGCTTAAAATTTTGGATGGCAAACTCAACAAATACAGATTTGCATTGGAGATACCATTTAGTTGTTGTTTTCCTTTTGGCAGTCTGTGGGAAATTATTTGTCTTATGGATTTTTTTTTTCTTTGTTTTTTCTACAGCTAATTGAGCCAAAGCCCCCAGTAGCAAGGTACCTGACTTGGTTTTATAGATCACATCTGCACAGTATGGGCAGAGCCTTCCAATCCTGTAGACCTGTTCAGCTGTACAGAAGTCAACAGAGCCACAATAAATGTGGAAACTCTGCTGTGAATGTGTCCCCTAACACCAACTACAGCTCTCAAAGTCTGGCCCAGCTTTACTGAGTGCAAAACTAGGAATGAGCACTTTTTTAGGCACCAGTTTATTAGCTGGCTGTTAAAAACCTGGTTGGGAATTTGGAGGGAGGAATCTGTGGGTTCTTAGATTGAGAATGTTCTTAAGATTTCTTTTGACAGAGGTTTGAATTGCTCTTCACTGTAATTGAAACACCTAGAAGTGACTTTACATCTAATTTAGGTCAGATGGGGAAGGTGCAAGAAGTAGCCCTCAGCAGTTCCAGACAAGGTGATTTTTGATTCAGTAAACCCAAACATATATCTATTAGTTTCATAGTGACCTACACTTTGCAAATATGTGGGTCCCCACGATGACATCTGAACAGGGATAATGTGGCACTGGAGAAATAAAGAAAACCAGACACCTTGAAGTGAGGAAGACATCAAATTAAAACCTTTTAAAGAAATCTCTCACTTCCTATTTGCTAAATCACTCGGTTTGTAAATGTCTTTGCTGTTGGTGTTACCACATTTAATATGATCAATAGTCCTATTCTCTAGTGTTCCCCCAACTGACTGGTTGAAGATGCCAGGCAGGAGAAAAAGGGGGTGGGATGTGGAGGGAGGGGGCTGGGAGGAGGAAACTGTACTTGATCCTTATGGAAGTCAGTTAAAATTAATTGGAAAAAGCTTTTAAAGACCTAAGATGAAGACCAAATGTATCTCAGACCTGCGGCCTCATCCCCGACACTGAATGCGAAGGTCATTGCAAAGCTGTAGATTTATGCGGAAGGCTTGGGTGATGGAAAATGAGACAAAAGCATTTGGATTTTATTATTCCATTTACTCTGACCCTGGGCCATAAAGGGTTTGGAGAGCCTGTTTTATGTATTCAGCTGGTTGCCACACTGACAAGCATTTGGAGCCACTTAAATAAACCACCCCAACCCACAGCTGCAACAACACCATATCAAATACAGGTTAGAGTTGAAATGTAGAGCCAGCAGCACAGCGTCTCCAGCAGGTGCATGTGGAGTGTTTTTTAACCCCCTTGGTTTTGGAATAGTTCCCTTATTTATCTATCAGCTTTGATTTAAAGACCATTTAATCACCAGTATAACTCCAGGTTAGAGCGTGCACACACACACACAGACACTAACACATGCAAGATGCTTTCTGCTGCTCCTCCTAATTCCTGGTTTTTCATGGGACTAAGACAGAGCTTGAAAGCCTCATGTTTTGGGCCCAAACCAGGCAATTCTGTCCTAAGTGCCCCTTTCCCAGGTCATTCTATACACACACTGAATCTCTCTGATTCCTGGCAGGCACCACCGCTTTGGAGAAACAAGAGACAGGAAAGAGTAATGTATGGAGAGGAGGAGAGGGAAAGAGGATTTTTCTCAGAAAGAGGGAAAAATAGAGCATGTGTTTGGACTGATGACAGCAAAACTAGGTATCCAGGCGTGCTGGGAAAAGGGAAAAGGCAGACAGTCAACTGCACATTCAGTCACTCAGAAATCAGTGGGAAACCCAATATCGAGTTTCTTAATGTGTCTTGCATGCTGAATGTCTAACGTGTTGAAACTCTCCTGTGGGCTACAGGATGTCTTGTGCCTATGTGAAGGTGTAGAGTTAAGCTTAAGTAATCCACAGACATTCAGATTTACTAAAGAATTCGTTTTCACCCTGCCTGTCCCTCTTTTGTTCCAATTTTCCATTAATTTTGTGTGATTGTTCATGCTCTGGCTCTCAAAGGGCAATATCACCAGTGTGGATGCAAGTTCTTCTGAAAACTGCTACATTTGCTCATACAAGCCAACTTGCTCATTTATTAGATTTAAAGAAAGCAATTCACCTTTAAATAGAGATCACAACTACTCAGGGCAAAACACTGAGTGGCCAAGAGAGTTTAGAAAAATGGCAAAAGAGTATGTCAAATACATTTGAGTAACAAAGCAATTCCAATCTCCTCTCAATAACCCACTAGCTGAAGAAAGAGGCTAATTTATGTGCTGTGAATTTTGCACTCAGCCTCTTCCTAGAGGCTATTCTTTCAGGAGAGAGTTGAAACACATGATGGCTGAGATGAAATGTTGGAAACTGCACTGCTGTAGTGGGTGTTTTCTAATCTTGGCTAGATGAGCACAAGACAATGGTTTGTAGGACTTTTAATTTCTGAATTCACCTTTTCTATAGTTTATTTTTCTCCGTAGCGTGTTTCCATAGGGATCAAACTGAATTCTCCAAACCAATACCTCTAGTCATGTATTACTAGGAATACTATGACAAAAGCTAGGGTAGCCAGGACATCTTGCAGTCTTTTAATTCATTCTTATTTTGTGTTACTCATATTTAATTTTGAGTGTCAGGCATTGCCTAATCTACATATCAATCTAGAATAAAATAGGAACTGATAATGTTTAACAAAATTCAAGGCCTCTTTTCAAATTAAGTGTCTCTCATGAGAGTGAAAGGACAATAATACTGATTCTTGCTTTCATAAAGCAAGAGAATGCAGTCAGCCCCATCTTAACCTTGAAGATAATGTTGCATGACAGACAGCTCTCCTTTGTAGTAGATACAAATCCAAACTAGAAATCCCAGCCTTTATTGCTCTCCTGCATCAGGAGGGAACGATAATTTGAAACTTTGCTTGGTAAAGCCAACACGGATCTCTAATGGCCTGAGAGCTGCTCTGTCATTGCCCTGCTCTGTTTTGTAGGGCTTTTGGTGTGCCCATGAGAGCTGGGGGTGTCCTTGCATGGCTCTCAGATACCTGGACACAGCTGTCCACACCTGAGGTGGTCACCCTTCAGTGCAAAGCGAGCAGTGAGTCTCACCCTGACTCAAGCAGAGCAGATGAATTGAGCGCTGGAAATGCCCTTTTCTCTGACTGCAGCGGGGTGTGAGCATGATGAGATCAGATGTAGACATCTACCTTATAGACATGTAAAGCTCCAGGAGACAAATCCCGGGCGTGCTCACCTTTATCAGCTCTTTGCCACGGCAAGGGCTGGGCTCGCCTCTCCCCCCCGCTCTCTGCCTAGAGCAGGCAACAGCTCTGTCTCTTGATTTCTGAAATGTTCCCATTTAATTAATGTCACCGGGCTCAGCGTAGAAATATGTGAGTGAAATATAATTGTGTGGGCTAGAAAGAGAGTCGAAGGAGATGAACTGAAGGTTTGTCCTGGCCTTAGACTCAGAGCAACTGAACCTGAGCCAAATGTTGTGCAGAGCTGTTATCTGTAACATAATGTGAATGAACTCCTGATCCAAACTGTTCAGGGGAGCCCAAAGCCCAGGGCTCAGCTTTTTATTCAGTAATTATTGATGCAGTCTCAATATTCAGTATTGGAGCAAACTAATTTGCCGTCCTAATCATCCTACATCTGGAAATGGGAAATGAATTAAAAACAATTCCTATTTACTTATACATGATAATTAATCTTACTGGATTAAGAAGGCCTGATGCTTTAAGTGCTTCACTGGGGAGATTCCTCTGTGTTTTATGTACATTTAATGTCAGAACTGAATGGAAACTAGAGGTTTTCTCCATGTTAAAATTTTCCAAATGTAAGTTGCAAAATGATCTGACAAACAAAAATTTGTAATCTTGAGCAAAAGCCACTCCAAATGGAATCATTGTTGGATCTGAGGTTTTCTCGCTGAAATATTGAAAACTTCCTATTTAAAGCTAATAGCTGCAGCATAAAAAATGTGCAAATCCAGTCTTCAATCAGGTAATGTCTATGTTTCCATGATGCTAGCAAGAGCTGGGACAAGTTGCAGGGCTGATAACCTACAGTCAGACCTGTGATCCTAGAGAAAGAGAGCTGGAAATGTTTCCCTTTTTCTTTGTTGCTAAAACTTGAAATCTTCCACAGGACGCTTACATGGACCAAAGTAAAGAATGAAATGATAACCAAATCTGGATGGTTTCCAGCATCCAGAATTGGTTCCTTTCTGTCTAGCCTAATCCCATTTAGGCTACACTGATAGCGAAAGTGCTGGTATATAACAAAACTGGCAGTCCCAGCCATATGCCTTCAGCCAAATATTGCAGTTTCACTGTGGTATCTCTAATGGTCACAGAAGCAGGTGAGAAAGATGGGAAGAATGAGCTGAGTCCAGCAATTCCCATATTGTTGTGTGGAAAACTGGGGTCATTTGGCTCACAATCACTGCTGCTTGTCCAGGGCTACATGAGTCAGAAAGCAAGCCAGCATAAGAACATAGTATCACAGAATATATTGGCCTGCTTAATTCAAAATAAAATAAAATAAAATAAAATAAAATAAAATAAAATAAAATAAAATAAAATAACCACATATATAGAGATTCTTGCTGATCAGTAACTTTCACTGAAATTGGGACAGTTGCATTTTAATTGACTTTTTCCCTTGCAGCATTGCATTGGGAAATCAGCTCTGATATACTTGTAGCAAGGTGGAAAACAGTTGAACTCTTGTCAGATTTCTGTAGAGATCAGATGGTATTTATTTGCTGTGGTGCTCTCTTGGGCTAGATTCAAACTCAGGTTCTGCAGATTACAAAGAAAATCTTTGGAGCCTCAGATGGATTTTATGCTGACTAAATTTAGAAATATTAGCAATTAAACCTGAAGCTGGGTTCCTTTTTCTTGGCATTCCTATGAAATGTTGCATTAAGGAGAGAATAGGGTGAAAATAAGAGCTGGTGGACTAAGGAGGAGGATAAAAGATTCATGAATATTTCTGCTAATAAAAAGTGCTGAGCTTGGCCTATTTGATTCATGGGGTCACATTATGCATTATTTTTGAGTATTCAGATGACCTCCAGGAATTTGTAAAGCTTTCATAAAAGTAGAGAATTTCTTCATATTTTAGCCCCAAGTATGCTTTTAAAGAGCACCAATCTCATGCAGACACAACTTAATTCCAATTCTAGGGAAAATATTGTTGCTTCCAGTATTAAAATCATAGGCTATATTAACAGAGTAGATACTTTTTTTTTTCTCTTTTCTAGGAGAAAACACAAGCACTTAATTGGTTTTGAGGGTGTTTTCTGTTTATTATCACATTTAATTAAAAAATTATTTGTAGGTATCTAAGGAGGAGGCAGAAGTGGTCCACAGGAAGTGGATAAGCAGTCACATCATTGACTTGATCAATAGCCACAGCCAAAATGATTTGGAATTCCCCATCACCTGTATACCATTTATTCCAAGTTTCCAGGAATCTTTCAGAATAGCAAAAGCATTTGTAGAAAATCAGAAGCTGTTTTCAAGCTGATTTTCGGTGAAAATATAAAAGGAAAAAAAAAATAGTCACGAATACTACTGTGAAAAAGGAAGTCAAGGAGGAGGAAATCCCAGCCTGGTTGCCTGTCATATAACTTTGTGAAACAATTTTTGCTGTTTTTAGGTCCTCCAGCCAAATGCAGGCCCTGAACAAAACCCAGCCCTTTTGAGCAAACTGCTTCCTAGCTACAAGCATGGCGACCATTCCTGCAAACAAAGAAAGAGGAAAATATGTAAATTTAAACAAATTCACAATTCTTTCTTCTCAGAAAAAAAAAGCTTTCATGTTATTTGAAATAGCCAGACTGCTAGAGTAATGTTCTTACATATAAATGGAAATCCTTTTTGATATTTACACTACTGATTTCTGCACTTCCTTTAATCTCTGCTTTCAAATTAATAGACAATAACATCAGATTCCTTCCTTGGCTCACTCAGCACTTGTGCATATTTACCCAAGTGTCTAGAGTGGAGATTGTACACATATCTCTAATCCACCTGCCTATGTTAGTTAAAAGCCCAGATAAAATCAGCAGCACTTAAATCTTAACCTTTTAAGTCTGAAATGTTTTTAAAGTCTGGGCTCATGGCAACTCCACTGAAGATGGGGCAGGGGGGAGAGGTGGAAGTTGAATGTAAAATATTTCACAGCTAAAACAATTGTTTCTTTCCAGTGAAAACTAAGCTCAGGAATCCCACAAGAGTGTTACTCTGAGAGCATTAGTAATGCTGACCAGCTCATAAAGTTTGCAGCAGTGTTGAGTGCTCCAAGCCTCCTGCAGTCAACTTCATTTTCTGTCTCGACAATACACAGCTCCCGAAAACCTCAGCAAGCAAAAGAAAAACTCAAGGAGTGTGAGCTGTGATATCTGGCACTCTCCTTCCCCATCTTTGCCTTTTGTTTCGGTGTTTGGCTCTGGACCCTTCAGAGGCCACTGAGTGATTTAACACCTGGATGGCCCCGGGACAGCAAAGATACTCTAACAGTGTGTTGTGCTCCCTTCTTCCTTAAATAGTTTCAATTCTCTTGTTGGCTTCCCTCAGGAGCTGGGCCTGAGCGAACAGATGCACCTATTCCTTAGGGAATGAATAGTTTGTTTATGTAGAAGAGATGAATGGGGCAGTAAGGGCGTCTAGGTCAGTTATTTAGCATGAAAAAAGCCATCAGGATCACCCCGCGGTATTGCCCTAGGAAGTTTGGAGCAGCTGAGTACAAAGGTGTACACACATCCTCCTCCAGCGCCCCTCGGGGAGCACTTTAATTAGGAAGGAGGGCAAATTACTTGGGATGCTGAGTGTGGAGGTATGGAGACAGGCTGTCCCAGCCCTGTTTCCCGGAGGGACAGAGCAGGGGATGGCACTGCAAGCTGTGGGTGTTCTCTGGGCATCCCTTCAATCCGTTCCACTTCTCCTGTGTCACACATCTCTTACATCTGGGCCCGAGCATTAAGGACTTTTTTTTTTTTTTTTTTTTACCCCCAAGCTAACACTGGGGGAAAGGGCTAGCTGGGAACATGGATGGGGAAAGTATGTGTGCATCTTTCTTTTTGCCCATCTCTTTTTCTCTCAATCTACCCTCAACAAGGGTGCCTATAGAATATAGCATAATGCAGCATTGTTGGGTTAGGGATTTAATTTCACTCCATCACAAGCTACCATCGGAGCCCCTGTCATTGCAATTTGTCACACTTTTTTGTGTGCTATATCTCACTGAAGTCACATCTCCTCCTCAGCCCGTTGCATAATCTCCTAGTCTGGAACAAAGCTCTCCAACATAATGAAAGAGGTGAAATCAGGGAAGGGAAAGTCAATGGTTACTGTTATCACTATAGAACTCGCTCCCACTGGCTCTGCAGGTTCAGTCACACCACGCAAAACAGAGTAAGAAGGACATGCTGTGTGTGTGTGTGTGTCTTTTTTTTTTTTTTTTTTTAAAGCCTGTTTATTGAACCTACAGGCAGCACCATTGGCTGCTGAGAGATGTAATCCCATTCCCTCCCGCAGACCACCAGCCATAAAGAGGCTGCAGGATGTCCCACTGGCCCACCAGGGAGTTGAGAGCCTCCAAAATAGATATCCCAGGGAAAGAAGTGAAGAAATCAGTTTGTTTTAAAGGAGGGGATTGACTCATGTCTCAGGCTAAACCCACAATAACGTTGTACTTAGGGAAAAGACCCTAAAAAGCCAGAAAGAAGACAGAATGGTGTGCTTGAAAGGCAAAAAATGAACATCTGCCAAAATAAGCAGGACTTTGTTTTCTATAGGAGGGTGGTCAAGGACTCTGTTATGTGTTGAAGGCTGAATTCTGAAATCTAAGCTGACTGCTTTAAGCTTGTGGGGAATGACACGATGTTTCGTAGGGCTGGCCATGTGCTCAGGGCTGCACACCTTGCTGCACTGCTTCAACAAGGACCTCAGTGTCCTCCCTGCATTGCTCCTGGGGATCTATAATGATGTCCTCATGTTCTCACTCAATTAAAGTATTAGAAACTTGAATGAATTTAAGATTCACTTACTGTGACCTCACCATCAATGGCACGTTGATCCTGAAAAGGCAACTTGTATACTTGGGGAAAGGAGCTTCGTGAAGTCCTCTGTGCTAGTTTTGTTGCTGTCCTGTGGAAGGGAAACCTGAGATAGATAACTGATTCACAGAACAATATTATTTTTGTTCTTCCTCACTGGTGTTGCCACTGTGCCTGCTCAGAACTGGTGTAAAATCTGGACTCCCAAATTTGAAATATCTGGGAAAACACTTTGCCAGGCTGGAGTTCACAGGCAAAATCCAATGATTTGCAGTTGCAGCTTTCAAGACCTAGCAACAGAGTTATTTTGAAAATGTGTTTTGAGGGCTCCTTAAGAAATGTAAATAATGTCCTCCATGAGGAATTTAAATTTTTTCAAGAGGGTCAAATCTGAAACGTGAAATACTTATGACCTTGGCTGAGCTCTTATATTCTAATTTCTTATAAAGATTATTTCTTTTTAATGGAAAAATTGCATTTTTGCTGAAACTTCGGCCCCAGTTTTTGATCAGCACTGAACACTGTCCTTTCACATTAAATAAAGAGAAAGTACAAAGTATTCACAAGACATGTATCAATTTGACATCAGTGTAACATTTCTTAAGTGGCTCATTCAGGAGTGAAGCCCATGACTAACAGGCAAATGGCAGCGAGATACAAGGAGAGATGGTTTTACAAAGGAGAGCAATAAGAAAGGAAAATGTTACACTGTTTGCACCGTGTGTTTTATAAGGAAGATCAGGGTAACAATGAGTCACTATGGAAAGGATTTATTGGGCTGTGGAGCTAAAAGTCTGTAAAGATTAAAATTCTGATGGGGTTTGGATGGGGAATTGTTTCTGAGGTTAGTTTTATCCTGCACACTGTCCAAGTTATTAATCCCCTTGTGTTCCCTAAGCTGGGTAACTGGTGTCGATATGCTCCCCGGGCCAATTTCAGGCACGCCGGCCCACAGGCTGGTGTAATATTTCTCCAGGCGAATCTCTGGGTGGTCTTGTCTTGTCTTGTGAAGAGTGAGAAGCAGATAGCAGGAGACTTTCAAGATTGCTGTTGCAGGCATCAGTCTTTGAGTGGAAAATAATCCACCTGGAAGGACACTGCCTTGGCAAGGAGGGGCGGCCAGCCCTCTGATTGGGAGATAGGTTGCACGCTGAAATGTTTGCGGGGATGGTGCAATTTGTCAGGGAGAGGCGAGGCTGGTGATCCAGGCTCTCTGGTGTCTGTTAGCATCTGCCACTCGCATCCACTTGCAGCTTCCCGGGAGCCGCCGAGCCCTGGCAAGCAGCACACTTCACTGCCTGGAAAGCAGGTGACTGGTGTCAGCCTGCAGCTCAGCCCCGTGACAAACCCCAGAGATGTGATGACTAGCTGCAGAAGGTGTCTAGTGTCCAGCTTTCCTCAGGGGATGGCCGTGGGATCTCTTGCAGCATAAAACACAAAGGGAGTGAAACAGGGACAATCCCAAGTGACAATAAAGTAGGCAGGGGAAGCACGTTGTGTTAGTCCTGTATCCAGGGTTGATATCAACCACTTTTTCCTCATGTTGTGGATGCTGAGAAGCTCTTGGAGCAGATATTTTAGTTTGGGCAATGTGTTCCTGCAGGCAGCAGGGAGGAGTGCTGCCTCAGTGTTTTGCACGGGGCTGTGAAGAGGCCAGGGGAGCCCCTTCGTGCTAATCCCATGGTGTCTCTGAACTCCCAAGGAGACTGATCTTAGGTCTGGCCCCTAAAGACAGATGCTTCAAGTCAGATTCACCGTGGCTGGAAGTTTTTCCAAGGATGTTCCCCCCTGGTGCTTTGTAAACCAGGAGAGAATATCGTGTTTCATGGAAAAGAGCATGATATTATCACTAGGCATTAGTTTTAACGGAGAGGAATTTGGTGAATTTGTCACTCCCCTGCATAGCTTTTCTGTTTTTGCTTTTGTTATAGCAGTTTACACAGAGTAAGGAGATAGGATGGAACTGAACCCCCCTTTTGATTTTTGCTGTTGAAAACCTTTTTTACAAGGGAAGCGTTCAAGATGTTCATAGCTCGAGCTTGATTTGGATACCGCAGCCCACTGTCTGAAGTTAACCAAATTACCTCTGCTTCTGTTAGGACAATGAGTCAGGAGATTTATAACAAGTCTATTTCTCATCCCAGCTGGAACTACCACTGGAAGATTTTTGTGTTTGGGTCTGGCATAGTCAGCTCTGATCCCATCTGGAGGGAGTGAGTAAATTACACCTGAGTGGGAAACAATTTTACTGAACTTTTCAGAACACTGAACCACAACACCAGAGACTGAGTCCTAAGGGCTCTCAAGAACAATCTTGTATGTGCTCCAATAAAGGCTGTCCTGGACTTCCAGGATGCAGGCACTGAGGAGACATATCGACTTCCCTAGAATTCAAAGGACAGAGAAAACTTTAAGTTCTGCATAAGAATGAGCAAGTGCCTGAATACCTTTATTTTCTATCCTTAGGCAAGTGTAGCTTGTACAAAAATGCATGGATCTTCCACAGAAGAGTTGCTTTTCTTAATTCTTGTTATGCATGTGCATTAACCTCAATTTACAGATCTAAATTAGGCAGTCTGACAAATGTGGAGCCATTAGCTGCAGCCCTTCAAAGACTACTTGTAAATTGGAATATCATATGTTATTCTACAAGACCATCTCCAATAATCCCATACTCTGTTAAAATCCCTCCCTGGCAAGGATTCTCCAGTGACTTCTTAAAGACAAACATCAAACACCAATACTTCTTAGGCAGTATTGCTTCCTTAACAAGAAGTAATAGAAAAAATCTGGGCCTTTTCTACAAAATGATCTCTAATAATTTGAGAAATCATGTCAAAGAGAAGGTTTGAAGCCTGATTTATCAGCATATTGTAATGGATGTTGCATAGCTTTAAAAACAAGTTGCTATCTCTGTGTAACAACATCATTCTGCCTTCTTCTGGATGGGCAAATGAAAATGGTTTGGGCTGAGCTTTGTGTACAGGATTAGTTTCAGACAACCAGAAAAATAAAGGATGGCAGAAGACTTCACTGCTAATCAGCAGACCTTTGCAATGCCATAATCTGTTCCCATTTCTAGATGTTTTATGTAGTAATAATGATGAGGATTTGTTTGATGTTTTGCTAGGAAGCTCAGTCAGGTCTTAATGGCACTAAATTCCTATCAGGATTTTAGGACACAGATTCCTCCTCTGCAAAAAACCAGCTGATATGACCTGGGCAAATCACTTCTGATCAGGTTTTCAGTAGTTCTTCAGCAAGTTCTTATAAGTGCTTAAGCAGGTTAAGAGCCAAAATCCTATTAATTTAGTTTTGAAAAGCTGGCCTTTAGTCTCTTCAGCACGTATTTTCATAGGTATTTATGATCCCAGCTACCTCTGAGGACCTGCCCCTCTGTGCCTTCAGGAAAAGATGAATAGCACAGCCCTACCGACCAGGGATGTTGGCAGGACATCCCTGGTACATTAAAGATGTACATTAAAGATGACACAGAAGTAATTTAGGCTGGTAGATCTCACAGCTGTATTTACATGGCCTAATTCTCTTCCCATGAACTCTTTTGAAATAAATGGAAATGCAGTGGTCATAAAACTGGTGTCACCAGAGAATGAATCTTATGATGTGATATGGTGATCAGAGCAGAAATGGGTGCAGAGAGGGCTTATTTTTCTCTTGGAGAAGTGTTGAGGTGCATGAGGGTGGAACCCCTTCTTCCTTCTCTTTTGCCATGACCGTGGAGACAAATGAAGGCTGGATTTTGCAGAAACACTTCTAAAGCCACTGTGTAAACCAGTTTAAAAACCAAATTGAATCTGGTATTCCTCTTACCTACGCCTCTATTCCTGAGGCAAAATGAGCACAAGCACTTTGGTTGTGAAAGGTGGGAATTTGCACTCCAGGAAATAGCTGAACATTAATGACATTCAGCCTGTATGGAAGCATATATTTTATAGGAAACCACATTGGTTATGCTTGAGAAATCTTTCTAGGACAGCCATTGCCCTGAGACTTATGCATCTGCATAAAATCTGCTACATTAGAAACTGAACAGAATGGCTTGTCTCTCCCACGGTCTTAAGTTAACACTTTCCCTTTTGTCTGGGGCACCCTTTTCTAAACTTGAAATCCAATTGGCCAACAATTAAAGCCAATTAGCACGTGAGGAAAATAAACCGCAGAGCCCACTTCTATGTGTTTCCCCGGCTGTTAGAAAGCCCAGTTAGCTCAAGGCATTAGCATAGTTCAGGATCGGGCGAGGCACACAGCACAGAGTAGTTGGCTTAAAGTATTAGACGCCTGCGATAGCGCCCTGGCTGAGCGGCACTGTTATTCTGGGCTCACAGCTGCCAAACATTCTTGACAGGAGATGAGGCAGATGTCCAAGGACAATCAAAGAGAGAAGAAAGTTTAAGCCAACGTTTGTCTATCTCATATTCTCTACTTGATCCTCTCCTCAAAGACAAGGCACAGCTGTTGCACTTCAAGGTCTATCTGGCTGAACCCAGCAACTCCTCCCTTTCTCCCTCCTGGCCTGCCCGAGCTCTCTGTGTGCTGGACTTTGGCAACCTACCAGACCTCATTAACTCCTAACAGGACAATTCATGATGTTAAATGGGTTTTATTTAATCTTTTTGTATGTCTGTGAGTATCCGAGAACAATTCTGCCGCATACTAATTGCATGAAAACGCGGCGGATTATAATTATGTGCACACTGCCCACCAGTCTACATGGGAGCACCCTGGGCCACAAGAACAAGCACTGTAACATTAACAAGGTGATTTGTTATAGCTGCAATGGCAAAGGTGATACAAAAACAGCAGACAAAGGTGTTTCGCAGACAAAGGCATCAAGAAGCTCGGTCATTTTGCTCTCACTGATGAATAAAAATACAAGAACTGTTGTGATAATGAACGCAGTGAATGATGGCAGGTGTATTAGTAAAACAGAAGTGCCATATCTATTGCTTCCAGCCCAATCACAACAATTTATCCCACTCAGACCCTGCTCCCTGCAGCCCTCATTTCTGCCTGATATTTTGATTTGGACAAGGAGCGAGTTGTTGGCCAGGTTTTATGATGATCAAGTAGATTCCTACATTTGTTTCTTTTTTTTCCCACAGCAGCTACTACCTCACATGATGTGGGACACACATCTGCCATGTGGCCCTATCAGATGGGGATACCTCCAGATCAATTCCATGGTATCCATGGGACAAAGGAAGTGTGAATAGCATGAAAATGCCCCCTTAAGGGTATATATGGAATTTTAGGACCCTCAAACTGGATTTCATTGGCCTACAGAAATAGACTAGGACATAGAAAACTAAGGCTCTACCACTAGTTTACTCCGTAGCATTCAGTAAATCATTAATTTCAAGGTTTATTCTGAGCCAATACATGGGCACAATAACTTCTAGATCCATTTCAAAAACACTGTGAGACTGTTAGAGTGAAAGAATTGGCTAACTTCAAAGTACTACTATTATTAACTGAATACAGTTCTGTGGAAAAGAAGTAGCAGGTCAAGTACTTTAATTCAAGTAGCCAGATGAAATTTCTGGTCCAAAAATATGGAGAATTTGGTTTAGATTTTTCAAATGTTAGATTAAGTAATGCAAGTTTCTCAAAAAACATAACTTCACATTTGTGATTTTCAAAAATTTTTTACACATGGAAATTCTTTTTTGTACAGGCAGAACTGTAATCACAAGCAAATAGTGGCAAAGATTTTGCTCTCCAAAACAAAACTGGAGTGAGTTTGAAGGAGCAATCCTATAATACATTTGTATGTCCATAGTGGAGTGATTCTCCCTCAAATTTAGTAAAGGATCACAAGTCTGAGCATCCAGCAGTTGTAGAAAATAGGGGTTTTACCTATTATTCTTTCTACCCAATACTATTACTGCCTTCTGCCCTTCACCCACTGGTTTGTTCATTCGCCCTGCTGCTCTTGCTCTCAGCATCATGAGCTGAGATCATGATCAATCTTTTACAATCACAGCAGACACTGATGCAACCACATGCTTGAAGCTTAGCAGTGTTGTCTGATAGGAGAAATGTGTCCTTTCCACGAGAGACAGGCACATGGCTGTGAGGGTTGAAAATGACTCTGCTCCACCAGCAACCTCCCACGGATTGAGCCACAGCAACCAGTGCATGTGCTTGAAGCACCACAACTTGGGAGTGACACATTCCCTTGGACCATGACCGTGGTTCCCATGCCTCATCTGGCAGGCAGCAACTGGTTAAATTGTGGCAAAGGGATCACTTTCAATTCTGTGACTATATCCATAACATAATCTGGGATTTCAAAGGAGCCTTGGGCAATCAGCATCTCCCACTGCTTTACTGTGGGCTTTGCATGTCTCCATCCCTTGGGGTCTCAGTTATAATTCTTAGAATAAAATAATGTCAAAAACTATTTTGAATGTCTCCTAAATGTAATAAAAATCTATCCCTGAAGAGTCATCAGTGACTGGTCTCTGTGTGCCAAATTTAATTTTCAGTGTAGGGATGAGAGGAATGAAAACAAACAACCCCTTAAACACTGACTTTGGGATCTGAATGTGCTGTGCCTACCAAACCATCCAAAATCAAACACAAAAGGACGCAAAACACTCCCAAATGCCTTCCCTTCACTTCTCTTCTCACAGCAACTCCAGTGGACTAAAGGCTTTGACTGAGAACAAACTTTTGACCACAGCAGCCATTTGGCTGCTCTTTCTCACTCCAGCAGCCCTTCTCCATCTCTCCCCAATGTCTGTTTGCAGCAGCTTAGATTTATTTTTTGGCTATTTCCATCAGAAACTGAAGGGATGAATGTGAGGAGGCCTGTGTGAGGAAGGACCTTGTTTGGCAGGGTTTTAGGGGCCAAGCTGGGGTTTGCTCTGTGCTGCTGTGCTGTGGGAAAGAGCATGTCAGATACCGGTGCCACCTTCCTCAGAGGCAGCTGGGGTTGCTGCATGCTCAGGATCCCAGGACAAAAAAAAATAATGAAAAAAGCATCAGGAAACTTCATGAAATAAGAGCAGCACTGAAATAAAACTGATGCTTGTGCTACAAGCAGGCTGGGAGAATTAGGGTGCAACATTTTTGCCCAACTTTCAGCTGGCTGAGGGAGGACCAGCACTACAGCTACTGCCACTCTTTGCTCAAGGCTAAGAGGAATTTGGCAGCTGAAGCCCCATCCTCTCACATTCATTAAAAACCCCATTTATTCTGTGTGATTTAGTGCTATGAGACACATTAGGAAGCAGAAGCTAACTAGTATTTGAAAAGTTGCTTAGGTCCATGCTGCTAAAGATATTTAGGCACCTAGGCTGCTTCAGAAAGATTTTTCAAAAATGCCAGGATGATTCATTTCTATTAATTTCAATAAGAGGCAGTTAAATGGTGCATTTATTTGTCACTGCCTAACTGCTTAAAAATTGGATGGTGCTGACTCTGAAGATTTAGGAGCCCTGGCTCTTCACCAGAGCCAAAATCCCATGAAGTAACCATCATTTTCCCTGTCCAAAAAACTCCCTGTATTTTGGGGGCCGTTTGCTGTATCTGCCCAGGTCTACAATCTTTTACTGCTGTTTCCACTTTAAAGGTGGCTGTATTTTAGTGCCTGGGGAAGGATTTGCTGCATACACATGGCCAGACCATGCTTAAGGCTTTTCAAATATTAAAGAAATGGAGAAGCTGAAGTTGCCCTGCGGCTTCATGTCCACCATCCCTCAGCCCAGGTGTGAGCCCCCCTGAGTCCCCACAGTAAGGGTGGCCTGATGAAGTGCTGATTTTGATGACATATGTTTGAAGAAGTAAAAATTAAACACTGACACTTTTTGCACTCAGACTTGGGAGTGCTTGGGTTTGCCTGACGTATTTTCTTGTGGTTTTTTGGGCTGTGCTTTTAAGGCATGAGCAAGTGCCTAGAATGCAGAGATGGCTCTGGAAAGGGCAGAGCTCCCCACACGCTGTGGTAAACTGGAACGGATCAGGAGGAATCTCAGCTGCTGACTTGGCTGGGAAACACCAGTTGAGGGTTGCAATTCTGTCTCTAGATAGTGTCCCAGGGCCAGGAGCCAGCAGCCTGGGGTGGGGAGCTGCTAAGTTGTGTCACTCTTGTCCTGTGAGGGCATGACATGAAATTGATGCTTTCTGCACCCGAGAGGAGGCAAACACAGTGGCAGTCACTGTGGGAGGGCACACATCCCACTCCACCGGCAGAGAGGCTGTCTCAGGTGTCTCTCCTCTCTGCAGAGACAGCAGGGAAGGCAGCCAGGGCGACTCAGATCTACGTTCAGTTGCACAGAGTCAGTCAAGCAGAGCAAAACACAAGGAAAATCTTTCTCCAGGTCCCCAGCTGGGTTTGCCCTGACACTACCCCACCTTGTTTGAGGAAGGCAAGAGTCTGGTTACTACGAGCACTTTTTGTTCATTAAACCTGAGCTGCAAGAACTAATTTGCCTTTTGGGCAAGGTTGCTGAATACAAAGCTGTGCCTTGTCCCTCTCCACAGCGTGTCTGTGCGGGCACTCACCCAGCGCATCAGGCACTGCAGCACTTCCAGCACCTCAGAGGTGGCAAAGGCCTTGCCTTGACTGGTGTGCATAGCAAGAGCATGATTTTCCTGGCCCCTGTGAGAGTTTTTGTTTGGAACACAGCAGCGCTTCACGTTCGCTCCCTCGCCTGAATTTTGCTGGTGCCCGGGCAGGCACTAATGAAGCACAGAGTGTTTTATCATGACAGTCCTGCTGCTCCTTTCAGTGTGGAAACCTTGGGGTGACCCTTCCCAAGGAAGAAAAGCAGCCCAGACTGCTTCCTCCATAAGGGATGGCATCTACCAAGGGGGTCAGACTGGCAGATAGAGCCACTTTTACTGGGGAGACCACACTCAGGCAGACCCAGCCTTTCAAACCCAGGTGACTACGACTTTGAGACTGAAATCTCTTGCTGCCCCACAGAGAAAGAGCAAAGGAAAGTTTACAAAAGGTCCATATGTGTCTGAGTCATTTTAAGCAGCTCAGGTACTGACACACCTCTTCCTTATCCAGAAACCTCCTCAGGGAAAGAAGGAGAGACATATGTTTGGCCTCTGCAGCAAGCTCTTATCTTGGCAGGAGAAAGCTATTGATGTTCATGTTTCACATTTCTGGCGCCCAAAACAGGTTCTGATGTTTAAAATGAGGCAGCGGTGGAACCTGTTTTAAATATGTAACAGTCTCGGAAAGGAGCAGTCTAATCACTTCATTATCCAACACAGCAGAAAATGGTTTCAAACCCAAACTTGGGAGAGGGGGGCTTAGAGAAACCTTCCCCAACAAGACATTGCCAGCATTAACCCTGGTATTTATTGCTCATTTTAACTACGGTGCACAGCAAGCATTTTCTCAGCCTCGCATTGCAAGAATATATAATTCATATGCTTAATATTTAGTCTCAGCTCTCCTTGAATATGTTACAGAGCTGGAGACTGTTTGTGTGTTTGCTATATATCAGTTGACACCTCTGTAAAATCTTTATATTGAATGCCTTTGGCAACTATATGCCAAATAATAGCATTACCATTTGTAATTTTCTTAGCTGCAGCTTTCCTGTAAGCTTTGCTCTATGCATGACAAGTAGGAAGGATTTAAAGAGCTTTATTGGTTCTCAAGTCTTCCTAATGACCTTTCCACGCTTTTGTAAGTCAAAATAACTTTTTTTTTCCTTGTCTCTATCTGCATTTTCAAGTAAAACAGCAAGAGCTCTTAAGTAAATAAGTGAGAAAAGCAGGTAACCAGTGTCTCTGCCCCAGCTTTAACTCTGTTCCTCCTCGCTTACTTCACAATCAGAATCCCCTGGTGTCACTCACAGATTCTGTTGACTCTTGTCTTGCAGATGCTTTTCTTCCCTCACTCTCGTCTTCAGATCTGCTCATTATATTAGCTATGCTGGAAAAAGAAATAGAAAAGACCCCGTGAAAGATCGGGGCCCAGCAGTGCTAAGCACTGTACAAATAACACAAAGGCTGTCCTTGCCTCGGGACTCGCCGTGCAGGATTTAGACAATATGCCACCGGGGAATAAATCAATAAATGGAAAGGAGAGGAGATATGTTTATACCTGTTAATGATTGTGTGGAGTTTCAAGAGCCGTATTATTTTCTTCTTTTATAAATTCCGCTTGTTTTCACCGAAAATATCTCAGTGCTTCCCTGAATTGTCAGCTTTTGTTGCGTCTTCTCCATTATGGGCTGTGAACTTCTCAGACCTGGGACTGTGTTCTGTTCTTGTTTAGTTAGCACCAGGTACATTTACAGGGTTGTGTATTTGCTTAATAAAAATAAATAACCAGCAGAAGTTCCAAGCTCAGAATTACTTCAGACACAGCATTTTCCTTATTGCTTTGTCTTGTGGAAAACAAAGTACATTTTATCCTACGTTTATCATGTAGCTTATGTGGTACTTTTCATTTTGATGTATGGCACACTTTCTAATGTGTCTCCCCTCATGTCTCTTTATTACTAAAGTGTTTCAGTGGAAAAGTATATTACAAACAAATAAATAACTTTCAACTACTGTCACTAGTCTAGTGAGAGAGCCACAGGCACAGGCTAGTTGGGTGCATTCATTACAAAGCCTTATTCATGACTTTATGGATATCTTTTTCTTTTTATTTTAATGAATGCCTCTCACAGTTTTGTCCTAGCAAATATTCCTTTCCAGCTCTTATTTTCATCTATCCTTCCAAAGGGATATTCAACCCAATTCAAGACACCTCAGAAAAAAAAGTAAAATCCAGGCTAGTTTCCCCACAAATAAAATGTTGGGTCTTGTTGAGGGTAGGGGAAAGGTGAGCAGAGAGGCAATGAATGGGAACTGGGCTGCTGGCTTTAATCTCTTGCTGTTTTGTCAGGGAGGGATGGGAAGAGTGACCACTGCTGTTGCAATGAGCCCCTTTTTATCCCCATGATATTTTCCACTCTGGAAGCAACTGCTGCCTATGTCACACCAGCAGTGAACCTTTTTTCTGAGTTTTCTAGGGCTCTGAGGGCACACCACCCACCAGCCAAGGTGCAGGGTGGCACCTTAGCCCAGGCTCAGCCTGTACTGAGCTTACAGAAACACAGATTCAGCCTCAGTTTTGAAATGAGCTGAGAACCAAGAGTTTGGAAATCAAGGAATTGTGGACCATGGTTTATTGGGGTGAGCACCTGCACTGACAACCTTGACTGGTGTTATTTGCAATCTGTTTGGGGCATGGCAACGAGCTGGCCATTGCTATCCAGAGCCTCAATCCAATGAAAATGAGTTTAAATGCATGAAACTCTCTTTGTCTAGTTAGGAATGAAAGACAAAATCACGGCTCAAACATAGCACCTGCAAACCTTCATTAGTAGCACAAACCTGCTCTTGGTAACACAATAAAGGAGCAGAGGGGCAGGAGGGTGCAGGTTGCACACACAAGCAAGCTCTGTACTCAGCAGGGACAGGATCCCACCTCACCCCTGCTCTCCACCATCACCCTCCTGCTCTGAAGCCACGAATGTGCCTGAGGTTGTTTTACATGGGCCACGTTGTACATGCAAAACTCCATGACAAGCCTATTAAAAGTGCGTTAAATTTCAATGCTCCTGTTTAGGCTCCTTCACCAAGATGTGGGCACTAATTTATGGCAGCTGCTGGATCACAAAACTATGGATGAATTGAAGAAGAGAAGGAGATAGGCAAAGGAAAACAGAGTATGGCATGGTAATTCCTTTGGACAGATCTGACACCTAGGAATATCTGTTTGCTTGGTTTTGAGCACTTTCTATGAAAATACGGTTAAAAATAATTCTTTTAGCTCCATCCTCTCTGCTCCCTGCCCCAGCCCAATTGTGTGAATAAGCAGCTTTACCATAAACAGATTTTACTATATCAGAGTCAAATTTTACTACATCATTATAGGAGTGTTCCACTGGGTAATATGACTGGCCGCCCTATCACAAGACCAGTGCTAATGCCATAGTGAAAACATGCCATCACACTTCCCCAATAAAAACTTTTATTGTATCCCAGTGCACATTAAAAACAACACTAACTGCATTAATACATTGTAATTTACTTTTGTATTATGGAGCAAATGACAAACCAGGTGCTAATGAGGTCATATTTTCCATTACCCCAATGCAAGCTCTTGGTTAATCCGGTCCTTGGAGATTTCCATGTGGAACTCATGAGCACTTGTGTGTGCACAGGTATGCACAGACACACACAGGGTGTGTGTGCTTGCAAGGGATGCTTCCATTGTCACACGGGGTGGCAGAATATGATTTTATTTTAAACTACTGCTTTTGAAACAAAATTTTAATTGCTCTGACATTTGCATTTTGTTCACAAGGCAGCCTTTAAGAAAAAAAAAATACAAGCGATCCCATCACTGATGGTGCCTTTTACTTGTGAACCCTCTTTCACACTGTAGTGAACAGAAATGCAATTCTTCTGTGCTGCAGAAGATGAGACTGAATGGATTCTTTAGGGATTGCTTATATTTCAAGTGCAATTATTTAGGAAGCTGTAAGCTTTCCGTTTTATTTTGTCATGAGCGGAATGTTAGAAGAAAACTCATTTCTCAGGAGATATGGATGATTCTTTATTTCTAAACTTCCTGTGGTGTTTTCTTAATGATGCTATTAAATGATTAAGCTTTCCTTTTATAAATTAAATCACCAAAATGAAATCATTAAGGCTCTCTCAGTTTTATTAAGCATAGTTATTTGCCATCATGTGTAAATTCACTTAAGTAATCATCTACACTATCTGCTTTAAAACTGTGTTGGCAGCACCATGGGGAAAGTCAGTTCAGCATGGTGGATGGAGATATCCGGCTCTCTTCATTTCAGAGGGCTCAAAATGCACTGATGAGAGAGAAGAATGTGTTTATATGAGGAAGGCAAAGCAATGCCAAGGGTTTAGTGAATGACAGTTCCCAATTCCTGGCACTGCAGCCAGCCTCTGCTAGGCACTTACTCTACCTCTGGGGCTTTTGCTATGCAAATAGTAACGTGGGGCTGCACACAGGTGTAGCCTCTTCCCTTCCAGGGGATGCAGAATTGGGGGCTCCATCGAGTCACATTAGTTAGCAAATTACTTTTTTGTCTTCATTTTCCCTCCAGTATCTTCTCTTCCTTTCTCTCTGTTTCTCTTCTCTGCTCTCTGCTATTTGTTCTTGCCACGTCTTAGTCTCTGCTGATGAATTAGTCTGTTGCTCAGGGAGAAAATTGATCTTCACTCTTACAGAAGTTGCAAGACAAGTTATGTTTAGTTCAGGCTGTGGTATTTTGCTAGCCCGTGCTAGGATGAGAAATAGTTGGTACTGAGTATATAGACTTGAACTGCAGCTGCAGAAACTGAGACTCTCGCTGGAATTTACATTTAAAGCCTTCCCTTTAGCTCTTAAAAACACTGTTCATTTTTAGTGATGTTTTACCAGGGAGGTCTTTCTGGAAAGATTAAAAGGAAAAAGGATGGGAGATACTTTCAGAGGAGAGGGGAAAATGGTATCTTTGTTACCTTGCACTGCAACCTGTGGATGTTGTCATGACAGAAGTGATGATGCAAACTCATGTGATAACACCAGTATGCCAAATACTCTGCCATGTGCCTAGGACAGGTAGGAATTATGCACAGTGGAGCAGCTGAGGGAGGTTTAGTTTGCTCTGCTGCACTGGGACAACTTGATAATCTTCTCTTAGAGCTGTCAAAGGCCAGATTCCTGCCCTGGCTTCACCTGGAGCAGGTTTTGCTTTTGGCTGTCCCTCCTCTCCTCACTGAGAGGATGGAGATAACAGGGAGGGAGGTTCAGCACTTGAGTTTGGCACATACTCAGAGGCTCACAGTCACAGGGACAATGTCCTAGAGCAATCACACCTCTCTCAGCCATGGCAAACGTTGAGGATTTAATTTTTATTTAATTTTTTTTTTTTAAACCTAATGAAATTGTGAAATATAAAAATAGGGAGTAATGATTTCCCTCCTCGTGTTACTTTCAAACTTTATCAGTAAGTATGCCCAAAATCCATTACACATGTGGTCAATTTATCAGCTTCCTGACAAATAAATAAGTAAATATTTTCTATTTGCTTAAAATATATTCAGATAACTACATGTAAGTGATTCCATAGAAGCATTTCTGAGATGATTATATCCATTTACCTACATTTTCAATTGCAGTAGCTTATAAAAATAAAAGAATTTCAGGATTAAAAAAAACCCAATACCCTCTGAACAAAAAGTAGGTGTTTAAAATGTATAGAGTGCAACTTTTTGTATCCTCAGATTAATTTTTCTGTGTTTTTTTCTTCTCTTGATCATTAGTTTGAAAAACCTGAGAAATACTTGCATAATAATTTTATATGGAAAACTTGATTATTTTTTGCTATTACTGTTGACTCATTTTGTTATTCCTGATGAGGATTTTTTGGGTCTAATGTGCCTCATCAACTTAAGATTCTTTACCTGAGTTTTACCTCTTTTCCTCCAGAAAGTTGCGTATTTACTCAGATTTCTCAGGAATCCAAATATTCAGAAGTAAATAAATAGTTCTCAGTTGATGGTAGTGTTAATAAAATCTAATTTACATTATAAATCTATTTATGTGTGTGTGAATATATATTTATTTATAAATAATACTTATATGTTGTCAACACATATCTGTTCGAACTTTAAAACACTCTGACATATATGAAGTGCTTTTAAATTTAATGTGGAAACATATTAAAACAAATGAAAGTCGGTAGTAAATCTGGGGCAACATTATTGCAACCCTGATGCAGATATCTCTGTTTTTTGCAGAGAAGCCTTTCTGTCAGAGTAGTTTTGGCTGAATTTTCAATGAAAGAATTTAAACTACAGGAACAGTAAATTTTTTGACTTGACAGAAAACATTGTTATATAGACAAATAACTGGCATGCCAGTAAATAAATGGAGCACATTTTCCAAACATCAATAGATGCCTGGGCAAAAGCTATTTTAACAGGAACAGATTTTTTTGTGTGTGTGCTGTGGCTCCTGTATAGTGTTTGGAAAATGTACCCATATGTCTACTCACAAATAATGTTCACCTGTAAGGAAATGCACACCAGGTTTATGGATGCTATTGAGTATTCCCAGTCCTACCACTATGAATAATGATGCTTACATGCCCTCAAACATGAAAAATACTCATCTGAATGCACTGAAATAGCCTGACATACAGATTGTTGACATTATTTTTTAAAGATGTATTCACATGTGGAGTTGATGGCATTATCCCAGCCATGTGCCAGTGGAAGCAAGAGTTTTGGGAACTTAGCAGAAAACCAGTGGTCAAGGTTGGCTAAACCTGTGAGTCTGCTCCAAAGCTCTCAGGGGAGAGCAGCAAGGATGAAGATTTAGATTCCCCAGGGTGGGCAATTGCTCACTGCCTGTGAGACAGGCTGCAGGGCCTTAGGCAAATAACTTTGCTGCCTGTTGCCTCTTTTACCCCATTTGTAAGAGCTGACTGGTTATAATTATGTATCTGTTGCTTTAGAAGATAAATTAGTTCATATTTGCAAAGAAGGTGGAGGGAGTTAAAAAAAAAGAGCAAGTTACCTCTGGTCTTTTCACTCCTCTTTTTACCAACTGCCCCTTGAAATTGCTTTCCTTTGCTAGGAGGAGATTAAGAAATGCAAGCTGGTGTTCCTTCCTGACATACAATGTTCCTCTGAGCATTAAAATGCACTGACCTTTTTAGCAAGGTTGGCCGGTGTAAGCCAGAGCGATACAGGGAGGCACGGGGAAAGTTCTGCACTAGCAACAACAGGTAGCAATTTGGCTTGCTGTGCCTGCATCCAAATTTTGTCTGTGGATTTGAGCCCTGGATGGCGTGTTGCTAGGCGGATACTATTTTCAAACGTTTAAGGAAAGCCTTTGAGTGTAATGTGCACTTCTCTCCTTCAACGTTTAAAGACTGCAGCAGTGGGAGAGGCATGCGGCATATCTGTAAAAGCCTGAAAGCTGATGAAATCTCAGTTAGATCTGTTATCTCCCAATGCTTTAAAGGTCTTCAGCTGGGAGATTAAAGAACAAGGTTACTGTGACAATTTGTTTACACGCAGGGAGAGATTAAGATCTCGTTGAAAAGGAATAAAAATAACATCATCTTGAGCTGTCACAGCATGAAACCCATTGTAATCAACACTGGTCTGATTTCAGGGATAATTTAAGACCAATTTATTATCTTAATTAAAAATAAGAAGAAGGGAGAATTCAGTGTTTCAGAAGCCAGTTGGACTGCTAAACCAGATGCCTCTGGAGTATCTGCATTTTACACATTCAGAAACTGTAAAGGTGTTCTGAAAGGGAAGCCAAAACCAAACGATACAAGGATTTCAGCCTATCTTAATAAACAGTGGATTAATCATGCAGTTAACCACAGAAAAACAACCCCAAATTCCCAAGCACACTAAAAAAATGAACACAGAAGGCATCTCTTTGCAAAGTCTGTTCTGATCCTGTGTTAAGCAGGTGAAAACGAAATAAACATATGCAGAGAACCCCCTTTGATTATGTTTCATGCATGTATTTTAGCTGCTTAGTTACAATAATAAGATCATGTTAAATATTCCTCATAATTGCTGTTCTTGAAATTTAAAATGCTTGAGTTCCTGGTATCCAAATAAATGCACAAGCAATTCAGAGTTCAGAGAAGGGCTTGCTGTGTTTCACAGGCATTTGATATCAACCACTACTCAAAAAAGAAAAAATGCTATTTCTATTTTCTAATTTGTGTAAAGTAGAAAAATCCTTAGCTCTCCAAATAAAACGGAGGAGAGAAAAAAAAAAAAAAAAAAAGAAAGAAGACTAAATGGATTTGCCTGGTCTGTTTTTATAGTGCTTTTGCACTTGTTTTTAGCAAACATTCATATGGTTATTTCTATCTTGTATGCTGACAAAAAAGCAACTTTAAATTTGTTTTTGATGATCATTCGCCCTGGGAAGCTGGTGACACAAATTGCTATATGCTCACCCAGCTGGTGGAAGAAGATCAGGTGACTCAAATGGCAGAGCTCCTGGCACAAATAACAAATTTTAAAGGCAACTAGGGAAAAGGAAATTTACCACAAGTGTACCTTTTACATGGAATTTGAATCAAATCTGACAGACAGTGTTTGCAGATATCTCCCTCAGAGACAAAGTTGGGATGGGCCAGATAAATCAGTCACTGCAATTTCCCCAGATCTCCTGTCCCCTCAGGTCTAACCCACTGGACAATCCTTGGAGGTTTTGTGAACCATTGCAAGGCTCTGAAACAGACTCAGACTTGGGTCAAGTAGAAAGCTGAATCCAGGATCACCACAGCCAGAAAAAGGAGTTTGCTGGTGAATTGTCACCTCAATACAAAATAAGAAGGACCTGAGGTAGTTTTGATGAGAATCTGCTGGATCCCAGTGCACTAAGTCTGGCAGGCTGTCCTATGTGCTTCCAGAGTGGAAGACTTTAGAGCCAACTGCTGCTCCAGTGTTTCATTACCCATAGCTAAAGGTTTTACCTAGGAAATGACTCAGATGCCAAAATAGGAGTCTCCACTGCCCTCTAAAATCTCTTATGATACTTCACAAAATCTAGAGCCTCATCTCAACAGGAACAAACCTCCCACAGGTATATATATTTGCCAGCCTGCTTTGGATGTCCTTGGGTCCCTAAATTGACAGTAAATATTTGTATGCAGGCACCTGAGTATTCCCCGTAACCTGAGTGCTTCTTGCTACACTTGACTTTCTAGCCTAGCCAGTAGGGCTCCAGAGGGGAGATTTTTTTCCATCTTTCATCTTTTCAATTTCTGAACACCCTCAGTAAAAACAACTGTGTTCATTTGATCTCTTTCCACAGGTTAGAGCTCTGCTGTCCCTCTAAACCTGTCCCCAGCCAGCGCTGCATGGGCTACAGGTCACACAGGAGTCTGAAAGGCAGTGTTCCCACTGATATGTGCTAAAGTCACTTTTGCTTTGTCCACAGCATCATAACAGTGTTTGATTCTCTTTAACTGCTCAACTCCTCACAAACTTTAATGAGGAATCACCACTTTCCTTGCTTTCCTTGGCTCACTATGTATTCGTGTACCCTGTTCCTACTCAGACCTGGATTCTGAAATTGCCAAGTGGGGCTGGCACATTGTTCATTCCCCACCCCCACCCCCACCCCCCCACCCCCCCACCCCAATTTATCAATAACTCTTTGAATTTCTCTTCTTCTTTCCAGTGAGCTTGCTACCCTCCCCAGCCCTGTGTGCTCTGAACAGTTAATATACAAATTCTTTATTTCACCAACTTTAACGAACACGGTCCGAGGACAGAGCCCAGGGGACCATGCTCAGTATCACTTTTCATTTTGACCCCTGATATGTTACCTCTGCAGTCCCCAAGCTTCAGATATGCTTTTCTACGTGGTCCTTTCATCCACTTGCCCCTCTCAGAGAGTAATTTTCCTGGAGATTTGGGGTGTGGTGGACAGGCACAGATTTCAAAGCCACATGTCACTTTACCCCAGCAGAGGATCTGACTGTTTATTTCCCCTCTCCCATTGAATTCCTTTGTGCTGGTGCCCTGTGTACAAAGGCAATATGAATAACCCTGAGCCATGTGGAGGGGGAGGTTTCTGTGACTCACACTACCATGCTTTTTTCTTCCCCCTTTGGTGCTGTATTTCCTAGTGCATGTCCTCACTCCTGGCTCTCACCACAAAAGGCAGCAACAATCAACCAAACCTCCGAGTGAGTAATCTGCTCACAAAGAGCCCTTTGAGCTCACAAAGTAGTTGCAGGAGGAAACGTCCCACTGGGGAACCAGGTGGACAGCAAACATTCGCTTTCCATTACAAATGAGTTCAAGGGAAATGGAGTCACCCCAGCATGGGATGCCAAATCCGTATCCAAAGCTACTTCCCACCATCCACGCTAAACATGCTTCCCTTTCTCTCGCTCCCCATCTCCCCTCCTTGTTTACAAACACGTTTACAAGTACTTGATAGGTGACCTTATTTACTTAGTAACCTGTGGATTCATTTATCTTGAAATTAGCAGGTAATGAACTGGAAACCCTCAACAACCCTCCCACTAATTAACATGATAATAAGATTGTTTTGCTACAGAGGTACAATTAGCATGTATGAGCTAGAGGGGGAGAAAGATCAATAAAATGTCTGAAGGGTACTAAGAACCAGTCTCAAGAAGAGAACAAAAGAAAAGAGCTTTATGGGGTTACAACAGCAGCAACGACTTACAGACCTGGTGCTTTAAAGATATCCAGAGCAGTGGTCCTCTTGCTACTAGAATGCTTGCAAGTAGGCAGGGAGGAGCTACCTGTATCCCATCCTGCTCACCATTCAGAGTAAATTAGGGATGTATCAAGATGTATTCCAGTCAAAAGGTGAAAACTTGTGGAGGGAAAATAAATAAAGTTTGGGAAAAGTCCAAAATATATATATGGCACGTGTGCATAAAACAACACAGGTGTAATGTGGTGAAAGGGAATGATGTAGAGTCATTTAGTGCCCATAATCGTGAAAAAAGGCTCCAGTACATTGTGTTGAGAAACCCCTCTTTGCCATTCAATTGACTTTAAGGAGATTACTTGGGTAAGTAATGCTTAAACATAAATCTTTGCAGAATCATGCATTTACACACAGGGAACTGAATTGGAAATGGTGAGAAAAAAATTGCAAAACAGTTTTAATGGGCTCTCTTGGCTAAGTCAGATCAATTTGAGTGAAGGGAATTAGGGAGAACTCACATGAGAGGGTGATGTGCAGTTAGAGAGCCAAATTTGACAGCCAGGGACGTCTGTCTCCTAAAATCCCTGGTTAGGGGAGAAAAAGGTGCATCAAAGCAGGGCTATTCCTTTCCAGAACAAGGAATAAGAAGGAAATGGAAGGATTTTTTCTTTCCTACGTTCATAGCTTCTTATCTGCTAATGTATTTCCATCTAGATGAACTGGATCCACGGCTGTGTTGAGGAGAGAGAAGAGATGCACATCTGAGATGTAGGATATGGATAGAGGCAAACATGCACAGGATTTAATGGGTTAATGAGGAAGAAAGAGTGTGGGGCTGCAATCATGTTAATCTCTATATATCCTGTGAGTGAATCTGTGTGTGACCAAATCCATATCTAAATATTGAAAATAAACTATAAACTAAATATTGAAAATAAAGTACAAACCAGCCCTCCAGCACTTGGTGCAGTCTGTTGTCAAGCTGAAGAACCAGCAACCTGTACTACTGCCCTTTCATCCAGATATTGCTGGATAAACAAAGAACTGTGAAGAAGCTTAGTTTAAAGCTCTTCAGGTCTTAGTTAAGCTCAAATTTTTTTTATAAGTTCCCATAGATATTGGCTCCTCTACACAAAGCCATATTTTGCCCCAGATGACTTGGGAAATGAGATCATTCACAGTTGCTTGACGTAAATGGGAGGTGCTGAAGGCTCAAATCTGCCCCCAAGCTCTTTCCCTCACATCTGGCTTAACCCCACATCTGTCCTCCCCATCTGTACTGACGCCTTCTGTCACCTCCCAAACCTTACATTGCACAGCACATTTCAGCACAGAAACTGCAGAGGAATTTGGGATAGTCTTGTGTCTGGAATACAATTCTTCAGGTACCACTGACAACTCCTGTGAATATTTTACCATGCGTGTGATTTTTGAGTGAATGTTATTCATCAGTCATTTGAGCTCACAGAATATTGTCTCATGGCATTCTTTGGAGTGCGAAAGAGGAAGGAAAACTATTAATTACTTTTGATTGACATTTTCCATTTGTGTGTGTGTGTGTAGGGGGGGGGTTGTTGTGCATTTTTTTTCATAGAACCTCAGGTTTGAATTGGGTAAACTGACACCTTGCAATCTGATCTGACAGCCCTGCTTTGTGTGGGAGTTTGTACGACTCCAAAATTTCAGCTGTGAGACTTTCTGCGTGAGCAGTCATTTTATTAGAAGTTTTGACACCTCTCCTAGCAGGGATCAGTGCCCGCTGTGTGAACGGAAACACCAAAAAGAGCATTGTGTGATGCAGAGTGGGAAGGGAATAAAAGAACTTCTGTACCCAATAGTTGAAATTAGCTCAGATAAAGATCTTTGAAGACCTTCAAAGTAATAATAGTGAGACATTAGGGCCATCCCACTGAAATTATTGTCATGGATTTATATTATATCTTCAAAATCACAGATGCCCACACAGTTTTCTTGGATTTTGTTTCTCTCTTTGAATTTGCCCGTGTTCTGTGATTTTGGGCTTAACTCTTTATTATTTCTTGTAAGAGGACAGCAACAGCTTTGGTTTGTTCCAACTTTTGTGGGTTGAAATTTGCAAGTGATTTGCTAGTTCCTGGCTCTGAAACTCTCTTCTGTACCTGAATGGGGTACAGCAGCTGCCTCAAGATGTCCAGAGCTCACTGGTTCTATGGATTGTGTCCACTTCTGTTGCAACTGATGGGACAGATGAAAGAAGAACTGAAAAGACACTGTTGACTACAGGATTTTGCATTTCTGAAATAAAGAAACAACTTCACAAGTGTCCTGCATCCATGTGGGGTGAAGCTGGGTAAAGGGAGTTGCTCAAGTGAGAAACACATCAAGCAGAGACTGATTGAAGTAAACAATGTGAAATGCAGGGATGTGGATCAAGAGGAGAAGTGTAAAGGGGCTGCACCTCAAGAGACTGATACATTCCTGGGAGTAATGCACAAGCAGGCCCTGCAAACCTTCTCTGCTGCTTTTACTTTGTCCCCCTTAGCTAAAAGGTTGTTTTTGTGCTTGCCTGAACATGATCTTGTATGGGAAAGTCATGAGAATTAGTTACATCTGAAATTTCCTGTCTTTCTATCGTGTCCCTGCCATACCCTTCCCATTAACTGGGGGCTTTTTGGACAATTTTTGAACAGGAAAATGTGAAACAAACCATGATTCATTGTGGAAACTAGGCTGAGGGTTTTGTGGGGAGAAAGCAGGCTGATTTTTTTTCCTGCTCCCACTCACCTGCCCTCAGCTGGGTTGATAAATACCTGTGAAGCATTTGCTAGGAAAGTTCCTAGGAGTTCATTGTAATGAGCAATCCTTCTGGCCTAGATTTGTATCTTCCTTGAGAATAGGTGTAATTTTAGATCTGCTTTGCAAGCTCTTTTTTTCTTTTCCCCCTTTTCTTTCCAATACTCCTCAGTACAATAGGAATCTTGTCCCATGGTGTGAAGCCCCTGCAGAGTTATAAAATTGTGTCACCTTCCCTGCCTCCCTTATAAGTTACTCTAAGTGACACTATTAAAAAGAAAAACCACAGGATCTCCTGGGATCAAAACAATGTCCTGTTGTTATCTTAACACAACTCCGTTTGGCTTTTTTGGCTTTTACCTTTCATTTCCTACAGCTCTGTGCAAGCAGAGCTTGCCTTGCATTGTGCTCCATTCCATGCATGCATTTTCTCAGAGAAGATGCTTTTATTTCTGAAGGATATGCTGGGTGGCCAGAGGTTTCAGATTTCTTCAGCAGGGATTCATCTCTTCCAGGAAGGGGGAGGATGGAGTGAACAGGCCAGCGGAGAAACTTTCATCTCTGTACAAGAAGGGAGAGACTTAGATGCTCATCGCTTCCTCAGTCGAAGATTTAAGCTCAGGTATTAACTAATAAACTCCCTATCCCATAGGAGTTGAGACAGGGGGTGTGGGGGAGGGAATGGATTGAACATGTGCGAGTTTCCCACTTTGAGCAGGAGTTTTGGTGGCCTGGAAAATGTAATGTGTTTTCCCTTGCAGATGCTCTGGAGTGTGACTCACAAGCCTTTGCAGCTCAGACAGCTTTGCAGAATGAGCTACCAGCAACCTCTTTGTCCTTCAGGTTACATCACTGAATAAGCCCAAGGTAATTCATTCCTCAGAGCAGCCAGCCATTGTCAGTGAGTTGCTGCAGTTGGTGTTTTCACACTTGTTTCCAGTCTCTTAACAACAACAGAAGTTACCTGTCCACGATCAGGTGCAAAACGCCAGCTTCAGAAAGCATCTACATGTTACACATCCCAAAGTCTATTTGCATATGTGATGTGTCAAGTCACATTTTCTATTTTACACATTCCTGCGATCTGATTCTATTTGTAACTCGAAGATCCTGCTATTATATATTATTATAACTTGGGGATGAAACTCTTCCTAATACTACCTTGCACTTATTGTTTTTGACCCAAAAGCCCACAAAGTGCCTGACAAATGCTAAATGGTTTTACCAGAGACCCTGGAGGTCATTAATTATAGTTATATTCATTTTGCACACATGCTAAGTGAGGGTTTCAGTAGTTTGTCCTGGAGCATGTAGTGACTTGCTGGAGTCAAGTGGAGTGAAGTAGAGATAAGCCTCAAAGTTTTCTGTTAATCTACAAAATTACTCTATGAAGTGTCTAATGTGAGACATTCAGCTCATGTACTTGGGGACTGGCCATGGAGAAAAGAACTAATTTTCTTGGGAAAAGAAGTTTTATTTTTCCCAATGTCTCATGAGAGACCTGCAGTTACATAGCCAAGATTCTGTCAGCTGTACTATCCTGTGGCACAAAGCTGCCAAGCATTCCCACCATGGCCCTTGATCCCACCCTTCTGTGCATGTCCAGCACTGCTTCTTTTGTGATCAATGCCCTGAGCTGTGAGCAGGAGCAGCTACAAAACTTAGGTGCAAAAAGGTCTTTGAAATGAGAAGGAGGAGTAGGATCAGCACTGTTTGCACTTTGGGTGTTGAGTTGTGGTTTTTAGACCTGGAAGGAGAAGAGCTGTAGAACCACAACATCCCCCATTTTTGTGGAATCACAGAATGAGTGTGATTTGAAAAGGACTTGAAAGATCATCTGAGTCCAACCCATCTGCCAGGATGGTGCATCCACAGCTCATTTGGGCAACCTGTTCCAGTGTCTCACCACTCTCTGAGTAAAAACCCCTCTATCATCTAATCTAAATCCGTCTTCTTTTAGCTTAAAACCATTCCCCTTGTCCTGCCACAGTCTGTCTGTGTAAAAAGTGACTCTCCCTCTCTTTTTTTTTTTTTTTTCCTTTTTTTAAGTATAGGAAGGCCACAGTAAGATCTACCCAGAACCTTCTCATCTCCATGTTGAATAGCTCCAGCTTTTTTTCTGATGTGTTGTCCAGATAATGGAAAAGGCAGCACCTGAAGAAGCAGTTTGCTGCAGGCAATCTCATCTCTTCTTGTTACAGACAGTTTTATCCTCTTAATTTCCAGTGGTCACTGGAAATCCTTACAGTCCTGTGCAGTTTCTGGCTCCTGCCTGGACACCACCACATCAAACCAGCCTTTGCAGCATCCAAGGCAGGGAGGGGGGCACAGTCTGGCACCTGGTTTGCACACAAAATCTTGTTTTGATATGTGTCTTTTACCTTTTACCTTTCTGTGACATTTCTGAATGTTTTGAGGTTGCTTTTTTATTTTTTTATTGTTTATTTTAATTAAACATGACTAAACAATGATTCTCTGAGTGGGAATCATTCTTCCTAATAACCACAGTGTGCATGCTAACTATACTAAAAATAAATCTTGTCTCTGACTAGTTAAAAATTGCAGTGATTTGTTGATGCTTTTTACCTGTCACTAGTAAGATATAAATATAAATAAGTAGAATTACATTTAAAATATCCATCACTTCACATATGGAGAGTGGCAATGAGTGGGCTGTAATAATAAAATATACTTTATAAGTGTCATAATCATTCAGACACCAGGAACTCATAAGCCACAGATCTGACGTTCAGATGATGAATTGTGATTTTGTTTTAAAAGCCAGACATGTCAACTCCATGTGCATATTGGGAATTGTAGTTCAAGTGACCTCTGCTAAAACGCTGACCTTAACAATGACTTTGTTTTACATTTTCCAGAAACTTTTTAAGTAGGTGTGATATTTTCCAAATGCAGTTGTTGGACTAATGCTTTTATAAAGTAATTTAAAATATATTTGACACCTTTGTTGTGTTCATATATTATATGGCACAGAAAATGAGATTCAGTGGATGGCTTAAAATTAATTCTATTTTGGGGTTCTGGTAACATCCTAAACCCCTTGAGGTTCACCTGTTTGACATATGATATCACCGATAAGATGGTATTCTTCTAAAACTCTACAGCTCATCCATTCTTGCACGCAATAAATAAATATATTAGATATACATACGGATGAGTGTTTGTATTGGTGCATATAAAGTGGATTAGAAAACACTCAAGGGAGACTCCAAGGACTGCAGGGATCTAAAAGCTGATGGAGGAAGGTTGATTCAGTGGACTTCAGAGACCTGGATTCTGCTCCCCTCTCTGCTGCATGTTCCTCCTGTGTGACCTTGGACATGCCATTTAAACCCAAATCCTAGAAGTATTTAGTCTCCTGATTCCTGACAAGGTGCCTGATTCATGCTGATTTCAGCAGGAATTTAAGATCTGAAAAGGCACTGAGCACTAAAATCCCTTGAAAGATCAGGGTTAAATTTCTCGGGGGCTTAACCAAGATGGAGACCCTGCTGTTTCACAGGGACTTTGCTTGGGTGAGATCATAAAGGATCATAAGGCAGCCTGGTCCTGGTAGTTGTACAAATGTGTGAAATGCTGTTTCTGATTCCCTGCAAATAGCTGCATACACTGTATAGATGTAATTATAGTCATATCAAATGAAAACACAATTAAGTTCCAGAATTGGAGCTGATTGGCATAACAAAGCTGAGATTTACTGCTTCCTTCACCAGACCAGCGCAGGTTCTAACACAAATCATGCCTCTTAGCCTTCAATTTGATAAACTTTCAGCTATTTTGACATGTAGAGCCAACTGCAGCCTACTCCATCCTGACAAAAAGAGCCTAACAAATGGATTTTCAGTCACCCACTGAACAGAGCTAGATGACAGATCTACATGAAATCCTTTTTGGAGAGAAGGCAGCCTTTTAACTTGATTGATGAAATTATATCTAAATCTAGTAGATTTGGGACTTCAAAGGCATTTTTGCCTACTTAGGGCATCCCAGATGAAGGGAGTATGCTATTTGTACCAAACTCCCATGCTCAAGTGGTTTGCAAATTGACCCCTTTGTAATAGGTTAAAGGTTCCGCGCAAGATAACGGTGGTTCATTTTGATTAATTATGTCAGGGAATTAATGTATGATTACTAACTTTTAGCAGACCCTGCTCTTTCTGACCTCGAGCTGCTTGTTTGTGTGGCTGGTTGTAATTTTCGACCAATGGGTTACGAGAGGTCACTGTGTGGTCAGCATATTTTAAACAAAGAAAAGGGAGGTGGGGAAGGGGGAACGGAGAAACAGCAATCTTAGATCAGAGTGGGTGGACTACAGTTTACTGGCCTGACAGGGGAGATTTGTTGAGTGTTTTAACAGTAGATTTTTATACATTTACCCTTTCCAATAAAATATTCTTCTGAAGAGCTGAGAGAGTGGCCTGGAAAGATGTTGGGAGGATAATTTAACAGTTGAATGTTAAGCCCATAATTGCACTTCATACTGGTTTCAATAGTAGAGAACCTTGTTAAAAAATAAATTGGTCAGTGTTGTGTTTAGCACTTGGATTGGCTGGAAGTGAGGCTGAAAGCTTCTGATTAAGCCAATGCCTGGGAAATGCTGCTTACAAATTTCTAAACCAATCACTGAGGAGATAGCAAAGGTTGATAAAACGAGGGTTTGTTGGGATTTAGCTACATTTCATATTTTAAACCCTTGGCTGAATATGTGAAGCCATCTGAGAGCTTCTAAAGACTAGAAAGGAAATATGTGAGACCCAATCCTGTACAAATCTCAGCCTGCTGAATCAACTGTATTCACTGTGTTCAGTATGGTATTGAATGGAATTGCTCATGCTGAAAGAGAGGACTGTGCCTAGGTCTTCACAGGACATTAGCTTTACTATAAAAATCATGGGTAGATGAAGGGTGTAGGAGCCTTAAATTCCTCCAGTCCTTGCACAAATGTGTGGTCTGATTCTGGCAGAGATCTGCAGACAGCAGGAGATGTGCAGGTACTTTTATAGCAATTAAAGTGGGACTTGAGTTTGAGAGTTGCTGCATGTAAAGAGTCATTGAAACCCGGGATGTTTAGCACTTGTGAAAATCAAGTAATATTGCAGGGCCTAAATATACATGGAATTAAGCAACCAACAGAAAATGTTAAGACAAAATTGCTATTATCTTACCTGGGCCTCAGTCCTCTGTTAAAAATGTGTCTAAAATGCCTGCGTTGTTTATAGGAACACCGAGAGGCTTTTCATTCATGTTGGCACTGTGCTTTATGGTCCTTAGATGAAAGGCACTACTGATGCTTAAAGAATGATTATTATTGTAATACTTATGCTAAGAACAATAAGCACATTTGTTTTATTTTCCACCAAGCTCCTTCAAACACCAGGGTGTCCAATTAGGAATAAGGGCTGGGACTTTGATGAAACTTTTCCAGTTTGTTTTGGAAACTCCAATTTTGCTTTACTCTTGGTTGTACATCTTTGCCTACATGTGGTTTTGTATTCGGCTTTGGATCTCCTTAATTTTGTTATTCCCTGCAAAAATGTGCTCTCGCCAAACTATCTTTTGCATTTTAAGTGAGAACATTTTAAACAAGCTTTGTAAGAGGAGAAACAGATATTATCTGAATAAAAGTGTGTGGTGTTAGTTGGGCCAGGAAAGTACACTTAGGGCTAAAAAGATGTGAAATTTTGAGGGAGGAAGAATTTGAAGGAAAAAAAGAGATGAGAGATGTAAGGACAGTGAATATGATGATAAGAATGTGTACAGACAGAGAGATAGGAGTCATGACAAAGGAAGAGAGAAGCTAAAGGAAAGAGAAAAAGAAACATTTGAAGTTTTTATATATTTATAGATAAACCTGTGTGTCACGGTATGCTAAAATTGCCTGGGTTTTCTGAAAATCACCCCATACAGAAATGAAGGCAAGCAATAAGACTCAAGATTTGTTTTACAGGCAGTGGGAAAACAAATCTCTGACAGGACTTGAAGGCTGAGCTGTTATAATCAGTTGGCAGAGGACTGATCATTGCTGATTGCCCTGCAGCTTTTTCCAGCCAACCCACGCTAAGCATAATTCAAACTGGTGTCTTTTGCCACTTAGCAAAGAAAGGAAATTCTTATGCCAGGGTGACAATTCTTTAATCCAGTGTCCTGTTCACGGGGGGAGCAAGGAACTACTACTTTAGGCACCCTGACCCTACTCCATGAGTGACAACCAGAAATTCAGTTTTCTGCTCCCTGCTTTGGTTATTAGTTGCAACTGCCTCTTGAGCTCTTAATTTAATGGAAAGTCTCACAGCTGCTGTCAGAGCATGGATGTCACTATTATTTACTTATTTAGTAATTTTACAGTAGTGTTGGGGATCTCAGGCAGGTCCTTGTGCACACATTTAATAAATGACAAGCCCGCCTCAAATTATTTACAATCAAAACTGTTGATTCAGGGAAGTACTTGTACATACGTGGTCTTCCAGGAATCACAAAAGCACATGTTAATTTGCTGTCATATGTAGATGAAAACTTCCTTCAGTGCTCTGTGTCCAGAACTAGGTCCTGAGCTGAAAACATAACAAGCTGTGGGAAAATAAAGTAGCAGAAGTAAGGATTTTGGGATGTACTAGCGGTGTTGGAACACTTTCAGCTGGGTTTTATAATAAAATGAGATTTATGCAATCATGTTTTCTGTCAATCTACCAATAATAACACTTAAACTTGGACAGTATTAACCACCCTTGGCAAAAGGATGGGCAGCTCTGGAATAACATAGGTCTGTGGGCAGAAGCACAAAGCCTGCAGTTTATCCTGTTCCCAAAATGCCTCCAGTGCTGGAGCTTTCATGGTACCCAGCTGCTCACGGTGGAGCATTGGGGTAAAACAACACAGGCACAACCATGCTTTTAGCTACATGAGCACCTACCCTGCAGAAAGGTCAAATATCAGGTTTTAGAAATTCCACTTCCCAGGGAACCACTGGCATATTTGTTCCTGAGCATAAGGGAATGAGTTACTCAACCCTTTGAAAGTGAAGGGAATTTGGTGCTGCTTCCTATGGAGAAAGGATCATACCCTGTTACACAGCCTGTAGGGACAAAAAATATTTGTTTCCTTTGCTAATAGGGGAAAACAAAGCAAATTAGAACCAACAATCTGTGGGTCTGGAAGAGAATATGCCAGGTATTAGTTGCTTTTTACATGTTTGTACATCAGAGACTTGCATTTTCTTGCTCCTGTGTGTGCCCAAGGTTTTGGTGCTTGTACATGCTCTGATTAAAGATCAATTCTGAACAGTGCTCTTTAATTTAATGATCTTAATAAGCACATAGGGGGATTGTCTTTACTGTATAGGCAAAAACAATGCTACATGCTTCAACATGAAACATAATTAGGGTGAGCAGTAAAATAACGGGGTGAGGGGGAAGGGGACATTTTTTAAAAAACGAGCACAGAGGTGACTTCCAACAAAACTTCAAAACCAGCTTGGCTAACAATGAACATAGCCCCATTCTTTTTAATCATCAACAAAATCTATCACACATGTTCTTTCAAGTAAAGTTTATTAGAAAGAAATTGCTACTAGAGAACCACATGTGAGCTCTGACTTGGCAAGGTCAGGCCAGGGCAATAAACCCTTGAACTTTACAAATATGCAAAGCTGACATAAATAACAAATTAAACCCAGCCAGGTGTAGAGCTGCAGTGAGCTGCTTGCCAGAAAGATTCAAACTCTGGCCAGCGTGACCTCTGTTAGCTTGTGTGGAAAGCAGGGGCTTATCTCCTCGGCTTGTTGTCCATTAGGGTTCATACCTGTGGGCTCAGGTCACCTTCTTCTCATTAGCTTAGAAAAATTATATCACTTCATTAGAGGTGTTTGTTCAGCTTCTGAGTGTCCCCAGGCATTTGGATGTGTTGCTGGGTGAGTGCTGATTTTGTCAGAGCTGCAGACTCCTGGTGTTTTGGGTCCTTTTTTAGGGATAAGCCCAGGATCAACCAGCAAGAGGGAGCGTGAAGATTCCTCTGCTGTGGGATTTGGTGAGATAAGACAGGAAGGAGAGGACTGGGGTCTTCGTTCACTATATAGGGTGAAAAATGCCTGGTTAGAAGAAGTCTGGCCGATAATAAACATAAATGAACCACAAGCTGGTTGGCTGGCCCTGTGAGCCCTCTGAGAGTGGCTGCTCGTGTCGCTCACAGAATCACACATCACCCGAGAGCTATTTTGGATCAAGCTCTAAGTGGTTCTTCAGAAAAGGGAGCTGATCCTTGCACCAATTTTAGACATATCTGTTGTAAATTCTCTGTGTAATCAGGACTTCATTAGAGGTGTAATTGTCACTGCAATCAATCACTGTATCATTCCGAGCATCACTGACAGATTTCCAGAGGCGTTCAGCTGCAGATACACCATCTCAGTGGGATTTTCAAATGTCTCTTAAGTGCATTAAGCACCTAACTCCCACTGAATGCTCAAGGGGTTTTAAAATCCCACTATGTGTCTCTCTATGTCTTGCCCTTAAACAAGTGCTTAATTTTAAGTGCAGGTAGTTTCATTGATGTGTGCAGCGCTACTACTCGTGTGGTTAAACATGTGCTTAAATGTGCAGTTAAACCATGGCCATAATGGGTGGGGGAGGAATTTGGTGAAAACATACAGTGCTTTAAATATTAAATGTTTCACTATCACACCTTAATTTTTGGATACTGGTTTGAGGCAGAAGCGGTGAAAAAAAAAGTCTCTTTAGACTTGAAAATTGAGGAAATTTGTTCTGAGAATCACAAAAAGGAAATAATATGGCACACTGGGGTATGATGTTCTACAGAATCTCTTTACAAGTGTAACCAGACTTTACAATCTTTGCTGTGAGAATTGCTTTGACTTTTTTTTTTTTCAAATGCAAAGCCAGACCTCTTACAAAAACATTCACCCTGAGAGACAATATTCTGTAGTGACTACTGAGCTGTTGTGTCCTCTTGAGCAACACGTTTCACCTCTCTGCGCTTCTCTTTTCCCTCCCACTGTCTTTACTATTTATATTATAAGAACTCTGGGGCAGGGACAGTCTCTGTGTTTGCATAGCTCTCTCCATAATGGTGTTGTCTCTCTGCTGGGATTGCCCAGTGCTGTCGTTAGTAAAATCTAGTGACTACCTTGCACAATAAAAAAACCCTGCAGGAATAGGAAATTGGAAAAAAGCCCTGAGTCTTGCTCTTAGTAAGTCAGGTTTTAGTTTTGTCTTTGAGTCACAGGTTATGGCTCTTCAACACATGAGGTTTATATAGACTTGCTAAAGAGATCTGTCCTGATAAATGGGTCGGATGCTTTTTATAGAGTTCTCCACTGGGTCCACTCCATCATAATGAAGCTTCAACACAGGCCTCCACAGAGCTCCAGGAGAGAAATCTGGGAAGGAGAAAGTGAAGGGAGATTGGGTGAGTTTACACTATGTGTTAAGTGGAAGAGCTGCAAAGAGGTTGGGAGACTTGTCATGACATGCAATTAAAGGCTCCTCTGGGAGTGTCTGTATAAACTCTACATGTAGCAGAAAGAAAACAGACAGCTGACAGTTGTACTGTGAAGTCTTAGAAGAATATACAGTGTTCACTGCTGACACTCAAAGGCAATTTTGCTGAGTTCTGTGAAGTCTAAACACTTTTACTTAAAGAGTTATGGACAATTCCTGTCAAAGAACTGGAATTTCTGCCCTAGCTGTTATGAGTTAGCTTCCAGGAACCTCTCTTGAACTGAACATGACACACACTTTGTTTGTTTTGGTTATGTTTCCATTTGATGAAGGCTCTTACTGGTGCTCTTTTGCCTTTGCTATTGATCGTGGCTGGAGCATGTGACAGGTATCTCAATCACCTGGATTCCTGTTTGGAGCACATCCTGGGATCCTTGGGTCAGGCTCTTTGTTGCGTGTCTCCCTGATTTTCTAGCAGGGGTGTGTGTTCATGTGTGACACACCCAGAAGTGTAAATGGGGGGACACAGGGAAAGGACAAATTCTACAGGGTTTTGAGCACTGAGGAGCAACTAAATCTGGGAAGGACCCCATTTTTGTGTGCCTTGAGACATGTGTTGGTGGTTGAGGCTGCTGGTTGGGAGGGGAGGGAGAAAAGAAAACTTCTGATCTACCAAATCCTTTAACCCCCTTTTTCTTAGGGGGTCTGAGAAGCCTGACTGAGGATCTGCATTGGTGTGAGGCTGTGACTGCTTGATATATTTAATTAAAAGGAAATCTCTTCAGGTCTGCAGTGGAACTTGTGGTCAAAATGGCACAGCCATGGAGGCTCACACCTCCATCAGGCTCACTCAAAGCAAGAGCTTTATGCTTCTCTTAGTGACCTCAGTGAGGTCCCCAAGCCCAGGTTGTTGGCTGATTTGGTCAAGCCCTACCTTTCCCATAACACCTCCCTGAGTCAGTGTTGTGAAGTGATTTCTATTTACTCCATGAACATCTCCATTCTATATTGGGGAGTCTGTTGTTTTTCTTATTGCCTTTGTCACCACAACAAAAGGGAGAAATTCACTGGGCCAAGAAGCGAGGGAGACATCATCCTTTCTTTATTTTCTTTTAGCATTCAACATGCAGTTCCCTAATGAAAAAGAGTGAAGATGTAGAGAACCTGAGCATCATTCAAAGCATCAGAGACATTATCACAAACTGTTATGGCTATTTATTTTTGGTATGGGATGTCTTTACTTCAAAAAGTACTTAGAAGTCCTTTAGGAGGAAGTCAAGTAAATTTTTATTTCTTTCTAGGTGTAAGGGAATGGCAAATGAGAAGCAAACAACTTGGAATTTAACAACCAGAATTCTGAAACAACCAGAGAATTTGGAGTGCAAATCTAATTTATAAGATAAGACTGGTGATGGGAAATATAGACAACTCTAAGTTTTGATGGTTGGACCAGGCTCAGAGCCTAAAGGCATATATAACTGAAGGGTATGAAATATTTAAAAGAAGGTTTATTTGGAGTCCTCAAAACTGACAGGATTTTAAATACAAGATCATATGGCAAGAAAGCTCAACATCATTCTTGTCAGGGTGAATTAACTGTGGTGTATAGCCCCATATAAATAAACAGCCATGGAAACTCCCGGATTCATTTAAAGTCCTGAGAAACAAAATTATCTCCATTCAGAAGAAAAAAATTAATGAGACCAGGGTAGGAAGAAAGAGGACAAACTGAAGCTTTCTGAGGAATTCTGTCAGCACATATTTCTCAGATAAATCCTCAATTATTTTAAAAGTATACAGAAAAAAATTGTATTTAGAGGGTCCATTGTTTATTGCCCAGTACAATTGGCATTGGTTGCAATGAATTTCACTTACAGTGCATTTCATAACACAATCTTTCAGTTAAATCTTTCCCTTCTAGGTGTTTCTTCAAGATTTTGGTGAAGTGCTCCTCCTCAGGGGAGGAAGTTGCTATTATTATTGTAAGGACATTCAGCCAGGTTGTACCTGAGAGACTCATTGAGAGTATTCATCTGTCTCTCCTTATTTAATCCTTCTCACTACTGGAGCCCCTCCTGCCTCAAAAAGCATCTCCCCTTGCTTAGACTGCTGAAATCTGTGACCAAACAGAAAATAGTTTGGCCCAGTAAATGGTAATGAATTCCAGTGTGTTGGTCATTCTGATGAAAAGCACATAAATGGAGAGGAGTCTTGACCAAGAGCTTGTTACAGCAATGTGAACCTCCTTCTACCTTATCTGTGCACCAAAACACACTTTGGGAAGACTTCAAGGATCTCCACCATGCCAGAATGTCTCCTTCCTAAGCTGTAGCAGAGAGCTGCCAGCATGGTATTTGTACTGCTGTGGGAGCCTTTCTGCAGAAGGTCAGTGGGGGAGTGTAATCAGTTTAGAACTGGATGTTGTAACTTACTTCAATGGAAGTTTTTTTTTTCTAAAGGTGACATTAAGATGAAATATTTAAGATAAACCAGAAGATTTGAGTGGAAATTCACAATGTCCCTCTGAAACAGTCCATGCTGATTTACTGATCTTCCACTTTCAATTTATGAGCTGAGACCAGAGTATACCACTGGAGGATGAGAATAGAGTAGTCATATTAGAGCCAGCTCATATATCCTACGGACAGACTTTGGAAGAATTAGAAAGTATAATAAAGTGCTTGTCCCTTTAAGACACTGCTTGGATCCTTGCCAATTTAGATCCCAGAGCATTAGATATTTTAAAAGCCCTTAAAACTGTCTCTTTTTCTTTTTCTTTGTTTTTTTTTTTTTTTTTTCCCTTTTCCTTGTTTGAGGTTTTCACCTTTTAACAATGCAGAAACAATGGTAGGAGCATCCTTTGCTTTACAGCTTTCTCCCCCTACAGCTTATTAAGAGTGGAATTCTGTCCCCCATCACATTATTTTAAACACAAAATAACCCTTTAGAAGGCAGAGCATGCCTGTGACATGCACAAGAGAGAGAAAACATACCTTGTTTTAAAAAGGCAAATCCTTGGTTTTACATAGGAGCAGTAACACTGGGATACACAAGGGCATCCAGGTACTTTGCAAGCACATAAATACTGCCAGGGCACTGCAGTGACCTTTGGTCTCTGACATTTTCAGCTAATGGTCACCGTATGTGGCAAGAAAAGCTGACCCTGCCATTGCTGGGGGACCTCCTTGGAGGTTTGGATGTCTCCTTGGAGAGCAGACATCTTATCAGTGAGCTCAACAGCCCGTGGGTCAAACAGAAGTCCCAGTTTGGGCTCTGCTACAGCGCCCAGTGTCACACACCCAACACAGCCACCCCTCCCAGGGAGAGCAAGGTGGCTTCAAAGGGGTCACAATCATTCTGCAAGTATTTCTGAAGTGAATTTTGTTAGAAAATGACCACTCTGCTAATGGTTAGAATGCTTAAATAAGGATTTTGTTTGAAGATACTGTCCCAAAAAGGTTTTTGGAGATTTGTCTTAGGGCTGAGCTCTGAAATACAGTTTGATGCAAGAAAAAAGGAATTTGGGTAAAGAAGAAAGGTGGTCTGGGACAAGAATAAATAAAAAGTGAAATAATAAGCCATCAGTCTGGTTCCATTTTCTGAACAATACAGAGTAGAGAAAGGATCCAAGGGTCTTTATGTCATAACACATGAATGGAAAATTGTGATTCATTCCCCTGTTTGCTATTTCTTCAGATCTGATTTTTCTTCTGGTAGGAACTCAGGCAAAGATCCCCTCCAATTTTAGGCAGCAATTTCATCTCATGCAATGGGGAGATTAAGCCTGCTGAAAGACCTCTTTAAAGGAGGATTCAATATTCCCGTCTCTCTTCATGGAGATTATAAGATAATGCATCTGGAACAACATTAGCTCATCCAGGTCTGTGGTTTTATTCTTGATAATCAAATCCCGAAATCTCATTCTCCATCTGCTTGAACATATTTTTGGGTAAGGAGTAGGCTTCAGCTACCACACATGGCTGTGGTCAGATATTGTGAGATCTCCTAAACATGAACAGAAAATTTCCGTCCCCTAAGTCATATCTAAACATTCCTCTTTCTCTTGAGCTGTATTTTCTTTCTGCAGCTGAGAGAGTTATGGTAGTTCAGGCCAAGAGAACATGTTTATTTCTTCTTTGGTAGTGTTTACTCAGCAGACTCCCAAACTTGGGTTCAGGCTGCCTTTTCTTTCAAATGAGAATTATTTTGATGGCCTCAGCCTTATTCTATATAGTGCAGTTGTGTCAAGAGCTAGCATTAAGTCACTGTCTGTCTGGATTAAGTTTTAAGGGTACAATGAAGAGTCTGTGGATGTCTGGTTAGGAGACAGCTGGCCAGATGGACATAGACTTCCTTCTGAGTCTCAGCAACATCTGCATCTTAAACAACAAGAGTATTTCTTACAAAACCAAGTGGGTTTCCTGTTAAGTTTAGCCTAGAAGTGAGATAATTATAGGGAAAAAAAAAGCTGAAACACATCTTAGGAGCTTTTAGGAGCTTATGACACTTTGTTTGGCCTTTTGAGACAGCTATTAGTCATTTATCCCCTTTCAACTGGAGAGCACTGGAGTGCAACATCTGTGCTCTGCTTCACCTTCCTCAGGACCATTCAGCAGAGATGGAGCAGATCTTTCCACCAGCATCAATCTCCTGTCTCAGACATCTGTCTCTCTCTGTCTCACAAAGTTTTGCATTTTGTCAGTGAGGACATTACTTTTTTAGTGACTTATGCAAAAGCAATTTTCTTTTAATGTTAATTGTAACATTATAAAACATACATTATACATTAACTCTAGTCTTACAACTTCTCTAATTATTAATCATACATCTAATAAACAAATCCATAAAGGGCACTAGTTTCAATTACACTGATATAAATTATGAAGAGACAAAAGATTTGTGCTGTATTGTGGATCAGTGATGATGCTTTGATTTTTAACCTTATCTGAAACTCTGTCAATAGCATTTTTAAAAAGCAGGTGACGCAAACCTAAGAACCCTTTAAGATCAGTCAATCCTGTAGAAGACATTCTCAATGCAGCTTTCATGTTGTCCACATTTATTCTTGAAAGAATTCTGAGGGAGAAAAAATAGTTTCTTTAAAAAAAAAGAAAGACTGAATTTTTTATTCATACTTGAGAATCATAATGTAAAATATTAGTGTTTTCCTCAGTAGATCCGCAAAAATTCAAAGTTTTATTTTTAGCTTTATGAAGTATTTTTTTTGTCATTTAATATTTTCCTCAGGATTATTACTTAACAAATTGATCTCTGAAAGTCGCCTGGATTCACTCTGGTGTTAGAAGAAAATTCAGTCTCTTCTTTTGTCCAACATTTTTTTCCATGAAATTTGCACATATCCATGAGATGATGATAAGCAGACTGGGGAGGGATCTGAAGAAATTGCCCTGCATTTTAGCCCTCAATTATACAAGGTGATCTTAAGAAAACAAGAAGTCAAGTCCTGGAAGGTCTCTGAATAGCAGTGGAAAGTAATTCATGCCAGATTGTTCCTTGTTAGTAGTAAAGAGAGACTGTTATAAATTGATTAACACAGAGAGCTGATGGATATTCTTCACACCTAAAGAGTTGTTTCTTTGGTTTTATAAACTGATAAAAACAGGTGAGTTAGAAGCCTAAATGACAGTGAAAGTCAATGAAGAATAAAATACTTGGGTCATGAAGCCCAGGTGGGGCAGTGAATCCTGACTTTGTAGATTCAACTAAGCAAATAAAAGGTCTTCAAAGTTATGAAGTCTGTTATCTTTCAAAGGGTGAGATGAGAGAAATCAAAATAGCTTCATGGCAATTCATCTGATAACCTGATGGTCTAAATAGTCTAAATAACTGCTTTATAAACTGCAGTAAGATGTGTGTCAGGGCCTTTGCCACCTCAGAGCTACAGAGCATGGAAAGATACCATAGTAAGTAATCATAATAATATTTTTCATTCATAAAGATTTCCAGCAAGTTCTACAGATGCAACAAAGTGAAAAATGGAAGGTGCCTGGTCAGACCTACCCACCTTTGCAAATGAAGTCTAGTGCTGAAATTACTTCATTTAAAAGCAACTACCAGTTTAGGTTAAACTTCTATCAGAAAGTGAAGAAGTTACTTCTGCCCTTGGTGAAAGCACATAATTGGTGTTTGGGAGGCTGTACCAGTTCAGGCACCTGCAAAACTGAGTCATTTTGCAAATTGATGCATATTCATAGTAGCACAAATAGTCTAAAATTCAATCTGGAAAGGAAATGCTTTTTCTTCACCACTGACTCCTTGCCACAAGTCATCATGCAGTCTATACAGCTTCAGGCAGTTCTGGACTAGCATCATCACCCAGCAGCTCAGGTGACAACCTCACATTCAGGTAGTGACCAGAACAGTGATCTCCAAATATTCCTTGAGAGAAGCATTTGCAAACAGCTGTAGGCTGCCAATTGATCATATAGGCTGCTGGCAAATATTTATGGTTAACAAAGGCATGGACAGGATGCTGGGTTGATTCACAAATGCTTTTTGGCACAGAAAAAATTGCCCAAATACTCAGTGAGTCATATTTGAAGGGAATAATTAGAACAGTTCTTAGGCAGTCTGAAACCCACATCTTCTTAATCAAAGTGTCCTTGGAAGGGAGCTAAGGTGTTCAGTTTTGCCTGCACAAACACAAGCCTTGTGTAATTGAAAAAAACCAAAAAGGTGAAAAACCCCTGAAGAATAATTTCATAGAGTCATAAATGTTTTAGATTGGAAGGGACCTTAAAGGTCATCTAGTTACAACTCCCTTGCCTTGGGCAGAACACCTTCCACTGGACTAGGGTATTCCAAGCTCCAACCAACCTGGCCTTGAACACTTCCAGGGATGGAATTTAAATGATTCAAGCAGGCCAGGTGAATTTGAATTTGGTCAAAATGAGGCCTGCACAGTATTTCACTAGAGGTTCACAAGTAGGACACAAGATCCTGAAAAATGAATTAATGTAAGGGGACTTGCTCTTTTCCTCTCTTGTGTGTCCTCGTCGCCACAGTTCCTACTCTGCCAGCTCATTCCTACCTTAGGGGAAGGACATTATTTAATAAATCTGTTTTGGGTTTTAAACAGGAAGTTTTGCATTGAAATAGATATCTCAGCCAACCCAGCAGAATTTTGTGAGATGTGACAGGAGTAGAATGGCAGTGGTAGACCAGAATGGCTTCCCTCAAAAAACGGGAAATAAATATTACAATTGAAAGGAAACCTCATTCCCTCCATTTGTGTGTTTTAATATGTAACATTCATGCATTGCAAATACTTGGTGACTGACTCTAAACCCTCGCCAACTTTGGGATTCTGTTCACTATTTTAATCATAATTTAGGTGTGGGGGTTAGGATTAACAGCAGGCAAACATTAACCATGACTGCTGGACCTCAGCGGGCCTACCAAAAGTGGGGAGTGGGTTAGCTAAGAGAGTAGTCATTGGGGAAAAATGAAACTCAGATGTGTTGAAAATGTAAAAGAAAATTGCAAGCAGCACAGGGAAGGAAATTGATTGGACAAAATAGGGAACCTTCACAGCTCTTGATAGAAAAGGTGAAATTCAGTGAAAAAAAGCAGTAGCGAGAAGGAATAGGAGGCAAACAGAAAATAATGATATGTCAAAAGGATGCTCATGCTTTACACAGAGGGTTCTGAACCCATGAAATAGGGAAAGAATTCATATCACCCTCTTTTGGCTTTGGTGACTTGCACTGTGGCAGAGGAGTAAAACTCAGGGGTACACAGGAAGGGTATAATGTTGTGTGGGTTTGTCCAGAAGATGGCTAAGCAGGGTGAACAGGAGGAATGTAATAATGTGTTATTTGTTAGAGAAAAGGAGTTATTGCTGCTTTGCCAGGTGGGTTGAGGCAGAAATCTCATACCTCTGAAAGTAATACCAGATCCCAAGGGCTGGCTACATGGAAATCTCCTCTATCCACAGTGTTCATTAGGCCATTTGCCTCTATAAAGATCAGACAAATTTATGTTGAGCTAGGTCACATGAGGCCAAAACCTCACCTGCTTCAGGCTTTCAGGACTGTGCTTTAATGACAATTTAGGATCTAATGGAAGGCCAGGAAAAGGGTCATTTTATATCTGGAATATACTAGTATCTAACGCCAAAATGATGTAATATATCTGATTGCACATTATGTATAAATCAGGACAGCTCTTTAGGAGAAGGACCATATGTTTTCCACGCCAGTGGAGATTTACACAGATTCCTGGGACTACCTGCCCGGGTTAAGGCACTGTGACTCTCTTTCTCCCTTCCCAAAAAGCTTGTCCACAGCGCTACACCCAAGCTGGCCTTTAAAATAACCAACCACCATCGAAAAGAATGACAAAAAACAAACCCCCAAACCAGCAAGTGTGTAGTCAGGCTCTGCTGCCATAAAGCTCAGCGCTGGCATTCTTTGGGAGCGTGGGGCGGGAGGAGTTGCTGCATTGCCCTGGAATGCAGCGAATGGCTTGTAAATTAGAGTCCCTAATGAAACCGCGCTGGTGTCCAACTGCAGCAATCATCTGGTTAAAATCAGGCAGTAATTCCACTAATTTTACTGCCCTTCTCCCAGCCCTCAACGCCTCATTTAGGAAAAAATGTTTATGTTCCCCTCAAAACACCTGCATTTTAACTTGAGTCCCCAAAGCAATTATTTTTATTTTATTTTATTTTTAAGACTTTCTGTTGTGAAATGCAGCATCCCTCCCTTTTCTGAGCTGAAGCACATGAACGCCCTGGGATTCCCAATCTTCAGGCATGTTTAACTAGCACTATTTTTCTTGCACACTTCACAAGCTTCGCCATCCTATATATTTTCCACCCACAACTGCTGTCCAGGAGTGTTTAGGATATATTTTTTCCCCCCATCTCAGTAAATGATGAAATAAAACTACGTAGAGCTGTTTGCATTGTGACTAAGGAAGTTAAGGTTGATGGAGGTGATAGTGACTGACACTTATCCAATTTCAGGCTTTCCAAAACGTCTGTGGTTCTTATCATGATTTAGTCTCTACTAGACCTTGTAGACATTAAACAACAAGAATGAGCACTATTCTCACTCAGGAAAAGAAACATTATATAGTGGATGCTGGAACACTACCACGATGTGCTGTGAGATCTTACCATCTGCTATTCCATTAGGGTGAGTTATTCATTTTGTCTCCTTGGTTTCATGTTCATTTAAAGCTTTGATAGATTATGACTGAAGATCTCCTTCAAAAGTTGTAAGCAGATATCCCCAGCCCGTGATGATACCATTTCTTGAAGCACAGACATCCCAGACATGGGAAATAAGTTTCCCATAAACAGTCAAATGTCTTCTTTTCTCTCCAGTCTGCACAACCCTGAAATACTTAGCCTGTCAGCGAATTCTTTGAGAAAACAGATAAATTTCCCATTCCCCAGTCACCTGCAAATATCTCCATCCAGTTTGCTGAATTCCTACAGTCTTTTCCACCAGGACAAAGCCTCAGCCAGGCCAAGTGCTGGGGTACAGATCCTGGTAGATCAGGTAGGCAAAACTAGGTGCAGCATCAAACTCCCTCCCTATTTCACCTCAGAAAACAAAGAACCAGGGCTGTGTAAAATATTGTAGCTATCCATATGACTGTTACTTTTGCAGTTATAATTGGGTGGAATGGGAATTTTCCATGCTAAGCCAATTCCATGGGGAACACTAATTTGTTGAAGCTGAAAATTAAGCTTTCTCTAGCTAGCAAGGAAAATGCTGGCCATGATTTCTGAAGAAGCAGATCTGGGAAAGCTGTAGCTTGAAGCATTCAACTCAAGAGTAAGGAAGCATCTCTGAATTCCTACTTTTTTTCACTCACAAGAGTGTGGCATACTCAGCGTTAGCAAATCTGGAGTCAGGCACACCTAAAGAAGGAAAAGAGTGGTTTGTTTTGGTTTCTGCATCACTTGGAAAATGGCAGAATATTTGATGCTCTCACAGTAGAGAAAACAGATAGAAATCTTTGTCCCTACAACACCAGAAAACAATTTTCTTCCTTCTGCTGCTGCTGGCTTGATAAACAAGTTATTCTGGACACATGGTAAAGTATTTAAGTGGGAAGACAATGTGCTGATTGCAGTTAAGGGCTGATGGGCATCCAGCAACCTACAGGCAGAGAGGCTCTGCTGCCTCTTGGGATTTGTCTCTGAGCTCAAGGGTAAGAAGAGGCTGGTTATATCCACCAAGGGCTGAAGCCCACAATGAGATGAGGGAAAAGAAGCAAACTCAACTTCTGGACACACCTAGTTGCAAGAGGAGATTAAGGAAAAAGAAAGATCCATTGACAGCACCCAGAAACACTGTGGGGGGAGGCGGTAGCTCAGGCAAAGCAGCAAAACCAGGCCTATGCTTAATCTCAAACTTCAAAGAAGAAAATTCCTCAGAGCTAATAGGTCCCAAACCAAAATATGGTCAGGTATGGAAACATGTGGTCACCACAGCATCCTGGAGGCTGTGAGAGTTGTTTACAAAAGCAACTGGGAAACTCCTTTTTTTTTTTTTTTTTTTTTTTTCCCTTTTTTTTTTTTTCCCCTTCCAGGGGAAAAAAAAAAAAAAAATCTTCTGCTTGCCTGCCTCCTTTTAGCCTTTGTTTTGGGCTAACTGCATCTGAACTCCCTGATGATGCAGGCCTACAATGGAGCAGAATATACAAATGTAAACCCAATAATGAACGGAAATGAAGGAAATATCATATTGAGCACTGTATCACATCCAGTTTTAATTAAAAGTATCACAAGCAGATTTATGTCCTGCATAACTTCTCCTGCTGTTTCCAGGTTGTATTTATCTTCTATTTGAATTGTTTTTTGATGCTGTTGACAAAAGCTGCCTCCCAACCAGAAATAATGCTGCATCCTAACACTTTATCTGAGTTTACTTTCAAGAAGCTTTCTGCTTTTTGAATTTTTACTCAATTTGACATCTTTCTGAGAGCTGGCAGAAGCAATGCATAGCTTGATGCTTTAAAAAGTGCAATTGTTGGAAGGTAGGGAAGGAGCCTTTCTTCAGCTGACTCTTATTATGAACTCACTGGTGGGACTGAGACTCCAAATCAGCAAATAGCATCCCATTTAGGTCAAAGACCCTGTTGAAGAGTGTGAAGCTGTACAAGAAAAAGAGAAGGTGGGGGACCTTCCCCTATAAGGTGTTGCAGAAAACCTATTTGAAAGTCTAATATTTGAATTTGTTTAGGAATACAGTTCTTTTTTCCAATTTGGATAAACTTAAAGCTTCAAAGTTCCAGCATTTCTCCCAATGTTTAACCAAAATATACCAGAAATGATAATGGTTCCCTTTTACCACTGAAAGATTAATAATCTCCTAATTTCTGTGTTTTCCTTTCTTTCTGTCTTCAGGGATCTCTGGAAGCTAAACAAGAAAAAAGGTATTTTACTGTGAGCTTTTCTGCAGTTTGACAGGTGGGAAGTAGGGAAAGAAACTGCTTTTCATAAGAAAACAGCAGAGCTAAAATTAAAAGTAGGACTTGGTTCTTAACAACTCTAAATTACTAGACAATTTGAAACCCACATTTCACTGCTTGACTTTTCGCTTGGAGGAGTCAAACCAGAACTCCAAACACATCCATTCTCAAACCTTGGGAGATTTCACATCCTGATCTGAGCTTTCCAACATGCTCCCATTTCTGATTAATGCATACCAAACCTACTCTGTTATAAAGTCAAATCAATGCCAAATGTGGTGGTGATTTTTTGATAGGGAATAAGCGACATCCACCAATATATTTAACACAGGTCAGTAGACAGCCTACAGTCATGACAGTCTTGAACTAGTGACCTAGAAATGAAAGACTCCTTAATCCCTTTACCAAATCCTAAACCACTCAATTCCTGCCCCACCTCAGCAGCCAAGGTCTTTTATAGATGTGCTGGAGGGTAATATGTAAGCCAGCAGAGTGTAAATTAAAGAGGAAAAAAAAAATGCTCTACTTGCAATAACATTGTAATTGTGGAATTTGAGAAAATAAGGGACTCAGGAGAGGTCTTCAGTCAGCTTGTCTCAAATTCAGTGCAAATTTATTCTGAGAATATTTTGGCACCTGCAAGCAGCCCAAAACTTTTATAAGCATCATAGCAAGGGAAAAGTGATGCAAGTGAAAGACTGCAGATAGACTCAGAAAAAGGTCTTGATTGTTCATCTGACCTGTTGGCTTCCTCTGTTGCTACATGAGCTTACTTTTATGACTGTCTAACTCCACTGATTCCCATGACGATGTTAGGAAATCTCACTGGCATACAACTGGAGGGTTTAATCTACAGGGATGAGACTCATGCCTTAGAAAAGAACAGAAGCCACAGACGTCCATCTCATAAATCCTGTGTTGTCTAATCTGGTTTCCTCATCTTTGTCTTGGGATTGTCATAGGAAGAGATTCTCTCTTGTGTTTTCTTACTCCTTCTCACAGGTCCTGACAAGAGGAACCATGAGAAAAGTATTCATTTCGGAAGCTGTTTCTAGTAACATAACAGAAACTTTAAAAGGAGTGGGTTTGAATTCTAATTGAATTCAAAGCTACACAGCACAGACCAACAACAGCAAACTCTGTGCCTGTACAGTTGGAATTTTGCTGCCAAATGTGGTTAAACAGTTTTTCACTTTTCCCCAAAACATGAACATTGTCTAAGTAGAAAAGTATTTCCATTTGTAGAAGGGACTTTTTTTCATTTTGTACATCTGCAGGCATAAAAGGACCATAATAGACCACAAATTAGATCCGGGAACTGAAATAAGCTCAGCTTGTAACTGAGACCACAGGTCTGTAAAAAACTATAGCATCATTTTTGGGTGAGTTCTTTTTTTTTCTTGTTTGTTTGCGTTATTTTTTTTTTTATGGCAAAGCAAATGAAAACTCATTTTATATTCAAATATGACACCATCTGTTCTCTGAGTTAGAAAAACTGGGTGAACTGATCCAATATACATTGCTCTAGAAGGAGGGGAACAAATGCAGAAATATCTCTTTCTCTCATCTCCTGTTTTGTGTCCCACTGTTCCATGACTTGACCACAAAGGACTTGCAGATGGCACATGAGAGTTTGTTTTGGTTTTTTTTCCCTCTGTTTGATCTGGCCCCCCCATTCTTCTGGGCTAGAATTTTCCCTTTCTCACTCAGCAGTGTGAACTGCTGTCTGTCTCCTCTTCCTTCCCAAACAGCCCCTGTTATTGCTCTTCCCCTGAGGTGCTGGAGAGCAGATCATGTAGGATCTATTGCCACAGTCCTGTGGCAAACTTAGTCTGAGAGAGGTGATGCTGTTGGGCTTGAAGGAGAGCTGGTTTGTCACAGGAGACAGATCTTACTGCTATTTGTGTTCACTTCTCTCACTTGTCACATGATCCTAGGTAATGTAGGAGCTACCCCCAGGAATGGCTGGACGAGCATAGTGACCAGATGCTGAAAGTCTCCCCATGTCTTCTGGATCAGTCTAGGAAAACCCTTTTTATATTTAACTTTTTTACTTGTAACCATGAAAAGAATAAAGCAGATCCCTTGCAATCACCTGAAGCACTGGACAACAGTGGGTGGTAACTAAATAAAAGGAGGAAAGGGACAAATAAAAAACTGCCATGCGTAGAAATCCCTGGGAATGTGGAAAATACTCTATATAGCTTTAAAGCTCATCAGTTGAAACAGCATGAAGAAAAGTTCCTGCAAAAACCTCTACCCCCTACTCCCCTCTACACTGAGCCAGAAAAAGAAGAGTCCCTAAGCTAACCCGAGCCTGACAATGGCTGGTTGTGAGGCATATGTTAAACCATTTTGGGTTAACATGGGCAAAGGAAATCAGCTATGAAACTGTATTAAGGAAACATGAGACCGCCATAATCTGCATAAAAATAAATTTGGGTATATTCCCAACACACAATCACACTGTGGAATTGCAGGAAGTGGGCTAATGGGAAGGAAACTTTGCTTTCCCTAAAGAAAACCTCCTCAGGATTTTTTAAAAAATTTTTTAAATTTTTTTTTTTTTGGTGGAAATAAAGCTACTTTCATATTCCTCTCATATTGCTGTCCTGTGTTTGGAGTTGAGTGAATAGTTTGGATTAAATAATTTCCTCCATGAAATGAACCTTCTATTATTATTGCTCAAAGACTGTTGATAACATGCTGGAGTTTCCTGTGCTTATTCTTCATTTCTAATTGTTCAACAGCTTGAAATTATATTTGTGTATTCCTCTAAGGATTGATCGAGGTTTGGGTTGAATGTTTGATACCCTTATGACATTGGAGCTCTATCAGTTATTGTGACAGGCTCCTTCACTTTTCACCTTTTCCATGGCCGCTTCTGGAAGGGTATGCCGCTGGAATTCCCAGAAACAGAGCAAATCCAATAATAATTCCTGTTGGGGTGGGCTCTGGAGAAGGTTATGCAAGGAGAAAAGGCTGTGTGAGCTTTCTCCATTGCTCATTGGAGTGGGGAACAACTCCTCTGAGCAGGGGCCATCACCCAAGGGCACTTTTTGTCCCTCTCCAAGGCTGTACCCTGGCTGGAAGGCAGCAGCCTGCTACAACACAGGCTTCCCAGTTTGCAGGAAACAGGTTTGGTTTTTGTTATCCTTTTGGCTTTACTCCCATTTGAACAGCAACCAACATTTTTTAAGACTTGGAGCAAGGCAAGGTCTCTTGTGTTTCTGCCCAGGAAATCCTTGGGGCTAATGGGGTGATCATGCTGGGTGCCACCACAGCTGGCCAGGCTCTGGCAGCATGGAGCACTGCCATGGGACACTGTGGGGACCACTTGGGCATTTGGAGTCTTTGCCTGAGCCACCCCTTGCTCCAGCCATATTGTTCAGATATCCTGGCTGACTGGCTAATCCATCATTATTTTTGCTCTGACAAAATTGCCATTAGGAAAAAAGGAGGTCAATAGGTTCAATAACTTGGTGGCACATCAGTGCTCAAGAAAATTGAGATTTTGCTAGTTTTGCTGCTAATGTCAAAGTTTGATCAGTTGCAGAATGCTCTTTTAGGTACACCTCTGGTCCCACCTACTAAGGATTCAGGCAGGGCTCCTATGGTATCCCATCTTGAAGAAGAAAGGGTCTCATCTCAAAAAATATATTTCCACTGCAGCTGTGTAACAGCAGACATGAGCCCAGGGTTTTCCCTGCCACCCTTCTGTGAGCGGTTATTTCACACAGGGAAAAAGAGGGAGCAGAGGCAAATAATTATTTCAGCAAGAAATGTGTCTAATACTTCTCCTCCGTGAGTCACTGACACTGCCAGCTGGGTGTTTGCTGAAGGAAGAGAACAACAAAATACAAAGCAGGACAAGGAAGGACAAAACTTACTTGGCTAAAAGCAAATCCAAACTTTTCATGTTGTAAATTTGGAGGAAAGAATGCAGTCCCCTCCTTCCTTCCCCACCACTCGCACACACAAAACAACCTGAAGCTTGTAGTTAAGAAAATAAACTGCAGAGAAAGCCCCTGAAGGGCCTTGGCAGCAAACTGTTCCCACTAAATTGGGAATCTGCACACTCATAGTCTGAAATAAATTAAGATGCTGGGGGGTGGAGGGGAGGAAGAAAGGAAGGGAGGGGGAGAAGACAGGGGAAAATCAACAGCTCTGGGGTGAAACACAGGTTGATGCTGCCTCATCATTTTTAAACCTAAAATAAAACAAGCAAATTTTCTTTAACTGCAGGTCAAAATAAAAGGGAGAAAAAAAAGTCTTCCCTCATCTGTTCATGGTAATTACTAACAGAACTCAGCCCCTGCCAGCTGCAGAGTTCATGGATAAATGGAGGGACACATTATTCTCTCTCTCTGGGATCAAAACCTCAAACTTTGTATCTCAATTTGCCTGTGGTATGTCTCTCATATACTCCTGCAAAGTCATTTCACTGGGCTGTTCAGTCGGGACTTTTTCATCAGACAAAAATTGTGATGTTTGCAGGCTTTCAAGTTTATTTTAAGTTTGCTTCTGAATGAGAAACATGACTCCTGTGATTTCCCAAACTTTTATTATGTCATTATAGTGTATTTCTTATTGGATCTATCCACTTTCCTTGTTAGCAGCCAGTCCCAGCAGGGAGGGTTCATGCTCTCTCCCACAGACACAGGCTGCTCTGGATGCAATGGGGTGTGGAAGTCTTCAGGAGGTACCAAACCATGTGTATGTTTGCAAAGGATGAGATGATATTCACCAGAATACCTCAGCTATTTACTCTGTGATCCCAATGCAAACTAGTAATTGATTTTTCTGTGTAAGTCACTTGTCCCACAGTGTGATTTTCTCTGGCTCATGAGCTGTTGAAGTGACAATGATGATAGACCTTCCTGAGCATGGTGTACATCAATGAAGGGGAAAGGGATTGTGTCCTATTCCTGTTATTTGCCATTGGCTGTTTCTCAAGGCAGCTTAGGGGTCCTTTGCCAAGCATGGGCAAGTAGAACAGCCTTGAGGTTTCTTGAAGTTGTCACAAATATATTAATTGGGTGAAATAAAGTTTGCTCAAAAGCTGCTGTGATTCAAAGATTTGATTGCACTGAAGAATTCACACCATCGTGCTGCTGGACATCTCCATGGATCAAAAAGTCCTTCCCTTGCAGATAGCAATAGGTAATTGAAAGTCACAAACTGTGCATGTCTGTTTCTGCATGCACTGTTTCAGGCAAAGCAATGATGGGGTGTGTATTTGTGCTGTTTGTGAAGTTCAAGGATCACCCATGTTCTTTACAGACTGTTTAGCAAGACCCAGAGACATGTGATTTCATAATGATTTGTTGGTAAAACAGATGATCTGCAGTACTTTTTGAATCTCTCTGACCTGTGAGCATGGAGAGCTTTTCTGCTGTAAAAGTAGCTGAGAGTGATTAATGAGAATTATGAGATTTTTTAAGAAAACCATTACAGCATTTTTCAGAGTAAGAAAAAGAAGGAATAAGCACAGGAGCAGAGATCAGATCTAACTATTATCTGTCTCACACTTGCTACGTGCCCTTGGTCAGGGCCCCATGTGTTGGTTTCCTTACCATAAACCAGACAGGGTTATCTTCTTTCACTGCCTTTCAGGACACTGAGAGGTTTAATTCATGCCTCCTTGCAAAACACTTTGACATCCTGGGGCTGAAATGCAAAGCCATTTTATGATTCAGGGTTTTATTCATTTTAGTGTAGAGGTGTTTTTTTGTGACAAGTGCTAAAGACATGGTCCCATGGCTGGAAAGTGAACTCTCTCTGTCCCAGGAAGTCAGTCTGATGGACTGCAGTATTTCATTGATGCATTTTAATGTATACCTTTTATACCTTCACCACTCTGAAGTGGAAAACTGACATTATCTGGTCCGATCTCCTGCTTTCTTACTGGCTGATTACACAACAGAAGAGGCTAGGCCTGGGGCAGATCTATTTTCTACACCTATTATGCTGTTGCACAGTTGAAGTTCAGTTGTTAGCTGCTTTTAAAAACGACAAATGTGCTCTAATTTTAAAGCATCATAGCAATCATTGTTTTTATTTCAGTAGAGAGGAAAAGTAGAGGAAAAAAACAGCTTGGGACTTAATAAACACCTTAGCCTGCAGCCTTCGACTTTATTCATGAGGTTTTTTATCTTCTCTTCCACTCTCCATGCACTCACTGCATCTTCTTTACTGCACAGTCTTAAATTACCATTGCAAAGGTTATATGTTTATTTACAAAGAGCTGGCTATGAATGGTGATCCTAAAGGCGAGGAGGGTGTCTCATGGCAATAAACATCTCTTGCTCTCTTAAACACCAAGGCCAAATGAATAAGGTGATGTTTAGTGCCTCAGACATATTATGGTTTATGGCTTCATTAACTACCTGACCTGTATTGTGTGCAAATTTCATCAAAGTGAGATGCATATTTATTCCCTGAGGTGGGCTGGTTGAAAATGTTCTTATTCTTAAAGGAACAGCACAAGTAATTACTTACAATTAGTGTTACGAATTTTGTGAGGCGAGGTAAATTCACATACCTGAAATTTCATTTAACAGAAAGAAGATGGTGCAAGGAATGTTTATACTTGGGTGAAATTGAAAATACATGTATATGGCTTCTCTTGACTTTTTGCAGCACAAGGGATAATTTTAGCCATTTAAGCAATTAAAATTAATAATTTTTGGACAATTTTTTGGGGGTGCATGTAGTTCCCTTTGCCAGAGATGAATCAGGTCTTTAGGATCAAATGAATGGGAAACCTAAAGTGTTCAAATTTCTTGCTCCATCCCAAGCTCTCTTCTTTGCTTTTTGTTCCATACAGTCTTAGTTTATCCTAGGAGCTGTATTTAATTTCCCTGCGAGGTGCTGGAGATCTTATTATTATTGTGGGTTTTTAAAATTATAATTGTACGCACACAGATCCTCACCAAATTGTGGTTACACTGAAACCCTGAATTCCAGTCTCACCAAACTGTGTTTACACTGAAAACCTGAGTTCCTATCAACCATCTGACTGGAGGCCAGTTTTCCTGGAGCATCTTGGGGTGGTTTCATACAGAGGTGTAGGGCTGAGGGTTTCCATATTATGAGAGGGGTTATTACTCATGAAACAACTGCAGAGGGGTCTGTGTGGAGTGCACTGCCTTCTCTGCACAAGTGGAAGGTACCCCATGGCCACAATAATGCTTGTTAATAGGGTTAATAAAAACACAGCTTTATATTCACCTGTCTTGACTGTAATGTAGATGTTTCCTAAAGCCTTGAAGGATGCTGCTGGTGTTTGCAGTGACCAGCCTTGACTTTGCTGGTGGGTCAAAGGTAGCTGAAGTATAAGCGGCCCTTTGGCAGCTTAACTGTATGTGGCCTTTCCACTCCAGGACCAGTCAAAACAACATGTGCTGTCTGTCCAGTAACATGATCATGGCTCTCAGCTCTGATTTGCATCAGGCCTGAGCCTACTCCTCTCCTTGTTGCAGGTACTTACATTTCTAATTCTATCAGGCCAGGAAGAGACACTGGAAACAACCGAGCTCAGCAGACGAGTTGGACGGCAGGAGACAGCTCCTGCTGAAAGGACTTGAGAGTCACATTTAAAGTTTAACCATAAGTATATGATGTATTTTGCCATGTGTACTGACTTAACCAGAGAATGTCATGGAGCTAATTCTGAGCAATTGGATGTCTGTGGTCTAACCACCAGCAAAAGCTGAACGCATGATGAATGGCCTATGGTCAAAGTACATATCCTGAACATGGGGAAGCAAGCTTAAGCTGCTGTTCCTCTGTGGTAATGTTGTTCTGTGGCACCAGGAAATTTCCTTGTTCTGTGAATGTTTGCTTTCCAGCTACTGTAAAATGAAAACTTTAGCAATTAATTCGAGAGGGGGAAAAAAAATATCTTTCTCAAGTGCACTGTGATTTCCCAGATGGCAACTTGAGCTCCAGCCTAGGACAGGATAGTGGTTCCTACAATCCATGAAGCCCTCTCAGCAAAGCAGCTCATCCACCTTTCACATGGAAGGAACCCATCTTCCCAGGAACAGAGTCAGAACTGTCCTTTTAGCAAAGGCAGGATAGAAATTCCTGTGGGCATTCACCGCAAGTGAGCTGAGGCTCCAGTAACTGTTTGCTGGATGCTTGGCATTCTTCTTATTTGATGTTCCCTGACAGTTTCCCAAGGGCCAAGGGCCATTTCCCAAGGGTCTCATGTGTCCATTTGGTCTCTTACTAGTTTCTTCCTGGGAATAAGCTCTGAATCTCAGATAGGAAATTTTTTATTTGGTTATTAGCTCTAAACATCATTTGCTTCTGGTAGCAACGGCCAGACTGTCTCTATTCCTCACAGGAGCTGAAATATGACTGCTAGACCATGAGCTGCCATAAGGGAAAATAAAATGAAAGAGTGAGGCCTGCACATGGAAATTTTCCTTGGATATCTTGGAATCAAAAGCAACTGCAAGTCACCTTGCCTCAATATCTGTCTTCAGTCACTACTGCTTCATCATCCCCTTCTTTCTGGTGAAGGACTTCAACAGATAATAGTCCTGGTCTTAGGAGACAAAATACTTGCCCCAATCCTGCTGATACAAATGGAACCAACTTTTCACAGTTTTATTGTGCATCTGGGAAACTTTTTCTATTTTTGCTGCTGCTAGCTTAACTCCATCTGAATCCAGGTATTTTTTGTGCAGTTTCCTATAATTCATGATATTGAATTAAAAAAAAACCCAAACCTAAATAATTAACTAGGTCAGATGCAGTATCTATAATAGAAATAGAAATAATTCAAAACTTTCTCTATTCCTTTTAGCTGTAATTAATTTTTTTCCCATTTTGTTAACAAATAAAAAGAAACACAACAACAAAGACAGAGCCATACAGAGAACAAAAATACTCCTTGTTTAGACAGAAAGTTATGGCATTTTCTCACAGTTAACATCCAAAATGGGAAAATTTGCATTACTTTTTCTTCTGCCATCAGATTAAAAATCTATCTTAATATGAAGCTAAGGGAATTTTTTTTTAAGGACTCAGAACAGATTTTAAAATTCAATGTGCTCTACCTTAGTGTATCTTCTCCCAGCATAGGTGAACAGTGGCACCAGTATTGCAGATATTAGCCTCCAAAAGTTACTCTTTTAGCAGTCACACATATATGAAATGTAAAAGCAAAAAGAGGGGAAAAACCTCAACCCCAAAAAACCAACCAAAAAAAAAAAGAAGGGACAAACAGCAAAGCAAGGAATGAGAAGAGTAATATGAATCAGTAAAAGATAGAAGTTTACAAGGCCAAGGACAAAATTAGACAGACAGTGTAGATAGCAAATGAAAGAAAAAACACGTGATCATCAAAACTGCAATGTCAGCATTGACCTGGCCAGGTAAGTGGACAAAAACAGCTTGTGAGTGTTTGAGTAGTCCCAAACCTGTTAAACTTCTTCCTTGAAAAGTGCACTTTCTGACTTTTAAGTTATTTGACCTTTCACCTGTTAGGTTTCTGCCCTCAACCTTGACTCCTGCTATTTGTGTAGTGTGTTAGTAACCGAGGTTAGAAATCTAAAAGAGGGTAAGTAAACGTGGAGGAAGAAAACTCCAGAAGTCTGCAAAAATTTGGAAACTTGAATTACATGCAGCTTTTATTTTCCCATAAGTGTTATTTAATCTGTAGGAAAAAAAAGGTTTGTCATTCCTTAGCAGCTTTGTTCAATCTAATTTAATGGTTTTTCAGTTAATAAAAACGGTCTAGGCATGAGATTTGGGCAAAATAAATAAGTCAGACCTTGGGGATTGTGTTGCAAAAAGTAACAGAGAAAAAAGCAGGAAATAAGTTTGAAGCCATATTATGGTAAGAAATTACCCTGATGGGAAGATTCTGATTTCCAAAGACTGACTTTTGATGTGGGGAGAGCGCACAGGGTCTGGATCTCAGCTGTTTTAAGTTGTTACATGAAGGGGACCTGTTTCTCTCTGTCCAATGATTTGGGGACCATCCTTGAAGCTGTGCCTTACATCACTACATTGTCTGAAGGAGAAGGTCTATAGAATCAGGCCATGCTCACAAATGACTTTTTCCATCCAATTTACTGTCATTCTGCCTTGTCTCATGCCAAAGGGGTCACCCAGGACAAATATACCTGTTTTTCACGAGTTGCCCACAGGCTCATACCCATTCAGAGATGTGCACACAGCAGCAAATGTATTAGAGGTATTGCTGAACTTAAATAATGTATCTGTGGTGGAGGCAAACAAGGTTTGTCATCAGAGGAGATTTGTCAGCATACCCTCTCCCAATGAATAGTGCTCCTTCCTTGTTATGCTAAATTGTTTAAAAAAAGGGTTGATGAAACTGGTACACTGCTTTACTTCAATACTTTCTAAATATTCTTCTTATTGCCTGGAACAGACTCTGCTGTTTTGTTTGCAATGTAAGTTAAGGAAAATTCATGTGAAAAAAAATTACAAAATTAGAAGAGAAGTTAAATCCACTTCTCCTTAGTGAATGTGTGGAGTTTTGGTGTCTAAAAATATTGGCCATTTAACCTTTAGTCTCGACTTGAGATAGGAAAATTTTTTTAAATGTCATATTTACACATGGAATGGAAAAAACATTTCCTGTGTTGATCTAAATTGTGAGCTATGTGTACGGAAAAGTTGTGGGTACTTTTGTGGATTCTCTCTCCATTAGGGTTTGTATGCAATTTTGAAATTACATCATGGGCTGGACCCGGCACAGACTAAACCAGTCCCAGGAAAACAAATGCTACTGTACCATCTGAAGATTTTATAAAGTGATAAAATGCCCTTGGAGGGATAATGAGTCTTAAAAAAATTCATTTCTACTAAGATTTCAAAGTCAGACTACCAGAAAATAACCCCCAGTCCAGTGAACTCTTGAGATTTTAATTCTCTTTTTGATGTTTATGCACACAAATTATTTTTGACCATGCTGAGACCAAATATTCTCTTAGTCCACTAACTGTACTCCCCTAGATGCTTGTTTTATTTCTTTATTTACAATGAATGGTGAAGATTTGAAGTATAACTCATTTGCTGATCAAGTACATGATGTTGGGATTCTTATTAGATGGTTTACAGATAAGCATAGGCACCTATCTAGACAAAATAGTGTCATCTCAAGGATAACCATCAGGGCTTGTATATCAAGAAAGTCAGATAAAGACAAGTGCACTTGTGGAGATACCCTCAGTCAGGGTAACCTTTGTGGCAGAGAGAAGTAATTTGTTGCTGAATTTTGCACAAGGTTTTTCCGTTTCCCAGGGAAGAATAATGACAGTAACTGAGCTGCTGGTTCATGAAGTTGTGCTCTTTTATTGCAAGGCCACTGGAGGACAGACCAAAAGGCTGGATATTGCTGAGGGAAAACACTGTGAACCACCAGCAGCCCAGGAGGTCAGAACTGGGGCTTGCAGCCATCTCTCTGTAACCAGGAGATTGCATGAAAAGCTTTTGAATAAGAGCCTTCTTTCCTGCCAGAGTCCTAGACTTTGCCTTGACTAGGATCTGAAGGCATTGTTTGAACATGCTAGCTCACACTTTTTGATTAAAAGCTTTGAGGTGAAGCCTTAGTTCCATTTAAAGTTAATGGCAAAATTCTCACTGACTTTTCTGGAACCAGGATGCAATGTCTTTGCGTGAACAAACTCACGTTTCTTACTTGTCCACACTAGACAGACTATTAAATCAAGACTGTGATTTATAGACTGCATCACCCAGCTACATTGATGTATATTTTTAAATTCTAAACTCCTTTCTTTTTCCAAGGCTTGTAGGTCACATCCATCCTCAAACCTCTTACCCTAATACACATGTACATCAATTAAAAAAAAAACCTTTAAAAATCAATAAAATAGGCAAACTCTCTGTCACATGTATGAAATCTTGCTCTTCTCTCTTAAAATGATTGGGATAGATATTTAGTAACTGGTGGCTTGCTTTCATCAAGCCTCATATTGCCATTGCTATCCAGTAAGCCATTAAAACCAGTTCAGGGAGTGAGGTAAATGGCAGATTTTACCCTGGAGAATTGGGAAACTGTAATGTCATCCACCGAAACAAGGACACCAAAGATAAATAGAGGATTTTACTTCAGAAAGTACTGTCCAAAATAAGACCATAGTCATAACTCAGTCAGGAGGCCATCAAACATATGGTGGAGAATATTTGAAATTTGTTGACACACATATGTTCAGCCAAAATTCTGCAGGAAGGAGACCTGGATAGTGCTCTGTGTGATATTTTAACATTTCTAAACTATGAAAGTGATCACCTTGTACAAAAATGTACTTCTAAAAGAAAAACTGCAGACAAAAAAATGGTATGTATTTAAAGTGAAAAGTAAAAAATGAAGTTGAGCAAAATCCTAAACTTCACTGGCAGTGGGGAGATTCCCCTTCCCTCCCTTTGGACTAGGACCCAGTTTTAAAAAAGGGACACTAAGAGTTTATATATTTTCAGTGCTAATAAAGGATGACCCATGTTATTTCATGTGGTGCTACCATGAAATTGTGTGGAAGTGAGCAAAAGGCCAGCTGGGAAGGCAGCCACTGCCGAGTGCTGTGGAAACACAGCCCCATCTGCCCAAGCGTCCTGTTAGCCAGGGGTAAAAGTCATCCCCTGCAGTTACTGTTTATCAGTGTCCAGAGAGGGAATGTCAACCACACAGGGAAATCCCCACTTCAAATCAAAGCCTGGTGTGAGGCCAAAAATGTCTCTGCAATTTTATAAAGGTGAAGGGAATCAAACAAAAATAAACACCATCTCGGGAGCGTTCTGCATCCCTCCGCCTGCGGTCTCCAGATGCTCGTGGGCCTGAGTCACACATGCCAAGGTGGATATGCTGGAAAAGCCAAGCAACGTCTCGGTGGAGCTAGGAGGTGTCTGGGTTTGGTTTTTGTGATTCCTGCAGCTCATTTAGACTGAGAGTCCCTCTGAGGTAGACAGTGTGACACAGTCCAGAACTGAAGGTTTTTGTGCAGATGAGCTTTGCAGGTCTGCAGTGGATCATCTGGCAGGAAGAGAGGGTGGATGTTACAGGGAAAAAAAATTGAACCCCACCTGGGGGCTTGAGAGGAAGGAGAAGGGGCTGTTCCCTGAGTACTGAGAAACACTGACAGCTCCCACTTCTAAACAAAGCTGCCCTGTCTGATAGAACCTGGTCTGTCTGGTGCAGCTTGCCGAAACTTTCCTTGGAAACCCTCTTTTCCTTCCTCCCACTATTTTCTATTTAACAGGAGCATTTTTTGAAATGAAGGATGCTTCCACATCCCCTTTTAGACAAAGGGACACCTCTTTCCTGTCATCAGGACCAGGCTCTGCATGTCCTGAGGCTGTCCAGGGAGAGCCTCTCAGCTCCTCCATCCCTTCCCCCTTCACTCTTTGTTGCCATTCCCAGAAAGGAAAGTGAATTTTTGAGAGTGTCAGAATAGTGTAAATGCTGATATATAGGCCGCAGTTGTTTGAGGGCCTTTTGAGAGAGAAACTCCTCCCCTCTCCTCTGTTCCCTTCAAGTTGGGAATGATTCATCAGCTGGCCTTTGGCAAGAAAAGAACCCTGCCCTGGGTCTCGGGCCTTTGACCCGGGTGAAGAGAGGGGTCAGGCCATGAGCAACTGTGCAAGCGCCACTCAGCAGCTACGGGTCTGGGAGACACAAGGGAGAGGGGAGGGAAAGAATGGAGTGGGACGGTGGGAAAAAGTGGGAATTTATAAAAGTTAAGAGTATATTTCTAAGAGTCTCAGCGGATCAGCTGACAACTGGGGTCAGGGGTCGTATTTATGCTTGATTCCCTGGGCATGTTACAGTAACATCTGCTTGTTAAGGGTCTGTAGGGACCAAATGCTCCTGACCTTTGCCTACGGAAGGAGACAAACCAGGAGATTAGGGGTGTTCATATTAATGTTTGTGTTTGACTTGAAGGTTTCCCCTTATCTCAGCCTGGCTTGTCAGTTTTGCCAAAATTCTTTTATGCTCTACCCAAATAAACAGGTCAACCATGCCAATGGTTTGGCCAGGGTTTGAGGTCACGAGGTGTTTGACGTCACTTGACTCCTAAAAAGGAGAGTATTAAAGGTGGAAGCGCTTGGTCTGGGAGGTGAGGCTTGGTCCACCCTCTGGTCTGGGCACACTTGTCATCCATAAACATCTGGAGCAAGCCCCTGGTCTCTGTCTGCATCTATATTTAGCAATGAAAATGCTTGGATGTAACCAGAAGCTGACAGAAAGGATAGGGCCTCACTCTAACTTCTGTGGTAGATTTTGTGACCAAAACCCCCCAGGTATGGAACTTCCTTATTGTATACAGGAGGAGTTAATGCTCCCTCACAGCTGTATTTGAATTTCTCCTTTGGGAATCAATAACCAGAAATGACATCACTTTATGAGCTATAATCCCAGAACTGGAAAGATCTTCCTCCAACTGTGTGGAACCAAAGTAAGGTGTTTCTACAGGTCTTTTTCTTATAAAAGTTTCCTTTTTTTTCCCCACTAACTAAAAAGAGGTTGGCTTTTAGGGAGCAGGACACATTGCTGCTGAAATAAGGATAAATAAGCAGTTGTGGATATTTTTCCCAGTACCAGAGCTTTGTGGAGGCAGACTCAGATGAAGGATTTTATTCTTATGTTTTTGTCATTGAGCAAGGGACAAAAAATACTACCCCATTTAAAGCGAACAGAAAAGCACCTGGCCACTAACAATGGGCATTGAACATTTTCAGAGCATTAAGAAGTTCCTTTTAGTACCTGGCTTTATCCCAGTCACTTATGAGGTTCAGTCCATGACTGTGAGTATCTATGAACATACAGCAAGTGGCTGCATTTCTGGACCTGGGAAAATAGGACCGTTGATTTTCAGCTTGTTTATGGATGCTGTTTGTGACATTTGTGGTATTTCACTTCCGTCCAAAGTTAGTCTTAGCTCAAACCCCAGAGACCACATGAAGTTTAATTTCAGCTAAAAAAAGCCTCAACCCTGGAAACTTTTTTGTTTGTAGGAGTATATTTTGACTATTTTTATCCAGCAGCAGCCACAAGTTATCTCATATTGTGCTGTCACTTGTGTTGCCCTATCCTTGAGTCCAAAGACAGCAACAGTTAAGTTTGTACCGTGCAACTAGTGTTTAATGTATAAAAGAGAAAAAAAAAACCCAAAACAAACCAATAAAACACAACAGGGACTGGTTCAAAACAGAGAACCTGGCTGAGGTCCAGGAGCTGGAGGAGAACTGATGCAAACTGGATCTAGGTGACCTGTGGTAGTTTAAAGATGGGATCTCGAAGTGAGTAGACATGTGAAGGAGAGGAATGCAGACCATTCAAATCCACCTTTGTGATTATAAATAATAAAAAATTTCATTCGGAAGTGCATTCTGCCAAACTTCACAATAAACCTCCTAGCAGGTCATTGAAATTCTCTTAATCAGGGTCAGAACCCACAAGCTGGGGTCTGCCCTGTGGGTTCAGTGGGAAAAATATTCTTCTTTCCAAATAGTCTTTTTTCCTCTTTCCTTTTCTCTTTCAGTTGGAAGGGACCTCCACATAAACATGCAGAGCAATTTTCCAGTACATTAACCCGGGAGGGGGGAATCCTTACTAGCAATGCAACGGGTAGCCTAGAAAAAAAAATAAAAATGGAGCAACCGGGTGAGCAGAAGATGGATGAGCCTGGGATATAAGACAGGGTAGTTTTTCCACTGTCCTGCCCTATACACCTAGGACAAAGACTTCATTGAGTGAGATGCTTGACATCAGCCTCATAAACTAGTAGTTGGTCACAAAAGGTCTGACACTTGAAAGTACCAGTCCCTGCCCTCTTTGCATTGCAGCTGCACAGAGGGGTTGGGTCTAACAGTTGTGTCCTTTTGTTGTCCCGTAGGACAAGAGGTGAAGATAAATAGTGTTGACTTTAATGTAGTCACACAATTTTGCCTTTTCCCAAAAGACAACATTTCCTCCCAGGCCTTACTTTATTACCTCGAGCAGCTAGAACCACCTTCCTTCCCTTGGGGGTGGGGACAGGCTAGAGGTAGTAGAGGGCAAAGGGAAGAGAGATGAAACCCAAGCCCTGGTACCTCTTCCCCAGCAATGAGGTGGGCTGCAATTTTTTCCTGCTTTGTTATGGTGGCTTTCCTCTCTTTCTCGTGGGATAGCTGGAAATGGCCTGAAAACTTGGAAAGAAACTGAAAAATGTATGAATTAAAACCCCACCACCTCTTAAAAAATTAAATACTCCCACAAGATCTACACCAGGAAGAAGGCTTGAATTTTCTGTGGCAATTTCCTGGAGAAAACTGGTGAGAAAGTGTCTGCAAGCAATTGCCTTGCAAAATGGTCATTCATTAGTTCCTTTGTTGTCTTGTAACCAGAACCATAAGTATTTCACCTGGAAATGTAGATAGAATCAAAATATGTGTTGGAGGCAGTTGCTAAATAGTAACATCTTTACCACTGCAGACAGCAATGGAGGAAATTTAGGAATGGGGAGACTTCTGTTCACATTTGAACTTGGTAGGCCATAGCCAAGTTCAACTGGTATTCTGTGTGGTATTATGCTCACTGGCTGTGGAATGCCTCTGTGTCCTCCTGTACAGTGACTCACTCCGTCAACAATGAGCAGAACATCCCAAGTCATTCGTATTTGTCCAGCTTGACCCTTCCCTTTCCTTCTCTGCGGTGTACTGGTGGTAACAACACCACAGAGGATGAATGAGCTAATTAAAAATTATGGGGAATTCTACACTTGGAAGAAAAATAAATGTTAGACCTGGGACATGAGGGCTGTGGAGAAACAAAATAATCTGGCCTACGATCTATGCTAGATTGCTTTCGGTATTTAAATCAGACTGGTTCAATCTGAACCAGGCATCTCCCCAGTGCAAAAAGTCAAAAGCTAGGAGCACCTGTAGCTGTTTTTTGTACCGAAGTATGTGGAAAGAAAGCCTCAAGAAAAGGTCCCTTCTGACTATGATTGCTTCCATTTTCTGAGGTAACAATATTTTTAGTTTTTCAGGCCTTGTTGCCTAGTCAAGTTTGTTTCTTGGCTTTTCATTGACCTGTGATCTTGGACTGACTTGAAAGGCTGCCTTGTCTGCTTAAAGAGTGGGGTTTGTTTCTGTTTAATAAGTTGTCGGCAAATCTAAGAAAATAAAGACAGGCAAGTTCTCTCAGGCTGTTTTGAGTTCTATCAGCCCTTAGGACTTGGAAACTAAACAGAAGATGAGAAACCATGTATTTGAAAAATAAATTCAGTTCTGTGAGATATGAGGGATAGGCAGGAAAGAGGTTTTTTAGCCACAGCTTTGTCCTCTGCAAATGTTAAAACTGAGCACCCCATCACTGTGTTATGCATTTCAATAGAAAGAAAAAAAAATGCCCTGTGGATTTGACAACTGTCTGGCAGCAAAACCAGTCCTGGGCAAAACTGGTGACCTCAAGGAGCCAATGACAAAGTCCAATTGACTCTGATGGGACAGAACCTGTCCCCTGGGAACTGTCCCGGCCAATTTGGCCAGGATCTAACTTCTTGCTTTCCCAAGTCACCCCAGCAAACACTACCCATTTCTTTCTGTGCCTGCATTTTTCAGTGATCCTCCTGAGCACTGAGTGACCTAATTTCTGGGGCACTGAGCATCATCTGAAGTCAAAGGCTGCTGAGGTTGTTCTTTGCTCACTCACACTTTCAGAAATCAATTGAGATTTATTTCACAGTCAGCAAAATCAACTCAGGCTACTAAAGTCTGATTTTCAAAGCTTTTTGAAGTCAGCTGAAATTAGGGGCTAAAGCAGCTTAGAAAACCAGCTGGCACCTATGTAAGTATCTTTAAAAATCTGACTCCATCTCCTTATACTTAGCATTTAATTTTTTTTTCCCAGGGTGCCCATAGTTCCATGACCTCACTGAAAAGAAAGGCACTAAAATTATACAGCAGGTCTTCTAACGTACACAGACACGTTGCAGTGTATGCAAATGTGTGTCTGAGGTCTGGAAAGAGGTTGAGCCTTTCACTGGGCTGAGCGCCAAGTAGGTGCTGGAATTAGAGCAGTGTAAAGATTATGTCTGTGAGGTGGGGGAGGCATTGAATCATTTAGGAGCCTTAATGCACCTCTTCAGTCACGCTGGGGGGGGTGTGCAGAGATCCCTGCCTCACTGGGTGCACATTTCCCCCATACAACTGGAGTCAGCTCCTTGGAAGGGGCAATCCTTTGGTGTGACAGGATTATCTGATCTGCACAGAAGCATGTACAGAAAGTTGGTGATATGATCTTCCTTTCATCCTCACCTAACTTGTCTCTACAACCCCTGTGGGGATGTGCTGCCTAATGTGCAGAGAGATCCTCAGCTCTAAATCATAACCAGGATAAGAAAGGTTTACTTGCTTTCCCCCTTCTTCTCTTCCTGTTCTCCAAACACTATCATTGTGTTATTTTTCAGCAGTTTAAGAAATTTTCAGTAGCAAAATTGAAGAACTTGGGCAGACCCCTCCTTCAAGCAGAGTAAAATGGTCCCAAGCTGCCAAAACAAGAGTCCTCTCTCACAGAAGTGTCTTTGTGCAATATAAAACTAGCAGAGCTGGGTCTGTGCCACTTTTTCCTTGCCCTGTGAAAAGTGGAGGGCTGAGAGCATGGCTGAAAAAGGCTCAGGACATTCTCACAGTCAGGGCTGGCAGGACTTGTCGGAAGACTGTTCCAGCTGGCTGGGATCAGAGCATCCCTAGGGGTGTGACAGATTCCCCCAAGAATGAACAAGCAGACTGAAGAACATGAAGATGTGTCTCCTTTCTCCCACTCCCTGCTGGGATCCCAAACCCAGGTCAAAACCAGCTCGTTTCAGCCCAAAAAATAGCCTTTTGATATCCCTGCCAAAGCCAGTCTTTCTATAGGAGCTATTTAAAACATTGCAAGTTTTTGCTATCGAGATTTTCCTTCTGTTTGCCTGGGGAAAATTACTGATACTGAGCTTAAATAGGCATCCTCCTCCATACAGTTCTTTTCTCTAAACAAATTAGCATACGTTGGAAAACTGTCTTGGAAAGGAGACAAATAATGACTCGATCAGAACTGTTTATGTTGGCTGAACATTATGACACTGGGAAAGTCCAACACTGGTCAATACTTTTTTTTTTTTTTTTCCTTGGGAATTGACAGTAATAGCTTACTCAGAAGAAATGCAGCATCTTGCATATTACCAATACCAAGCCTGGAACTGCTGGCAGAGCCTTCTGTTATTTTAAGGATGTTTTACTGTAATTTTTCATTTTAAGGAGTTGCTTGATTGCATTATTTCTAGTATATGCTTCATTCCAAAGAAGCAGCTAGGATTCTTCCCAGTACACAGCTGTCTTGGCACTGTGAACTCTTTCCCTGAATTGTTGCCTTGTAAAAAGTCTCATTGATTTTGAAGTTTTCGGACTTACATTTAAGTCTTAACCGTCTGAGGTCCGACATACCTAACCAATTTTCTTTTACTTCATATTATATGCTCGGCTATCAAGTGGAATTGACTGTAGTGGTTGTAACACCAAGACATATGGGGAGAGTGGCCCAACGCCTTGTGTAGGAGAGCTGGGAGTCTCCTGTCCTTCACTGCCAGATCCCCACCACATGTGGGTTCTCCCAGAGCTGACATCTGCATGACACAGATGAAGAACAGAAAATATTTGGGGGAATAAAGAAAAAAAAAAAAAAAAAAAAGAAAAAGCAAATTACTTCTGATGGGTATTTTGAATGATGAAATATTTTGACTACCTCATAAACTGACTGCAAAGGGAAAGACAAAAATAGCTAATGGGAATGTTGTAATTTCATTTCTTTTATTCACCTTACCTATAAAAAGATACTTTCGAAGGCTTCATGTGGACTGTCTTTAAAATTTGCGGAGTTCAGGACATTTCAAAGAAAGATAATAACATTTGAATACCTTTTTTTTGCAGGTGGTGAAACAAAAATATTTCTCACATTCACCCTATGCAATAGTCCTTGTCATCTAATAAAAGCTGACTGTGGAAGGACCACTGACTGCTCAGTCTGGGAAGAGAATCAATAGAAGCTATTAGGGCCTTCTGGATTTTAGTTTATTCTCCACAGCGATGGAAGGGACTTGGAAACATCTTCTGGAGTCAACTAAGTTGAGATGGTAATGTGTATTGACAATACACATTTAAACATGCTTCTAACTTTAAGAGCAGAGTAGTTTTCCTGAAATAATCCAAGACTGCTCTGTGTTTAAAGTTAGCTTCTTACTTAAATGGGTAGCTAAATCAAGATATTATTAACTTCTTGTATCAAGACAAGCAAAGCTCTAAAAGAAGCATCTCCAACTTGAAATGAGAAGGTTTTTATTTTTATTTTAAGAAGTACTACCAGAGAATAATGTTCTGTTAAAACTAGCTTTCCTGTTGAAGCTGCAAAGAAAAACATCCTAATTTTATGGGCCTGTGAAAAAATAAAATATTGTTCATTTGAAACTGGATTTTTTGTCTAAGTAGATAAAAAATAACGGCCATCTTTAAAGAAAACTTATTGGATCAAAAAGACTAAAAAAAGAAGAAAGAATAAAATGTCTGGAGTCGTATTGATCCTTAAGAACAACTTGGATTAGACCATAGCTCAATTTAAAAGCTGCCAACACCTGAAGAAAATACATTTTCATCCTGAAAGCTTGTGTGCTTCATTTCTAACCCATTTGTTAGTCCAATAAAAGGTTGCACTTTAACTATCTTGACTCACTTGAGAATAATTGGCATTTCTTTCATTTTATGGCATCATTTAAGTTTAAGAATGGATTATTTGCTTGCATATTCCTTCCTTTTGCTGCTGCTGATGGATGAATTCCTACTCAGCAGGAACTCTATAATTTCTCTTTTTGAGCTATATACTGTGCAGCTACTGTGAAATCTTCTGTTAGGCTGAAACCCAGCCCGGTGCAACGGGCTGGAAAAAGGGTCCTGCCATGACTCCTGCCCTGCAGCAAGGTGCTCAAGGGGGCTGAGATGTTGGGTTACAGGTCAAACACAAGGTTGTGTTCTCCAGGGAATTAAAATAAGCCAAACTGGGAAAGTAAGCATGATGATGAAGGGAGAAAGATGTTGCTGCAACACCAAAAAAAAAAAAAAAAAAAAAAAAAGGAAAAAGAAAAAAAGAAGTTCTCTGTGTATGTGTGCAACTGGCCCCCAGATAGGGAAGGTTTAATCTCTCCAGGGCTTGGCTACCCTCTGGATTAGCATCATGGAGCATTGCTCACTGCTCCTGCTGTCTGTACTCCTGGGGAGTAGCTGTGAACAGGCTGTCTCAGAGCCCTGTGCATCCACTGGCTGAGGGATATAAATTCCATCTTCCTTTCACAGAGTCTGGGCTTGGTTTTTATGTAAAAAAGTAGGGATTTTGCCCTTAGCAAATTCTTGCTTGCTGCACACAAAATGTCCTGTGTGAGGGAATTCTCTCTATCAAAGGAGAGCCATTTTCATCCTGATTTGTGTCTGAAACATGAAAACAACATAACAGCTGCATGCTGCATTGAATAAAGAACATACACATGCATTTAAATCACTTATATCTTACTTTTTTATGATGCAATTGTGAATTATGTTCTTTTTGCATCTGTAATTAGAGGGCAGAACAGATGGTGAAGGCTCCGTTTAAAGTGATGTGTCCATTAAAATAACCTATGCTGCCAAATCATTGCTCACTATAACAGGGTGCTCATTCAGCAGAGCAAGCTTTTTGCTCTGTGGAAATACGTTGGGAAGGCCTCTGGACTTGACAAAATCCTTTTTAATTTAAGGGTTTCCCTATAAAAAGATTGACTGTACAAGGTTAGCACTAAAACCCCAAAGCATATGTTTGACTGTATCTTTGTAATTTTAGGATGACCTTGTTTGTAATGAAAGGATGGCTGTAAATAATAGATAAAGGGAAAAGCAAATGCCAAGAAAACCAGCATACATTAATTTCATTTAAGGCACAATTATTTTGTGGTTTTTAACTAATTTCCAGGGTTATTCTAGCCAATCTGGAGCACGGAGTGACCTACTCCCAGGATAGAATCTATCCTGAACTCAGTGTTGAAGTGATTAAGGTCCATGGCTAAAGTGCTGTAGAAATATTTACACTGATCAGAGCAGTCACACATGATGGTTACATGAAAAGAAATATTTCTGAGTCTGATAGTGAGGGTAAACACTGAAACTGTCCCTTTCTCTTCCTATCCTCTTCTTGGGAAATCATTTCACATATAGAGAATGGGAAAATAAAAAATCCACTTTTAATCAGTTTTCCTCTTAGCCTGAGAACAGGTGGAGAACTCACTGTTAAAAAAACTTTATCTTAAGGAATAAAATCTTTGAGCATTGGAGTGAAGCCAACTTTGGCCAGTTGTGATTGCAGTGTACTGCCAAAGTCAGCTGGGGAGCCTGTGAAAGCCTGGTCATCAGTCTTAATCCAAGTTCTTAGCCCAGATGTATTTTAATAATATAATTTGGTTTTATGAGTGCATGTGTGTGTTCTTAACAGGGAGGTCAATGACTGAGTGGAAAATGAGATTTTTTTAACAGATATTCCTCCAATTCAGCATAATGCTATAACAAGATAACAATGGCAGTTTCTGCTAATTTCAGCTCTGAGATGGAGAATGTTTATCAGGATTGTCCTGCAGCTCACCTGATGAACCCTGAAACATGGCCATGGTGTAAGGATGCAACCTAAAACCACAAGTCCTTTTACTCAAGCCACCTAGAGAATATTAATTGATATATGGACCAGATAGCTTAAGCTGTTTTAGGATAATTTATTGCGGAGATAGTGAGCCAAAGTCTTTGGTGCTTCAAATGAATAAAAATTATGTGACATAAAGAAGGCTATTTCTGTTCAACACATGAAGACAGCTGAATGCTTTGCATGCTGACATGTGATTTTGAGTTGTGGGCACCATACAAATGATTCATATATTAAACTGCCCCATGGCATTGTGAGGCAGCAAGGCTTTGTTGGGGAGAGGAGCAAGAACTTGGAAAGTTTCCTGGCTCAGGTAATTCCTGGGGAGCACAAGGCTCAGAGACACATTGATTGCTGGGATGATACATTGGTCCCTAACGTAGGGAACAGCTAACAGCTGAACAGATTACATCACAGGCTGAGAAGGAAACAAATTGTGGTGGCTAAACACAATCTTTTTAATTGACGTTTGCATTATGTCCTGTATAAATATATTTTTGAGGGGAGGGGATTCTGTCAGCGCTTGAGCAGTTTCACATGCTGCTGTTCGTGCTCTCTGTAGTGATCAGTAGATCTCAGAGTGGATCTATTACTCTGAGCAGGATTTGGATAAACTCTTTGTTTTTTTCAGCATACCTAAGACTGTTGTGTTTCCATATCTGCCATTGATCATCCTTCCCCAATTATTGTAACATGAGAAGCACACATGGTTTCCAGACTTCACTTCTGATCTCCTCTAGTCCACAGCTGTTTGCTTAATGAATGCTTGTGGCTTGTTTCCCTTTCTCTGGAATTATTAAAAAAAAAAAAAAAACAACAACCCAACCAAACAAAAAAACCTAAGAAACACCCCCCCCAAAAAAAACCCCAAAAAACAACCCAAAAAAAAGAATAAAGAGGAGGAGGGGAGGGAGGGCACAGATCAGAAAAGAATTTCCTAATTCAAGTGTTGATTATGAAATAAGTGGACTCCAAGATACTGTCCAGGTTATATGCCAATAAGATCAAAAAGTAACTTTATGAGCCTGTTCACCCCAGAACTAGATTTATTTTGTGCATGGGAGATGAGACCATCAGCACTTAAGTCCAAAAAGAGGTGATGAGTGATATGCTTTCATGGAAGACAGTTTTCAGGATAAATCCTCCCCTTTTTGGAATAAATACGCTCCAGAAAATTACAACAGGACAAAGACAACATCAGTGCAAAACTGCCAGCAGCCTGAGATGTTCTGCCAGGGTAGAAAACAAATGATGGGCACAAACTGTGTAAGGCTCTCTGTTAGGATAGCAATAATCCTTAATGGCAATTGTAAAATGATGCATTGCATTTGGCAACAGAAAGGAAAATGCAAATTGATTCTTTTTGTTTACATTTAAGTGCTTATCAAAGTCTGTAGGTAGACCTACAGTTATGCTCATCTGTCAGACCAAAGGAATCTAGCTTACTCTCATAAACGTATAAGAATTTCCTTTGCCTTTTTTATTTTATTTTTTTTTTTAGTGTGTGTGTATACTTTTGTCAAACACCCCCATCCCTAGTCCCCTTTTGCTCCCCTTCTTTCATTTCCAATCCAGACAGTGTTTTTAAGTCTGGTCTCTTCTTATTCCCCTGTTGACACACCTCTGAGCCAAGCTGATGGACAAAACGAGTCTCGCAGCTGAAGCCTTTCAGAAATTATAGACAGGAATTAGTGCTGATAGGCACGGAAGGGGAGCTCTACTTTTGTTTCTTCAATGGCTGGGGAAACTGATCCAGGACAAACTTTGGAAATCTATTACAGCCATCTGATGCAAAGTGATTTTTAGCTTTCTATCACCTTTGACACTTGAACACTGGCATAACTTTTGTACTACTGTGGTCCTTGCCAAGGGCAGTTCATCAGATAGCAGGGATTAGGGACAAGAGAGCTAGTTCAGCTGGAATTCCTGCTCAGCTCCCCTTTCACCTCTGTGGCCTATTCTGTGATATGTACTAAATCTGAACCATATACATTACATTCTATTATCACCATCCTGTGTAACTCCTCTTTAATCTCTTGCTGCCATTGAATAGTGTGGAGCCAGTACTTCTAAATTTCATGACGCCGTTGAATTCCGTGGGGGAAATCTGGGCTGTATTGAAGCCAACAGCAAACCTCTCATGGGTGGTCAGGTTTTTACCCAGAGCCTCCACTTCCACTTTTCTCAAAAGGAGAAAAGCTGATTTCAAGCCAGCTAGAAAATTTGTTGAATGCTTTTGGAGGGTCAAAATGAAGCTTTTAAGGATATCACCTATTTTAGAGCAAAATGCCCTTTCTAAAGACATTTGATTTCCTAAAAAAATACTGTGAAGTATCCCAGTAATGTCGAAATATCATGTTTCTATACCAAAGCATATATTTCTTTTTTTTTTTTATTTCAAGTGACTTTTATGACAGAAAATTCAGTATTTACTGTGCAATTTTCTCAAGTTTAAAATATCACCGTAGAATGAATACTCTGATGTTATGCAGATGAAATGTTTTGTTTTGACTCATAATAAAAGTTTATTTTGAAATCTCAGTTCATGTTAAAACTGCTTTGAAATAGGAAAAGAAACATAAAATAGCACTTCTATGTAAGTATGGGAAATATTCCTGCTCAAGTCCATGTATTTTTTTATACTTTTTTATTCACCAATTTATGTAATGCATTCAAATGGGCTCCTCCTTCAATTTGGGAACACCATAGGAAAATAGCAACTACTGTGGAGATTATTTCTTTACAGATTTAACTTTGATCATAGTGTTGGTGAAATTCCTCCAATATTTCAAGTTCACATAGTTTCTCTTGCTGAGCCCTTGCTGTTTCTGAGTGCTGCCTTCCAATGAAATGCATCCTTAAGAAGTGATCCATGTACCTGCTTAAAATGAGGAAGATAAACATGGATTCACAAGATGCTGAGGAGGGGAAAAATTGTCATTTTGCTGATATATAAAAAAATCCCAAACAGATAAAAGACATTCAAGCATAATATGTCCAGCAAAATACATGAATTGACTTCTGCAAAATACACCACACATTCACAGAACTGAAGAATACGAAGTGTTACTTGTAATAGGAAATAGGTATCTTAAATCAAAAGTTAATTGATCTGTATACCATATTTTCTTACATTCTTCTGCTTCTTCTCTATCTTCAGACGAAGATGTATCAATTTTTCAATATGTCATGTTGCTTCTTGGGATTGATCCTCATCAGAGATGCATTGGTACAAATTTGAAGCAACTCCATTAACTTCTAGAGGGAATTTAGCTTGTTGCATCTGGCTCACATCTTTCCCTTTCATTCAATTAGTGTTTGGCACAAACATACAGCTACTTAAAAGCTTTCGATCTGGATGGGAAAAATCCTTATGGCGAAAGACAACAGAAAGAGCAATCCAGTGACCTGCAAGCTTAGGAGACTGAAGCCAGATGTGTTCAGCTGCTTAGTGGTCTTCAAGCCACTTGTTAGGCAAGGCAGAGGCAGAACAGCATCTGACATTTGCACAAACCTTTCATGTTGCTTTGATGGAAGAGCTTCAGGGTGGATCTTAAATCTAAATTTTTCTAATGTCCCCAGGAGGAATGACCTGGGATAGTCAGACAATTATGGTACAGCGTTTGTTATATGTGTTAAAAAGATGATGCAGTAGAAAAGGTCCTTATAAATGCTGCTATTACAAACTGCAGGGTTCTAGACAAGAGTTGGTTTGAGAATAAAATATTAAATGAAGAATAAAAATTTTCAATGGGATGAATTTGGGGAGAGTTCAGCATCCTGGTCACTGTCAAAGCAAGGAGTTAATGGGACATTGATAGGAATTGGATTAGGACCAGGATGGAAAAAAAACCAACCAACCAACCAAAAATTGTGATAATTTCTGCAATTCCAGATGGACATTCATAGATACTGAACAGAACAGGGCATGTACTATTGAGCACATCCAAAACATGTTTGCCAATGTGTCATAACCCTGACCTAGGAGACTGTGTTTATGACACAGGAATTTTGTCTTTCTGCTGAAATTACCATAAAATAAGGATTTTAGGAACAGTTTTTCACTGTGTGTATGCTTTCAAAATTATAGATGTTATTTTGCCTAAGCTTACTGTTGATATAAACCAGACTCAGATTTGTGAATCAACGTTAAAGAGCTTTATAGTTAATATATATAGTTATTTAATTCATCCAGCCCTGATCAGTATATGATGCACTCTAAGGAGAAATGGTGGTTTTATCACTAATGTTGGTTGGGATAAAAAAGGGTGATGCAATCTGTAACAGGCCTTCTTTTCACAACGCACGTGCCAAGCAAAAACAAAAATACAAAACTCAGCACATTATAAATGACATAGGAAATGAAAACTCCCAACCACTGTTCAAGGGAAATAGTGAAAAGAGAGAGATAAGCAATCATTACAGTACATTCTTTTTCTGCTCAATAATATTAAGTTCAGGCAAAACTGGAAGGGTTCACATCCCCAGACAAGGAAAAATGTTTTTCATTCCCTTTAAATTCAATCTTTCATTCTTGTCTTCTTATTTATTTGACTTCTGAGACATTATATTCATTCAGGTGCTAAGCTCCCATTGGGCTTGAAGTGGAATTAGCTTGGGATGTGGGAAGCAGGAAACTGTGAGCAGTGCAGACCTTTGCACCAATCCCTATGAAACTAAATTAAGTAGTTGGCTCATCTCTTCTCACAGTGTCTTATTTGCAATAGAACAAAGAGGCAAATTTAACCCTAATGTGAGAGGTCAAAACAGTTAAGAATTAAACCAATAGGAAAATTTCTCTTTATTTGACTAACAAGAGAAAGCCTTCTGTATAAACAGGCATCCTCCTCCTCTTCCTAATCTCTTAAACATCCGGCCAGGATTAGGGTCCTGTTGCACTAACTGCTATATAAACTCCGAACACAGAGCAGTTCTTCTGCAAAAGCTCTTTATTTTGAAGGCACACAAGGAAAAGGATGGGAGAGAAAGGGATACTGTACTCAAAAAAGAATTAAGTTGGTGAGAAATCCTCCCAGATCCCAGCTTTGGGGAGACAAACATAAGGGCATTCCTGGGCAAAGTACTGCAGTTGTATCCAAATCTACTAACCTTAACTGCTGTTGACATTGTAGAGAGAAATAAATGAATTCAAGGACCACCTTTGCTTCACAACTCCACTTTTTGCTACAGGTCAAATTTTATCAATACAGATGGATGCTAATCCTAGCCTGGCAAGATGTGGTTGCAACTGTTTTATTAAGGGATTGATTCACAGCATTAACGTGATTGCCAAATTTGAGAGTGGGAAAGACTTTTGGAAGTTTATCATCCTCTTGCTTGTTGATGTATGGATAGTATATTAGGGTCCCCTGTTATCATTTTCTTGTGGCTTCAGGATACCAGCCAGCAGAGATCTCAGAGCTTCCAATCTTTTATTTTGTGTCTGTGGCAACTTTCTCCTGCAGCAAGGCATTAGATCAACTCTGTCGTCAGCTTAGGGGAAATCCATCAGTTAGCATCAGCAGAGGAATGAAGAAGAATGACCTGGCAAGGAGCAAAGTAACCTCAAACTCGAGCCAAGAACTTGTCAGAGAGCATAAGTCCATCACCCAGTTTTCTTTGGGTGATAAGAGAAAAAACATGGAGAGTGACTGCCATGGTGATCAGGATCCACACCCTCTCTGCAAACAAACACCACCTTCAATAAGTGCCTTTTTAATGTGCATTGAGTCTTTGTGTAGGAAAAGGATGTGCAGTTGGCAGGTACAGGGCTGTAAGGGGATAGTTTGAACATGCTGATAAAACGTCTAGCTTTACTCCAGAGTTGACTTTATCATTTACTCAGGGATATTGTTAGTAGAAGATGATAGCCATGCTCCGACAAGAGACAGACAGTGAAATGTATATGAACAAAACAGCCATTGTGGTAAATTCTATCCTGTTTGTGTGGTGACTTCTCTATCCATAATCACACAACTTTACTGGCAGAGATAAAACACAAAGCAGACGGGGAGAGGGGTGGGGGTAAAGAAAGTGAAAGGAGAGCACACTGAGATCAAGGGGCTGTGGTAAGAAAGACTCACACTATCCCTCTTAAAGCATCACCACTAAGAAAAGAAAAGAAAAGAAAGAGGAAAGAGAAAGAAATCTCCTGTGTCTGTGTCCTTAGGCAGAGGGACAGCGGCTGGAGCAAGAGGGTGAAGTGTGCACTTTGGAAAATGAGGTTAGCTGGTTCACTTCTGCCAGATGGTCTGCAGGACTGGCTGGAACATGGAGGCAACAAAAAGTCAATGCCATGAATGGAAAGAATGGCTTTCCTGCCCTCAGAAGAAGCTGTGGGGATTACTGAAATTGGAGCTGGACTCATGCTGCAGACACTTTCCCCTGAGTGTTCACTTGCAGTGAAAGGAAAACAAATTTACACCCGTGTGTAACACACCTCTTTTGTACTTGCCTTCCACGGGACTCTCCACCCACTGAGTTTTATTTGTCTAATGAAGGCTTGAGGGCTGTGAATTTTAAACTCCCATGTCTAACAATTCCTGGCTGAAGTGGTATACTTCAATGTATTTTTTTTTTCTGTTGGTTTAAATCAGTATAAAAAGTCCCATTCAAGAAATCTCAACAGGGTTTTAATTGCAAATGATGGACATCCCATGACTGAAATTAAGTCTTAGGAAATAATGCTGGTTGGATTGGTTCTGCCTTCAGCAGAGTGATGCCACCAAGAATGTGGTGAGCCAGAGAAGGATCTTGGCACCACCTTTGCAGATAGGACCTGGTTTGCACACCAGTGGCTAAAGACTTGCTGAAATCACTTGTCAGGAAGAGATTTTTTGGTGCAAAGCATGGGCTAGGGAAGGCATTTGCCCTTGACTCTGCCAGATAGGCAGCCAAGAAGATTCACTGATAATGGATAATCACTTTGCAGTCAGAAATATTGTTTCTAACTGTTGGAGGGAGAAAGGGGAACGATGGAGTTCACCATTGCTAAATCCACCAATACCATTTATCACCTGCTTCATTCTGAAAGTGAGGCAAAACCTGACAGCACCTTCTGATGTACCCCCTGGTCCTGATTTCATGGGGCCCCATTGAAAGCAAAAATCTGAGCTTCCCCAGGATTAACCGGTTTTGAAGGAGAACCAGTTTCTCCTGTATTAGACAGAGAATCACAGAGCAATTAAGACTGGTTATGACTCCTTATCTCTCTATTATTAAAGGGACTCTGACTGTTTTTAGTTAGGCATTATAATGTGCTCGGAAGATAATTTTATTATTAGCTTGTACTATTAGACATATTTTAAGTGAATGAACCGAACTTGGGCTCAGTTTTTGGGGCTGTCCGTGTGAAGTTGGTCACATGCTCTGCACATCTTTCCATCTGAGAGAGTCACAGCTCGTTCCACAAGGACCTTCAAAAAGCCAAGAGATATGAACGCATTTGTTTTCAACTGATAAAGGCCAAACTGGAACCATAGATTCAGTAGTTAGAGCTTGCCACCAGTTGGATAGATTTACCCCTCTGTGCCACTTCATGCCCAACTTTGAGTTTATTTTTGCTGTAACTTTTTGTGGTTCTGTTATTCCTGCTTAGACCTGTTAATATGAAAATGTCTGAACATTGAAGCGTGGGTGGAATCACATCTCCAGGGAGCAGTGTGACCTTGTTGCTGAATCTTTTAAAAGCCAGACTGACCAAAATGTGGTGCAGGAAAATAGTATTACATTAGCAGGGAAATGGAGTACTTCCGTGACCTAATAGGTGTTCTTCAATACTAACTCCTATAGATTCACAATAGGAAAATATTGATTTAATGAGCCAAAAGAAAAAAGAAAATTCTTGGGAAAGAGATGAATTTCATGATGATTCACTCTTTAATCATGAAGAAGACAATTTGTAACTTGCCCTTTGCAGGCAAACTCAGAAGCTATCATTTGTCAGCAAATAATAATGTATGGGGTGCATCCTTTTTCTTTATGAAAACAGCATAAATCTGAAATTCTTCCTCGCTGGAAAGAAATTTAATATTTAAAGGTAATTTGACCTGTACATGTGTGTGCCATGAATCTTTTATGTGACCTACAGCAAATGTATTTATATAGTATTATTCTGACGATAGTTATCTCTTATTCATTTTCTGGGATATTATTTTTCTTTCTTTGACTAACGTACATTTAGCCTTCTAATTTCCCCACCCAGCCAGGACTGTGTTAACCTTCCTATTTATATCTATAGTCCTCTTTTTCAGGGTCTGGTAGCTAACACTGGACCACATGTGACTAATATTATGACAGGATTGGGGGTTTTTTGCAAAAAAATATAAGATATGTCTTTTTTTCCCCAACCCCTTATTTCTATTGCTGCAGTTATTACATAATTGAGTCAAGAGTGATGTGTCCCAGTGAAGGGGAAAACAGTGAGATAGTGGAAAAGAACTATTTTTATTGTCTTGCTGTAATTTCTGTCCCTTTGCAGAAAGCCTCTGAGGAATGTTCAGATGGTTTTGCTGGGTGGCATGCTGTCTCTGGCCAGATCTCCCTGGTAAAGGAAAGACCCCTTGGACTGAAACTCTGAAAAGGGTCAGCACAAAGGATAAATCCCGTTTGCATCCCACTTAGCCATATTTGAAGGAAGTCTGCAGGATTTCGGAGACCTTGTCATATCTCCTGACATCAGTGAGTTTCAAATGCTGAAATCATGTTCTGTAGGTCTGTTTACAAAGGCTTTGATTGACAAAATGACTTTGCTTGGGATGTCTGATGAGGCTACTGCCTCCAGCCGTGCCTCTTCTGCACAGATATTTTTACTGCTTGTCAGTCAGGCCCTGACACACCATCATTTACAGCATAGCATTTTATGGTAAATCATCACCCATTTCAGCTGGTTTTCAAGCAGTGTGTGCTAAACTTCAGTGGTTTAGGAGCTGATTGGCTCCATAGCTCACAAATCTGTGGAAGGAGGAGGGGGATGGACATCTGGGACAATAAACTCATCAGATGTCCCAAATGGAGCTGTCTCTTCTCATCAGTCAAAACCTTCCATTGCAGCTTCGAGTTCAATGGATCTGACCTCTAATTGCTTTTAATCATGTGGGTTGGCCTCTTAGATTTGTTACACAGGACCAAAACAAACAGAAATGACCACTGCTGGCTCCTCTGGTCCTCTGTGTGCTTGTGAGAAAAAAGACCATCAAGGAACCACAGACTGGATGCACAGTCCTGGAGAAGAGCAGGAGGAACCACAGATGTACCTTTTCTTGTGGGTTATCAGTAACAGTTGAGGTTCAGTTTCTGTGCTTCAGAATATGTTAAAAATTTGAGCTCGGGAAAGAGGATTCTTCCATAGGTCATTATTACATTTTTTTCTGATATCATGAAAATATAGAGTTGTTATTACACAAGTTTTGGGAATAAACTCTTTGGCAGCATTCTTCAAATATAGCACTGGCAGAAGCACAGAGAAGAAATTCATATCTATGGGTTGTCTGTATTGCTTGACACATTTTTGCTGGGAAAGCCAGCTTGATTCAGATGTGGTGTAATCATACCAGACCATTTGCCCTTTCTTTAGTCTCCCATTGACCTTCATACTCCAGTGAATCTTAATTTTTAAGCTTAGGGAGAGATAGCCTGTTGCTTCAGGATGTTGCTTCAGGCCCCGAGTGGCACTAAATGTATTGTTTAAAATCTCTTAACACTGTAAATCACATTGTGTCTCATACAATTGAAGCTGAAGTTCTTAACGGGCTGAGGAAGAAATAAAACAGGCTGGGGGAAATGGCAAATAGGAATAAAAAATACCCCAAGAAAAGGCTGTGGAGCAAAGTACAGAAGTGCATGTCATTGTAAAGACACGTGTGCATAGATGTATGCCCATGTGCCCACACACATGCACAGGGTAACATTCCTCAAGGTCTAATAGTCATTGAAAAGTAAAGTGACTCAAACACAAATATTCCATTTTATTAATGTGATGAACATTTGCAAATAGGATTTATGACTGACACCTTATTTGTCGGAATGATGCACTTTGGATTTATGTCTGGCAACATGTAAGTAATTGTTTGCATGTGTATGTAGAGTTTTGCTTCATCTGTATGTTTATTTTTCCTATTTTTGCATGCAAAGATCTGAGTATGGGTGTAAAAAGATGTATTTGTGATAAACTGGTAGACATTCAAATTGTAAGGCTTATCTGATGCATGTCTGGGTGAATGTTCTGCAGATCACAGAATCATAATCATGGAATGGTTTGGGTTGGAAGGGACCTTAAAGATCATTAAGTTCCAACCCCAACCCAAAATAATTTTGAAAACCTCACAAGAACTGGACATCTCTTGCAATATTTCAAATGGAATCATATTTTTGGACTGAAAAAATTTTAGATACACGAGAAAATATAAAGACGGGGATAAAAAAATTGTACTTGAACTTCCAAAAGATTTTGACCTCATTGTAGACCAAGTAGTCACATAACATGTTAGCTGAATTTCTAGGATCTTAACATTTAAACTGGCAGTGTTTTGTACAGAAGGCCCCCAGGAAATTCAGCCTGTGGCTTTGTAATTTTTCTTCCTTAGCCGGACTAAAAAAAAAAAAAAAAAAAAAAAAAAAAGTCTTTGATCTGATCTGTGCTATGGATGCTCAGCAAATCCTTAATTTTTTCTGCATGGCATAGAAAAAGAAAAAGGGAGAAACTTCAGAGTAACTTCTGCATGGTAGAGATTCTATTGCAGAATATTGACTGTCCACAAGCTCTAGATAAAAAACAGCCTTCCTCTGTGCTAGTCAGGTAGGTTTTGTCCTCCATACAATACACTGTAAACACATTTAGAAGTGACTTGATGAAAAACACCAACTTGTTTGCCTTTTTTCTTTGGAGCACTTTATCCTAAGAGGGCAGCAGGACCAGGTCATACCCTCCCAACCCAGAACTTTCTGGATTCCTTCAATACTTCCATAGTGTTGGTTTCTCTTGTGGTCTTCCAGCTCAAGACGTTTCTCACCCACCTCCCACTTCCTCAGAAAGGGAATCCTTAGCCTAAAAGACTAATGCAAGGATTTAAATTTCCTTATGTATGGAAAGGCACCCAGCACCACTTATGTAAGACGGCACCCAGAACTAAATTATTCCACGTGTAAATGACGAAACACCTAATTTATGGAAAGGATTTACCAAAACTGTGATTATTTGGAGTAAACAGTAGTCAGTGGTAATCCATCCTCTGGTAATTTTGTTGCAAAGGGACAGACATCCCTGTTTTGTCTTCACTGTGGGTATAAAAATTCTCAGAAATGTAATGAATCACGAGCTACAGTAGGCCCAGCTCTCTCCAGTCTGGTGCAGCTTTCAGAATCTTGGGAAGAACTGACATTGTGGGTGGTTCACTGCACCAATCAAGAGCATCTGGTGATGTTTCTTCTTCCCAGAACATAATAATTTTGAGAGATATCATGACAAGGAAAATAAATATGTCAGGACCGATCTTTGACATTTGGACATGGGAAAATCAGCATTGTGTCAATAGATCATAAATCTCTTAGGAGCAGTCAGTAAATTGCTCAAAGCACTTCATTCTGACTTGTGAAGGATTCCCCAGGCTCCAGGTGAGTCTCTAGAAAATGGGTTCAAGAAGTACCTGTCAATATTAGCTGAAACTGAGAAATGGAGAGAGCATAACGTGTAGCAGAGACACAACCTCACTTGCTCAGATGACTCACGACAAATTATCTCCTCTGAGGAACATTGGGGAGATCTGAATCTGTTTACACTGTGTGCTTAGATATCAAAAATCATGTGCACTTCCCTCTGAGGACAGTAGAATGATGTGCAGGTAATACTACAATCACTACGCCACAACAAAATATTCCAACTGATTTTACCAGACCCTGTCAGGTGGGAAAAAAGGAAGGATGGGTAAAATGTATGAACTTTTTGTTTTTGTTCTGTCTTACAAGTCCCCTCTTTTTATTTCTTATTTTTCAGTCAACCTGACTGAAACAGAGTAAGCAGACTTGATCTCCCCATGCCTCGGCTGTCCTGGGGATTGAAATTTCACTGAGCCCAGCATAGACGTGCATGGAAATTGCACATTTTAAACTGATGACTGCACAAGAGCAGAAGCCATGGCAATGTTAACACTTTTGGCCTGGAACTTGGCAGGGCTCTGGAAAAAGATGTGAAGCTGCTGTTGCAAATGGCTCATTTTCTGACTTGGAGGAAAAGGACTTGTAGTTTCAGATGCAGCACTTCTGCAGATAACTGACAAGGAGAAGACTTTGGTATCAGGCCACTGGCTTATCTCTAGCTGAGGAAAGTTAATATAAAACATTGTAATCTCTTTCACAGCCTGCAGGACTCATAAGAAGCTATAAGAAGTTTCTCAAGTTTAAAGTGTTCTACAGGATACTAAATCTTAAGTCTCCTGGAGGCCACTGGGGAAATGAAAAGGTGTAGTTGTCACATTTTGTCAAAGTATAACATCTATATAATAAGGCAGTTAGCTCCCTTTCTCCAGATCCAGCCCAGCTTGAGCTACTAAGGCCATGTTCTTTGTTTTTCCAGTTTTATTGATGTTTATTTTTTATCAAAGCCTATAGAAGCAACCTTGGAACAGATCTTCAGGTGCTTAAAATTGGTGTTGAGACATTTTGGGCCATGAGACAGATTTATTTCAATGGGGATTCTGCCTCATTATTCTCCTTTTTTGTCCTCTTCCTTCTCTTTAGCCTTTTAGTTTGGATTTCTGCATTTTTTTTTCATTATAATAAAAATGACAAAAACCATTATGTTGTTATCCTTGTATTTTAGCAAATGTGCTTCAGTTATGAATTGAAGAAGCAAAGGGATGATTGAGGAGGTTTGTTTGTAAATCTGATCTTGGATTCTACAGAAAGGAAAGAGATTCTGCTTAAGATGGGAGCTCTGAGGAAGAGGTAAACCCAAAAAAAGATGGGCTCATAGCAAGCCAAAGTAAATCAACTGCAACAAAAAATGAGCAGAAGAAGTGAACAGAGTAAGTAAGGAGACATATGATCATAATGATTTCAGGTTATTTTTGGTAGAGTTATGGAGAGAATGAGTGGTGAGGAGTTACGGAGGAGCTGCAGAAAGCACCAAACCTAAGGAAGAAAGAGAAGGAAAAGGTGGCATGACAGAGTGAGAAATAAAACTCTTAAGAGGAGATTGATGCTTGAAAAATAACTTGCTCATTAGCCCTTGGTTTGTATTCCTTGCCTCAGAATTGTCACTTCTAATTATCTTTTCACCTTTGGTTATTAACTGCAATCACGGAAAACTAATGATCACCAGCCTTGCTTCAAAATATTCACTGGGTAGTGCCTGAGATCATAGCAGTTTTATCAATTTGACCACATAACTAAAAATTAAATGGAAGAAAAAGTCATGAGTCCACGAGTATATGTCTTTTAACAATTAAAGTTTCCATATAAGAAGAAGGTTAACTGCTGGATGCCTTAACACTCACACATGCTTGATATGTTTAGTATCTCAGATGCAATTTTCCTTTCCAACTCTCTTTCTTTTTTTATCCTGTGGAAGCTAAAACTTTATTATAAAAGTGAAGATAAGTATATCAGTTTGCTGGATGCTGGCAGAGCAGAACACAAGCAATGAGAAGATAAGGGAATTTGGTCAAATACAAAAAATACCATGGAACCTAAACCAAATGACATCAGATAAGACCTCCACTGACTTTCTATTAAAAATGTAATAAATAAGGATCACAGAAAAAAAAATCTTATTTTTTTCCTGGCACACTTTTTTGTTGTTGTTGTTATTGTCTGTAATGTTTCACAAGTGTATCTGTAATAGTGTTGTTTTCCCATTTGTGATAAATAAATGTAGATCATCTTATATTCAAGGTCTGACAGGTTCAGATTAATGATGAGACTCCATATATATATATATATATATATATATATATATATATATATATATATACACACACACACATATATATATATATATACACATATATATGTATGTATGTATATATGTATATAATTAATAGACTGATTCTGAAATCCTGACCAGCAGTTCTGAGAGCTTGATAAAGATAGAACAGGCTGGTAGCTGATAAATTGGATAGAAAATGATCTAGAACCAGTGTAAATGTTCCTGTGTGCAGCAGTGGCAGTGTTTGGGTTTGGGGCAGTATTCAGCTTCCCAGATGTTCAGAGCTGGGCTCTGGGATAGCAGGGATTAGTTGGTTTTGCAATGCAGAGTGCAGCCCTGTTCAAGCAGTTCAGCTACACAAACCCGTGTTTTTCTTGGCTGGTGGAGAGGCCTCTGCCACTTCAGCTGCTGCTTCATCAAGTGGGAAGAGAGGAATTGCTAAAAAAGAGAGAAAAAGCGGTCTGCTATTCATTCTAAAATCTCTTCTGTTGGTCAGAGTCTTCCAAAAATACAGTTTGTCTGCTGTAGGATGTCACCAATGAAGGGCAAGCACAGATAGCTTTACTGTGGGGCTTTCTTTACCATCTTGGATATTTTCCTGTACAGATGCAATTATCCCTCACTGGCAATTTTTGTGGACTTAGTAATACAGAGACTGGGAATCAGACCATGAATTGCTAACAGCACATATTTAATTGGTGGCTTCGCCTGGATTTTAATGGGTCTAGATCTGGGTATCACCTTGCTAGGGGCTCAGGTAAGCTTTACATCACTGCATAGAACTATAAAAATAATAAAACATATCCTGATTCATGGCACAGCCTGTTGGAGAGAGGTAGGGGAATTGTGGCTGCTCTTAACAGCAGTCCTCTGCTCATTTCATTTCCTGTGATGCCTACAAACAGAAAACGGTCACAGTTCCAGTCCAAGCAGCACATTAGAAATAAAGCATAGAATGGATAATTTTGACCTTGAAAGCACCATGGAGTTGCTTTATTTCTGAGGACATTTCATAGACTGCTTCCATCCAGGAATATTTTAACCTTTCCAACAATTCACATCTACCAGCTTGGTTCTATCCAGGCTGTCTCAGGGTTTTGGCACTGATAAACTTTGAATGACAGGGAAAATATATGTTACAGGCTGGAAAAGGGAGAGTGTTTTTGATGGGAGAGGAATCCCCTTGGGGCTTGACGTTTGTCTGTGGCCTTAGGTGAGGTTTGCTTAGTGGTGTCTGCCCAGTCTCCAGTGGACAATAATCTGTGCCGTAAAAAGCTTCCATGCATAATACGTCGTATTTGTTGGCCTCTGCCTTGAAGAAACCCAGATGAGAACTGTTTATATCCATCAAGGGACAATGTCCAGTAGGAAAGATAGTTCTTGGCTACAGGATTTCTATGCCATTTCATTTTATTCCACCTTTCAGTCTTATGGATCTTTTTCTTCTGCCTTTTTTTCTCTCCTCTTACTGTGTCTTTAAATTTAACTTAAATGTGGGGAGTTTTAAGTATCTATAACTCTCTGTAAAACCAATAGGACTGAAAATTATCAGCATTCATTAAACAGTTCAATTAAATGTAATTAAAGAATGTTCAAAACAATACGTAAAAGTGTATAATCAGTGTCTACATAATTCTTTTTTCCTTCATGCTTTAAGTTCTCTGTTTGTAGGCAGAATCAGGTTATAAAAAGTTAAGAGTCAACTGTAAAAATCAGATCTCAGAGAAAACATGCTGGGAAGAGAATAAAGAGACAACAAACCAACAAAATAAATAAAATTTAAAAAAATAATCAAACAACCCTAACACATTCCTGCTGTCTGCCTAGCAGTACTCATCTATTCCCTTAAGATACAGCCTGTTGTAAGCTTACACCAGGGTGTTTCCCCACTGTCAGGCTCCATTTGGGGGGCACAAATATGTACACACACACACATGTGCACCCACACGTGCATCCCCTGGCAGATGAGAGGGAGCAAGAGAGAGAAAGTGTGTGTCACACCCTCTAAATTCAGGTGGCCTCAAGCAGTGCCATATAATCCCAGCCTCAATTAAACTTTCCAAGGTCAGTGGTGTTCTACCAGGTCAGACATAAATAAGTCAGGTGAGAGTCCTAGGGCACTGAAAAGCCATATTTATTCTTTATCCACAGTTCATAGCTATCAAATGAAGCCTAACAGAGAGAGAGAGTGAGAGTCTGGCTCTCACAGCTGCTTCTATTGTAAGTAATTTTTTTTTTAAGGAAAAAACATATTTCTGGCTCACCTTTACCTCAGAATTACCTAAAACTTCACTGTGACTGCGGAAGGTTTGGAAAGATTTTAATTCAGCAAAAATTATGATTCATTTATTCAAGTGAATGCAACTCTGTCGTGCTTTTTCTTTTTTTATGAGGGAATTATTCTTTTAAAATTTGAGAACAGATGCCACCATAAACTCCTCTTGAATTGAGATATACAGTTTTCATGTACTGATTCAACCATTAATTAAAATGGGCCAATATTAAACAGTCTATTTGGTTTGTAAACAGAATATTTAATTTTCTCTTGTTTTGGGAGAATAGAGGAAAGTATAGGGAGAATACATCTTAGTTCAAAAGTGCTAAAGACTGTGGACTTTGGCTTCTCTGGGTGTCAGACCCATTGAGAAGAGTTATCACATTCCAAGAAAGTAATTAAGGACAGTTGAGGTCCACTGATTTCTGTACTGTCTGAAGAACTAAGTGAATTTTCTAGGCCTTTATGACTAATAACCAAATTAATATATATGTTTTAATAAACCAACATACCACAAGTCTGCCCTGCTGTACTGCTCAGTATTTTAGAGGCAGAATTTTGACTTGAGGCATTTGACCTTTCTCATATTATTGTTCAAGAGAAAAAAAAAAAAAAGAGAGAGCTATTTTAGGGAACAATACTGAAAGCAAAAATAAAAGTAATTCTCAAAAAACTCTCACTTGTCTACCTCCAAAAAAAAAAAAAAAACCAAACCCAAAAGAAGTGCCTGTACTGTTGTATTGTAAGACTCATAAGCAGAAAGTGTAAGTGTTTTTTTAAAGAGGGTGCAGAGGTCTGGAGCTCTTTTTGTTCTGTTGACCTAACTTGATTTACACCAGTTTACACAGTTGAGAAACTGATACATTAATGCTGCTGGAAAAGTCATCTCACACCTTTGGTTTGTTTTTCCTTATTTAATCTTTTTTCATTATTAAGATATGGTGATCTATTAAGCATGATAAGGTATATATATCTTTATTTAATGGCTTTCACTCTTCTGTTGGGAAATATTTTTGAGAGTGCAATTAAGTAAGAACAAAAATAAATTTCCAGATATCTTTGTGAATACTAGTGCTAGCTTTTATTTAGTATATATAAGGAGATCACATCATTAATTATCGCAAGTATTCAGAGAGTGGATACTTATACACATGGTTTTGAATCACAGAATATATACAAGAGTAACTTTTAATCTATGAAATATTCAAACACATGTATAATCACACATTTATCTTCTTACAATAACTTGCAATCAGGGAATGGAAAAAATAGTAGGTGATTAGCAGGTCCAGGCACATAATGACGAGTGTTGATTGGTTAAAGTGAGCACTTTCCAAACAAAGAAAAGTATTTGTCAAAACTGTTATACAATTTGGGATATATTTGCTGTATTCATTGTCAGGCAGCTGTATTAGTGATTCTGATTCTGAGAATTTGAAGATAAAGTTAAAAAAGCACAGGCATTAGGGAGAGTTTATGGTGGACAAAGTGCCACAGAAATGTGTTTCTAGAAATATCAGTTTTATTTTATAGGCATTAATATTAGAAATCATTTCGGTGCTCAGTGCCCATTAAAATATGTGTTGAATTCTCTACTTCTCTGGTTTTAACATCTGTAAGTAAAAGGGAAAACCTTGACAAATGTTTCTGAAGGTTTTATGTTCTCTTTATCCCACCACTGGATTGCAATCTGTGTTGTGCCCGCTGCAATAACAGGAGAATTGGGATCAGATAACCGGTTCCACAGATTAGATGTGAAGAAAGGGTGTTACAACAACATACCCACTTCCTCTTAGGTTTAAACCATACTCTGTGTTTCAGTGACAGGACAAGGGGAAGGGGCGGGGGAGAAGGCAAATTTATCTTTTTGCTACATCTACTTCTATCAGTTTCCCCAGCCAGCCCTCAAATAATACGTATCTCAGTAGTGAATACGTTACACGACTCATTCTTGAAGGAAGGAATTAAAGGAAACCTCAAGCAATCAATGCCCTAAGCTAAGAAATTTCACTAAGAGCTGGACAAAAAGGTGATTAAATGAAGCTGAATCCAAGAACATATTTTTCCTGCAAGGAAAGGATAAAATGTCCCTTTAAGGCTAAGTTGATATAAATATATATAGAATTTTTAAATATAACTCCCACCTCAACGAAGCACTCAATCTTAAACACTGGCATGTAGGAAGGCCATGGAAACGCCTTCAGCTGGAGGGTTTTTTTAAAATCTCAAAATTCTGAAAAGACTTAACAGACCTTTTGATAATTTACAGTCATCTCCACCATGCTAGACATTGTAATTAAGGGTTATAAGCCAAGTGCTTTTTCCCGGTCCAAGTTAGATTAGTTACAGCATCCAGAGCTATTAATTGGAAAGAAAAAAGGAGGACATTAAAGAGGGCATTCTAAAGCTCAGCATTTAGTATTGCACCTGTGTGTTCTGTTCTCCATTTATTCAGAATAAGTACTTGAAGTCAGTGGTTGAAAAGAAAGTAAATGATCATAAAGTTTTCTTTTGAGGAGATTCTCAGCCTGAGGAAGCAGCACTGAAGCAGGGAAATTGAACAACTCTTGATCTTTCATGGATGTGGATAAAGTCACTTCTGAGGGGAAAAGACAAAGTGAAGAAACGTGTTGTCTGACTGTCATGTGAAAAGTGGTAGGAACAGATTTTTGGTCCTCAGAAAAGGGATCTTCGACTTTTATAGCTGAATTCATTGTGCTCCTAACCATGTTTCATGTCTTGTTTTCCCTATTTAGCAAAGCTGGGTAATGATTTACTTTTGGTACAGCCCGGAGTGAGAAAGAAATTGTTAATGAATTGCCTTTTTCCACACTCCAGAGTGCATCAGTGTCTAAAAAGTCCTAGAGGTTCCCCCAGAAGTTCAAGTAGGAATTGTTCTACTGGCCAAAACCTTTAGTATAGATCACTCTTTCCTCAGGATGCACCCAGTGTCATGGGCAGGACACAGGAATTGTTCTATGCATCAGCCAGGCTTTCCAGCACAACCTTTTGTGGTTTGAAGATACTGCACTGGAATCAGGTGTGTGTGGAAAAGAGGACACTGTCTCTAATCTCCTTCAAAATGTCCTCATACACAGTGCACAGGGACAAAAATTAAAAATATTCATTATTATTTTTGTTTTTCTATAGATTTTTGCACATCTTATATGATTGATCAAAGGAAATAAAGTTATATAAATGTTTTGTAGGTCTATAGAGATTCATGACTTTCTGTGCAGTAGCAATGTTCTTGATGTTGTTGTACTGTCTGGAGCTAATGTTCTGATAATGCATATTTTGCTTCCTGATTTAAGAAACAGCTTATGGCTAAAAATCCTTAGATGCTCTCTGACTTATTGCATCTTCTTTTCTATGTCCCCCCTCCCTTTTCTTTCCAGCTTCTTATTCCTATATATATGTATAATATAAATATACGTATTTGGAAATCTGTCAGCTTTAGAGATATCCCTGATGCAATACTATTATGAGATGTCTCTCAAGATTGGTATTTGTATAGAAAAATGAGTTTTTGTCAGACTACGTTTGTGAATCTATCATCTCATGGGGGTGCTCTAGTCAGCGTGTGTTGTTTGTCAAAACAACAACCAAATGTGGCCACATCATTTAGTGACTTCTGGGGGACAGGAGAGAGGCTGCTTCTGCAGTTAAAACCATGAAAAGTCAGGGTGATATCTGTCACAAACACAGCACAGAAGTGTCACCTGCAGCTCTAGTTTCCCAGGCAGTGGGGGATGTGTTTGGGAAGGCAGGGGATGTGCTGGGGGTACACCTTGAACCAAGAAACTGAACGATCTGCAGGGAACAATCCCTTGGAACATGACCTAAGTCAGTCCTCTGGTCCAGGTCTGAGTCCCAGAACCAACAGCAGAAAGCTGGGTTAGGTTTCTCTCCTTGGCTTTTCAGAGAGGTGCTTGGGGCAAAGGACAGGTTTGTATACTGTTAACCAGGAACACAAAATATAATTTTGTTGTTTACACCCTCTCCTTGGACAGCAGTGCCAATGGAAACTGCTATGCCTCTACAGGGCAGTCAGTGTTTGATTTTCCCTTCAATTTCCTCATGCTCTGAAATCCAAATGTTTATGGTGACATCCACACTGACTTTAGTTTTAACACAGAAAACAATGCAGTAAAAAAATGGACTTCCCCAAATATTTTGTTCACAAAGCACTTTATTAAGGATAAACCAAATATATTTCCTCTGCTACAGGGACAGATACAATGCATTTCATATTTTTATCTGTGCATCTTATATGCATAGATACAATACATTTTATATTTCTGAGGTCTGACCAGAACTGGACTGTTAGCCAGTTCATCTTCAGGTCCCTTAGCCTGAACTTGCTGGAGGAGTGGTGTGCAAAAGAAAGTGCCCACTTTGTTTTTATCTGTCAAGCTGTAAACCACCTACTTGTGTCCTTTTGTGTCTTTTGTGAAGCCTGTTAATAGCTGTTACTGCTAATTGCTGTGCTTAACTTGCTGTGTTCATCTCTGGGTAGGAACCAGGGAGATCAAAGAGCAGGATACTCCATAAAGTCTTGCAGTGTTCATCCTGCAGCTCTAATTCACCTGCACATGGCCGAGGAACTGCACAGGGCTGGCACAGAACAACCAAAACAGATGGAGAGAGAAAAATTTGGTTTATCTCACACAAGCATTTGAACTGCTACAGCTGTAGATTCAAAATGAAGATTCAAGATAAAGCATTTTGCAATGCTTTGAAGCAGGACAGTGCCTTTGCAGACTGCTGTTACCTTAAGCAGACTACAAGGGATGCTAAGTTTTTCCTTTTCTAAATAACCAGTTTCATGTGACTTGACAAAACCTTAGAAGTCATGATGTTTCCACCCTTCAGCAGATTAAAACCCACAAAATGCATTGGTCCAGTCCCTCAAGATTGTAACAAATCTTTATCAGATCTTTATTAGAAGTGATATATAAAAAATCTATATCAGTTCTTTATTAGAAGTGATATAAAAATCTAAAAAAATATATATTGTTCCATCAAATTAGAGTTGAAGGATCAAGAGCTTTCTCAGCATCCAACACATCTGAAACTACAAGTGCCTTGGAGGTGAAAACACTCACCCATTCCTATGAAGAGCTTCCAATCTGATGTTACATTGGAAACTCCCTTCTTTCACCTTCCCCTGACTTAGAAGTGGGGGCCATGGCATTATTATGGAAATTTCAAAGAGTTGTAGATATCAACACAGAAAGGTCTCCCTGAGGCCTTTCTTCAGACTTAATGTTGGATTCTGACACCAGATGTGCCAATGTTATTGAGTTGCATTGTCCATGTACACTTTGAGGGAGAAACAATTGTGTGTATATATATATATATATATATATATATATATATATATATATTTTATCCTTAAATGATTTCAGGTTGAGAATATCAGCCATACTGCTAGCTTCAACACAGCTTTGGACTTCAATAGGCCTTAAGGGTTACAACAGTTTTGTTAAATTTTGCAAGAAAGTCTTCATTTAATACTTTTGCTCAAAATACATTAAGAATCACAATTTGTTTCCTCGTGGTGGTCTCTCTTGCTTTATAGCTTTCACCACATCTCTGGAATGTTATTATGGATTTCCTGCTCATGTTAGCTGCAGATTTTTGTCTCTGCTCTGATGGATTGTTGATATAAAATTACCAGCTGATGTTTATCCACAGACATAGGAATAACAGTATTATTAACTATTCCTATATATATTTTGTGTCATTATGACTGTAAGGGCTTGTCTGAATAATAAAGATTCCCTTGAGTGGGACTCACTAGGGTAAATGACTGTTTAATAAAGACAGATAATGTAGATGAATCATTTTGACTACTTAGAGGAGCAATTGTGCTAAAACTCCTAACTTACACAAAGTCCTTCTGAACACATTAGGGGTCAAATTCTGCCCCTTGAGATCACTGCAACATTGCTGCTGAGTAGGAAAAGATAAAAGTCTCACTTTAGAAGAAGGAACAAAATTTTTTGCAATGAGAACTTGATTACTTCATGTGGGCAAAATGCTCAAATGCTCCCATTATTTAAACACTAAGACTGTAAGTAGTATAAAAACATGCCTACATAATGTCTATACTCTGTCTTCATATGTTGAAATATGTGTTTAAAATAGATTTCTGCTAAATTGTATGGCTTAGTTTTCTCTCTTCCACATGATGTGATACTTCATGGTACACTGAAAGAATAAGAATATGAGTTTATTAAGTTTACTCAGAAAACTATTCAGTCATCTGTATGAGCTCTTGGAGCTATGTCAACATTTTGTTGAAAGATATCTGAGATTATTTGATGTTTACTTTTTTAAGTACAGTATTTGTGAGTAAAAGTGCACAAGAACATTTTATTACATTTTAAATGTAATTCCTGATCCCAGGGTGCTGTCTATATAAATCTGAACAAACCTACGAAATCACTATCTATATTAGATCAGCAAATCCTCTCAGTCCCAGAACTGGTCAATGTGTTAAGAATAAGAGGCAAAAGTGAAATTCCTTGGTAATAAAACTTCTGAGCCTTGACAACTCTGAAGTAATGCTATTTCTTGCAGCATTGCCTAGACCTTTCAAAGTGCACTACTCTTTATTATATGCCTTTCCTCTGCCCCTAAACCTTCACTTCTAAAGTGCACATCTCACAGGTAACTAGTATATAATGTACTTTTCAATCAGCCTCCTAATTCACTCAATGTAGCATGAGTTTTAGATAAACCAGGAAGATGTGAAATACAGAATAAAAGGTTTAGGTTGTATGATGCCACTCACCTGTTTTAAATCTTTTGCTATCTGTGAAAAAAATATGGAAAGAGCTCTCAGTCAGGATAATTCAGTGTGGCCCAGCTCTCCTCCCAGGCATTTCTGCAAGGTCTTGCTCCTGATCTTCTGGGAGATTTACACCTTTTTCCAGCTTGTTCTCTCCCAGGCTCCTGCCAGGCCTTTATGTAGGTAACAAAATTATTCCTCCCTTGAATCCACCAGCTCTGTGGGGGCAATTTTGCCCTTCAAGTCCAGTACCTGTGGTGGCATTGCTCTGTCCTTACTCTGGCATCTTTCTGTGTTTCAACCAAGAGTGGAAGTGAGCAGCACTGGAAGGACTGAGATGGTTTTGCTTTTGTGCAGCCTCTTTGGTTTCATGGAGTAAAAAATTTCCTCAAGGTAAAACACAGTGTGAACCAGATTTCACCTGTAGAGTGGAACAAGGAGATTCATAAGGTGCAGGTCTCCTAACTGCCAGATTTTCTGTAACTTATGTAAACTTATGTGTAAATCCCCTGAAGTGAAGAACCTAAATACAGCATTAAAATTTGTGTTGTGGTTTGAAAGCAGATCCAAGGTTTTGCAGAGTAATTGGCTGCTGCTCTTATTGTTTATGCTTGCACACACAGGCTGTGGTGGGCTTGTCTCTGCTGGCAGTGTGGATAGGTTTAATTTTACTCTAATCAAGGCAAAATACCTTGCTGAGAGGCTCAGGTTCAACATCATGCTAATAAACTCTGTGGCTCTTGGACAAGAGATGCTTTCCATCTGGCAAGTCTAGAGCATGGGCTTCAGCAGGATTTCTGTTGTGTGCCGAAATCCCTGTGGATGTAGCCATAAGTTTTTGAGGGTCCTAATAGATGAAATAAATATATGAGAAAGACATGGTCCCAACTAAAAAGCACATGGTCCAGAATTAACAATCACAGAGTTCATGGACTTACTTAAAGGTAAGGGGCAGCTAGTGATTATGTACAAAGATTTGTTTTGGTTTTTTTGTTTTTTTTTTGTTTTATTTATTTTTTTTTTGTTTTTTTTTTTTTTTTTTTGCTGGCCTTGAATCAGGCTAATCTTTACTGCACAAGGTAGAGCATGGCAAATATGGAAACATCTGTGTTATGCAAATTCCTCTGAAATAGTTGAATGACAGGTAACTGACTGTGTTTTGGAGCTGTTCCAGGTAGAGTGAATCAACAGTTTCCAGCAAGTCAATCCAGCAAAATTCTGCAGGGTTCCTTTTAATGCATACAGAGCTGTGAGCTTCTGTGTTGACTGCCTTCAGCTGAAACCAGAAATAGTTTTAAAAAGAAAAAATTATTTAGACCTTAGAGGTACTCAGAGTGAATTCATCCTGGGAATTCTGCTCCAAATTTCTAGCAAGCTTGCCTGTGATGTTTTCCTCCCTCTCACTTGTGCAACTCCCTTGGACATCCCTAGGGAGACATATGGATGTGTCCAGGAGCATTTTGAGCATTTGAGAGGGGAAGAGAGGGAGCTCCCCCTGAGAGCCCAGGGCAGCACAGGACTCTCACTGTGTGAGTGGGGACGTGAGACCAGCTGAGGGAGAAGATTCCAGCCCTTGGGCATCAGAAACTTCCCAATCTGCTCTGTGAGAATGACATGAGGATAAAAATTTGTGAGAATCCTTGGCACTGGGTGTTGCAGGACCCTACACCACCAGTCTAACCCTTAAAACCCCAGCTTTGCATTGCTATGGACAACAGATGGGGAGGTCTGAGGATGAAATCCTGCCAAATAGTTTTCCTATTTCAAGAAGTTGTAGTGCTTCCCTTCTGGATAGACTTGCTGCTAGCTGGCACCAGAGCTCATGGGATTAACATTTCATACCCATAATTTTGAAAGAAATAGGAAACATGATTTTGGAGAAATAAAAAAGCAGATATACAAAGAGTACCATGATGATCTTTTTAATTATAGGCTTGGCCCAATCAAGAATCATTATAATTTAATTTTCACTGGTCAGAGATATGTGATCCTTTTCTGCTAAATATTTTACATTTTTTAGATCTGATTGACTATAAACATGTTGAAATGCTCTCTGCTACTGCTGCTGCTGCCTCTGATTCGTTGGTGGCCAGTAGAAAGACGCAGCACATGCTTATTGTTAAAAAAAAAAAAGAAAAAAAAACTGAACAGAAGGATCATCTATTGCTCAGATGAAAGACAGAGACAAAATAACCAATCTGTAATGCAGATTTATTAATAGTCATTCACTGGTTTTCACTGAAATACTCTTCACGTAACCTTGACTTTATTAAGTAGTCCTTAAGGTGCATTTTGAAGACAGATAATGAGTTTGGGGAATAGTCTTATCTACATCAAGCTAATCTTTAACAGCTTGGAAGGGAACTCACAGAAACTTTTCCACTTTAAGTGACATAGCCATGTTCAAATCAAGCCTTTTAAAATGTCATTTTAATAGAAGAGTTTACAGGCATTTTTAATCGCTATGCTTCATAGAGGAATATTATTTAAATGAAGAAGATAGAAGAAGTTATTGAGTTTTTAATAGTATTAATGGGACTGGAGGCAAGCGAGTGGTGTTGGGGCAGCAGGAATGCTGCTGTGGTGGAATGGCACTTAGTGTCTTGATTAGCAAAGACAAGAAAGCTCTTGCTTGAAAAAATAACCTTTCACAGCAGCTGTTGCTTTAAAAGGCAGGGCCAGGGCAAAGGCAGGGGTTTTGAGTGATATTTGGGTGATAAACCTTCACATGTAACCTTGTCCAGCTTCCACAGGCAGAAGTTCTCAAGAGCCTCCTGACCCTTTGCTGGCACAGAGTTGTGTGTGTGAGTGAGAGAGAGAGAGAGATGAAAAAGAGAAACTAAAAGGAAAATGAGCAGAGAGTTGCTATTTTTAAAATAACTCAGATTTACAGAATCTGGACTTTCCCTTCAGTTTCCAGCATGCCCTGGACAACAGTTTCACTTTTCCTGCATTGTGTGTAAAGCCCCAGAGGTGGTTGTCCCCTAAAGGCACTCACCAGCCCTTTCCTCCAGCTCATGTATGGAGCTGCTCACACCTCGGGCTGAGTTTTAATCCACTCATATAGGCAGATGAGTTACACAAACCCTCTTCTGCTGATTCCAGTTGGCTTAGCTCATTTTGTTTAGCCTGCTTTATTGTTTGGGCATTAAATGTCCCAGCTCTCCCAAGTGCACACACATTTGGTTTCTGACTAATGCGCGGCCTCCGTCAGACAGACAGCGTTTGCCATTTAGAATCCAGCATGACTTGGAGTCAGGTTGTGACTCAGATACCGCAAACTGTACACAGAATAGACCACAAATTCCTCCAGTAAGACTGAACAAGGCTTTCCGAGAAGCCACTTCCTCCTCTGGCTATATCCTAACCCTGACTGACAGGTAGCAAATAACCATTGGGGTTTTGAGTGGCAGTTTTTTCTCCTACTTTTCGTTAAATTTTTTGTCTGCTGTGAATTCATGGCTGTTTAAAATCCTGTCTTTTTGTGTGCACACAGAACAGCGCTTTTGGCTAGATGTGGTTGTAGCAATCTTGGCTGGTTACATTTTTCTGGAAATATAGACATCCACTGACTGAGCTCTGAGGCTGGGAATTCTGAGAGGACACAATGTAAGGGTAAAACTCAGCCTGACCCGTCTGGGTTCCCCTGAGCCGCAGCTGCAGCTCTCTTGTGCTTTGTCCACAAACCCATAAATCGGCTGGGTTTGCTCAAAAGGTTCCTGAACTTTGGCAAAACCTTTTGATGAACCTGCTGGGGGCTGGAGAGGGGGCAGGCAAGGGATGGGTCCAGGGCTGCCAGTGTGGGGAGGTTTGCAAGGAAACTTGAAACCAGGTGAGATTTCCAAACTGTTTCCTCGGGCTGCAGACATGTGGGAAATTCTCATTTGAAAACAGAACTGGAGTAAACAAATCTGCTAACAAGCCTCACACGCTTGCTGACCGATGGTAAATCCCAGCTCGATTTATTACTGGCCACAGCACTTTGGCCTAAGTCCTCAGTGTCATTTTGCAAGTGGACAGGGAAAAAGTCACATTCTTAAATTCTAGAGAGAAAACTGGTTGTGAGAATCAGATGGGCAGCAGGCCTTTGATTTAACTTCTCTTTTACTTTCTCTTTTTTAAAAAAAAATCATTTAATGAAACTAGAGAATTCATCTGCCAACACGCTATTCTGTGCTCTTTTGTCAATAGAAAAGTTGTTTTGTTAATGGTTATCTGTCTGCAAGTCCTTGACCTGCTTGTAAACACATTTCTGCAGGAAAACCCCAGGCCATGGCCTCGAGCATTTACGTCAACAAGAAGAGATAAAGTGACCAAAACTTAACCTGATCTGGTCTGGAGTGCCCTCTACTGCCCCTTGACCAAATACTTCCCTAATCTGTGTCCTTCTGAAAGGAACAGATTGTTGTGTAAGAAGTATTACCTGGAATGAAATCAATTTTGTGAGCCTGACTTCTTCCTTTCCCCCAGCTCATAGTCAAAGCCTGTTGAACTGCTGGAGGTTAAGGAATAAAGCCTGGGTTGTGTTTGGTGGCAGGGATCCCAGTTTTCCCTGGGATCACCCCCTTTTGTCCCCACCTCAGCCGCCCGGTTGTGTTCTGTCATGCCACGTTAAGCACGTCACCTTCCGAGCCGTGCGACAAACGCGGCAAAACTGACCTGGCCGATCAGGTTGCTTTTAAAAGCCATTTGCTGATCCCCTGGGATTTGTTCTGGATTCACAGGGCACAAACCAAGCCTGTGAGACAGCCAGTATTTGGAGAGTCGCTTAAATGGGAGAGAAGTCCCAGATTTTGGAGTGGTGCCGCGAGGCAGGCAGCGGTGGAGCCGCAGTGATGGGATGGCATGAGCGTCCCACTGCATCCACTCCTGGAGGATGGGGTGAAAGGTGGCTCCAGCCAAAGACATTTCTAAGGGACAGCTGACACCAGATTTTCCCGAGAGGCAAGGAATATATCTCTACGCTTTTTTTGGTAAGAGCTGGGCTCATTGAGTTTCTTCACGGAGAAGAAATATACGCTATGGAAAACTTGTATTGAGAACATAAATGAGAAAAATCATTATTATGTTGTTCAAAGCAAAATAGTTTTATTTAATGATGAAAATCTACACTTGATTTTCATAGCAAACCAAAACCAAATGACCTATAAATGAGTAATGAGATGCTACCATTGCTGATTCACAACTTCCTTATGCTCATTCTCCAGTTGTTCAGGATGCACTGGGCTGCAAATCAGTCTTTACTTATCCAGTAATATCTGTAGTTGATCACTGCATGTGAAACTGCACATGACAGAACAAAAACTCCCTGTGTGTAAATCTGAGGCAGAAGGGGGGAAGCAAAGCTTATGAAAAAAGCTCAGATGAAATCACATTGCTGCATTTTGGTGCTGAGGGACTCTTGGGTGCTGACAGGTTTGCAGGGCTTTCCAGGCATGGTGGTATCCATCCCCAGGCAGTGTTCAGGCCATGAAATGCTCTGAAAGCATCTCCCACTTCTCTTGAAGGCAGCTTTTTGGCTTTATCTGCCCCATTTGTTGCAATCTGAGGTGGGTTCCCTGCAGGTATCACAGAGACTTCTACAATGTGTTGGGAGGAGAACATTCAATCCTTTAGGTTTAATTCCATCTGGGTTATTTCCTTAGGATACAAGTGTTTTATAGTCTTTTATGCATTTAACCTTGTTTTACCAATGCAAGGCAGTTATAGTTCCAGTTTTGCACAGTGGGATTAATTCACAAGCTTTAATCTAAACTGGACAGAAACTTTCAATGTTGGCTAACAGAAAGTATCATTTCAGCTATTCTGACAGAAAATCAAACTTTGAGAAACAAAGTAGATATTTTCTTTTTCTATAGAAATCATCTATTTAAGGAAAAGTGATTTTATTTTTCCAGTAGGAAATATTTCTGAGAGAAAATATTTCATCTCCTAAATTGAAAATGTAAATTTTAACCTTGCTTAATAACTCAAAAAAATTGCCCCTTTTTTTCATTTTCTTGCATCATTTCTTTATTTCTCGGCTACCAAAATTCAACAGGACTTTGAAGATGAACACAGATTTGACAGGCATCTTTTCAGATTGAAAGGATTGTTTTTATGGTGAAGAAAACTCTTCCTTACAAAGTACAAAGAGGAGTAATCAAAGAAAGGCGAAGGACTGGCTGAATCTATTCAGTATTCTCAGTTCTTTCTTCTTTCCCAACCAAACTTTTGAATGCATGTTAGTTATCCAGATTAAGTCATACTCCCAAACTCCCTCCAGGTTCTGCACTGGAGATGATATTTATACAGCACTAATATAGAAAACTTGGTGCATTTTAAAAAATAATTCCCAAGTAAACCAAAGCTGGGCACAGCAGATGTATCAGGGGAAGTTTCAGGGAAGCCTGCCTATCTTCTCCTGCTACAAAGGCCAGCTCCAATTTAATTCCCAGCCCCTCAATATTGCAAGGCAGGAAGCTTTAAAAGTATAAAGTGACCCATATCGGTGTTTCTGCTCCTAATCAAGATATGCATACTCTTTTTGCTACAAAATTTGCCAGAGTTAATTGATGCTGAAGTTTTAAACTGACTTTTGGTAATGGAGCATTTTATCCATTTTAAATTTGTGAAAATTTTCCTGACCTGAAGCTTTCATTTCAGTCTAGAGCTATGGAACTTGTAGAAATTTCAAATCATTTATTGGATGGGACACATCAGGCTCCAGTGACTTTAGTGAATATGAAAATGAAGTGAGTTCTTGCTATGACTTAGAACAAGAATAAATATTAGTAAGAGCAGTGCTCAGATTCTTCAGCTGAAATCAGCAAATCTTATAGTATAAAATGTGCTTCATATTTAGAATCAGATGGGAGAAAGGACACACTTTTCTCTGCATGTCTCTGTCTTTTTTTAAACCGATCAGTCCATCATTTATCCATGGACTTTCTAACACAGCTATTTGATGACTTATTAAAAATAGTAACCCTGTAAGCATGAAAGTATACCTGGCTCTTTTTCATACAGGCTCATGCACTCATATATATCTGTGTGTCAATAAATATTGGCTGACATAACAAATATTTTTGTTTTTAGAAATAAGAGGATTTTCCTTGGGGACTGTAAGTAGATTCAGAGAATATTCTCAGGTATCTGACTGTATTTCACTGTGATATTCATATTGTCAATAGAGGGACCTTTCTGTGGAAAATGGGGCTTTTCCTGTAAACATAATAATATTTCTGGATGGTGAAATATACAGTAAATGTTAAACAAGAAAAGAACTAAATTGCAGACTATTCCCTGGTCAGCAAAACTCACCCATTATTTTTCGGTTTGCTGAATCCGTAGTTTTTACAATTTTTTTAAAACTGTGACTTTTCAGATTCATGAGGGTAGCATAGGTAATCTTCATATTTATAAGGACACACTGTCAACTTGCTTTTCATAATTTATAAACTCTTTTTTTTTTATTATTCCTTTTCCCTGTTGGAAGCCTGAAACTGGCATGTTTCCTTAATAGAGCTGGGAAGAAACTCTGCATTTTTGCTCAGGGAGATGAGTTCTCAGAAATAAGCTATTTGTGCTTCATGCAAAGGAGCAGTGCCCGAGTTGGCTGAGTAGGGCTGGAATCAGTGCTGTAGGGTCTATTTTGCAAGTGTGTGCATGCTTTAGATTTTCAGGTTGCAACTTGTATTTTGGCTTGGTGAGGGATTTGTCAATACATTACAGCTTTGTATGTCTCTGTTGATGTGAGCTGGATGAATGTTCATTGCCTTGTTAGGCTGGACTCTTGCCTTTAACTGTCCCAGCTGACCTCTTCTCCCCATTGCTTTCTTCACAGCATCTCTCACGTTCCCATCTCCTGCTGTGTGCTCCTGGCACAGTGAGAACAGATATTTTTCTTCTGTTCCTGCCTTGATGGACTGGCAAGGACATGCATCCCTTATTCCAAGGTGAAATGAAAGTGGTTTGATAGCCATTTCCTCTTTTCCTTTGGAATTTCACTGAATTACTTTTCCATGGGGTTTATAAAAGTAAATATTTCAGGCATTTACGTTAACCTTGCTCCTGGGCTGTTGTAAGTGGGTAGAAATATTTCTGTGTTTTTAGAATTGATCCCAGAATTTGCAAGAGGCCAAGTTTGCTTTCAGAAATAATTCACGGTGTTGATGCTGATTTATAAAACACTATGAAATTTAGTGACTGGGTACTTTAAATACCATCTCTGGGCATGCTAGTCACTATTATGGCAGATAAAATCTGTTTGGAATTACTTTTAATGGCTCCTTGAATTTAAAAAGCTGGTAAGGATTGATTCAAATTGAAGGTCATGAACTCCTTTACCCATTTCCCCTTATTGGCTCAACAAGGGTCCTATTTCATGATCTGTTGGCCATGATGCAACTCATCTGTTTAGTTGAGAAGGTGCTGATATGAGCAATTAAGCTAAAGTGGCATTGGGGAAGAACCTGTTAATATCTGGTAACATATCATTGATTCTGTCCATCCATCTGCCAGTCTCTCCCCCCATAAGTTTCCAACTTGCTGGTTAGTTTCAGCAAAATTTGGCACAGGAATGGAGACATTTATTACCATTATGATGCTAAATGTTTTCGGAGCACTTACAGCTGGTGGAGGGGAGAGTTCTCATGCTGGAAGGAAGGACAACTCAGGCAGTGCAGATGTACAGATTGAACTGTTTAGAGGTGGATTATTGTGTCACGGTGATTCAGATAAAGTCTAGGACGTGCCTAGAAGAAATTTGGAATCACTAGTACCACTGCTCTCAGAACATCTTTTTATTTCTATCTTGCAAAACTTTTACCACTGAAGAGTAATTTATGTGGACCATTTATGTGCCACTTAAGTCATTTTACAAGGCTGGATTTCTTTCAATAATATCCCAAGGAAATAATATGTTTGTGAAGTCTAATTCTGTTGATATTCCTTTAGGATGTTATGCCCTGGGAGTATCTGGGAAACCTGAGGGTAAATCACTTCAGAAAAATGTCTGTGTGAGACATAATCTAAACTTTTTTTTTTTTTTTTTTTTCCCTTGATGTACTTAGATTTCATCCTGAACTTTCCTGCAGGATTACAGCAGATCCTGACCCTGTTGACCTGGTACCAACCCTTTTCTGTAAGCTGGGCACAGCAGAGCAAGAGGAGGAGGAGGAGGAGGAGGAGGAGAGATACTGCGAGTGGTTTAGGGGCTTAGATGCAGTAGGCTCTGGGCATCAGCACCAGTTGGAAGGATCAAAGGGGGTCTGTGACTCTCTAACCATGCTAATTAATGGAAGAAGTGGTATTTGGTCTTCATTATGGACATTAAGAAAGAAAAATAAAAAACAAGAAGTTAAGTGTTTTGTCCTGTGGTAAAGCACTGAGCAAAGCTGGTGAAAGTAGCAGAGCTGTCTCCATTAGGTTTTCAGCAGTGTTTCAAGAGGATGGAGCCACTTATGAAGTCACGCTTAGGCAGCACTTTTTTAAAATTAAATGTCTGATAAATGCTGACACTGCCTGCTCTGAATTCCTAATATGCTTCTAGACAGAACAGGGCCTTGCAAAGTTTTCCAGTGCTCATGGCATGGAAGAACCTTTTAGCAAGGGACTCCCTGGGTTTCTCCTGTACCATCTGCTTTGGATATGAGCCTGATTCCAGAGGAGGTAATTCTGTCTCTCACCAGCTCAGGCATTACCCCATACCTTCCATTTAAATATCTCTGGGTTGCCACAGAGGTAAGTAGAACTCACATTGGCAGCAACCTGGGGACCAGAGCAGTGATGGGCAGAGGGAGCAAGAGGGACATTTTAGGGACATTTCTGTATTAGGTACTTTATTAGCTCTCAAAAAGGGGAATCTAAAGCTCTCTTCTGAATACTGAACAATCCTTCCTAATCTCCGACCCTTGCTTAAATTTGAAAGGAAATCACTGGTCACAGGAGGCTTTACCTTAGATGTGGGTCCATGATCTGACAGTGGGTTCACCCGTTTATTGTCTTTGTATGCATATCTCTACCTACCCACATGATATGTATGAATATATGTGTCCAGGCCATAAAGACTAGAGTGCAGTAATTCCAGTTCTTATTTACTTAACCAAGCTTTTCTACTAGCAGTCTGCATGAATTTGGAATTTGTATAAATATATTCTTATGTACACCTGAGGATGATCAGGTTTTAACAAAACAAACAAACAAAAAATCATGAAAAAGTGTCCTTTCTGTGGAAATACCTGGTCTTCCTTGAAAGCAGATTTTTTTTTTTATTTGCTTTATGTGTCTTCCTGTGCATTTTGCTAAATGGGAGGTGTTTAAGAGAGGAAAATCTGATATTGACTTTAATTTAGAAATACTTTCTTTCACTGAGTTTCCAGCTGAATGTGACTTCATACATGGAAGTGTCTGTTATGGCTCTGTTTTTGAATGTTGCTTGATGTGCTTGTGCTGTGGTGTGCATATGTTTGTTTTAAACTACAATAGTGATACTGACCAAAACTGCTAATGGAATGATTTTTATCGTGGTTTCACTACAGAACACGACAGCATGTGTGATCATCGGGCGCTCAAACAGTGAAATGTGTAAAGCTATTTTTCCATAATTGGTCCCAGGGCAAGGGGTTGATCTCATGTATAAAAGCCTCCAGATATGCTCTTGGTATGGCTTCTAATTAGGGAACCAGGAAAGAACTGAACTTTGGAAACTGTGAGGAGTCCATTCCTTTTAAAAAAAAAGGAAATAATCACTTTGACCTTGAACTCCAAAAGGCCCTGAAATCAACTGATTTTACTCTTTAAGCTCCTTAACAAGCATGGGGATTAGAGACGAGCTGTGTAGAACGGTTCATATTAGATATAAACGATAATGGACAATAGAAATTCATCTGTGAGCCCAGCACAGGCAGCCTGTGCAAATTCCATTTCCCCAAGATATGGTGATACCATGTTACAGTGTTATATACACCACTGATAACAATATGACTTCATCAGGTGGGAAGAGACAGAAGAAAACTCAATAGTAGCAGGCAGATGCAACTTTAAAGAGATGTCCAATCCTGTTCTAATCCAAGTCCATTTTAATAACCACAACCAGGTGTATAAAAGGTCAAATATAATCACCTTTCTACCCTGTGTGGTGAATAAATCATCTGTTTAGCTGTTTATTTCAAAGATGATGAAATTGCCCTCCCTGACAAAGAAATAAAACTTATGAGAGGAATAAACCTACTATAGACTGAACCTGCACATTTCAGTGGCTTTCCATATGTCCAAAGCTAAACAAGGAAGGGATGCTGCTGTAACTCCAAAAAAACCCAACTTCTTTGGTGATTTCATTCTGCAATTTTTTTTTTTTTTTTTCTTTTTCTTTCTCTTCCAAGGACGGCTGAAAAAACCCACGTCTCTCCGAAAAAGAGGATCTCATCTTTAAATGGAAAAGTGCATCACATTTTCAGGAGGAAAGGAAAAAAGTGTGAAAAACACCTGGATGATGAGGGGAGCTGATATAACTGAAATAATTGGTGGGTTTTATTTGATAAATGTAACCCACTCAACAGTTGTCATCACCCCAAGAATATACTGATTTCCTACGAAGATCTTTAAAATAATTTCCCTTATGAAAATCATACCTGCTGAAAATAGTTATCATGACTTTTAAAAGGCACCTCTTAGTTTTATTATTGGTATAGAAGGGTAAATGATATGCTACTGCCTGCCATGAAAACTAGTAAGAAATGATGTTGCACAATCCTTTTCCTCATCTGTTCCTCAAAATTTGTTGTTTTAAATCACTTTTCCCCATTTCAGCCTGTGTGGCCGGGCAGACCTACTGGAACCAAGCCTGCAATAATATTGTCTCAGTGAGCTGATAGGTGTGAGGGCACCTGCAGGCAGATAAAATGTGTTTCTGTTTGTATCAGAATTTGCTATTGAGAACTCCAAATTGTCATGGTTTCAGGACAATCTGCAATTTTCCCCTGAATTACTTGGAAAGCGGGGAAGCAAAATTAAAAAGAAAATCAGCTCCATGCTTTTTCATTAGTTCTGGCAGCTTCCCCTAGAAACACACCCATACTCAGCAGTATCATTCTTTATTTAGCTCTGAACAGACTGGAGGACCTTAGTGAATTCTTTCTCCCTCCTCCTTTGCAGATAATAGCAATGATGCTGCCACATATTTTGCAAAGTGCTCTTTTCTGGAGCTGAGATTGAGTTACATCCAATGTGATAGACCCCACTGGCAGCCGTGTGTTCTTAGCAGAGACATTCCATTACCATGCCAAGTTATTTTTAATTCTATCTGTTTTTTTAATTTTTTTTTTTTTTTAACCAATGCATAAAAGAAAACTATTGAGTTGCTCAGTCAATGTTAGTTTATTATTGCTTACCCAAGTGTTTAATAAACCTATCCCAACCCTGGACATAGCTTTAAATACTTCATTGACTGTAACAAAGCAGATTTTTCCTATCAGACCAAAGTGGCTCTATAAACTATAATTAAGCACTAATTATGAGCTCTACTGGTCAGATGACAGAAGGCAAGGTCCATTGTGCTACTGGCAGAACCGGCAATTAAAGGAGATTATTGTTGTCAGAAATGAAATAAAACAAACAAAGGAAAAATTTGGGAGGAGGAGAAGGTTTGCAATTGACCTGAGTAAACTTTATCTTGTTTGTGGCTTTGGGAGACTATGGCATCATGAACATGAAGAACTCAGTATATGATGACATAGAACAGAGGTAATAAGTTCTTCCAGAAAATCCACATGTTTTTTGGACAGCAGGTTGTACAGTCAGGTTCTGCTTGGCTCCACTCTCCTACACTGAAAGCCAATCCCTTACAGTCCAAACCAGAAGCTGTATGTTTAGAACAAACATATTTTCAAGGAAAATATTTTCTCAGTACTGTTTTATACTTGTTCATATAAAGCATTCAAAGCCAGAGAGTGCCACATTGATCATGGGCTCAAGAAGTAGAAAATGGAATTGAAGTTGAATGAAGACTAGATTGACTCCCCAGGAAGGGGGGCAAAGACTCTCTACAACAGGTGAAAAGGAAGTGCGGTTTTATAAATTTGTTCCATTTTAACGTGACTGGCTTCTTTTCTCTTACTCCATTTTTACACTGGCTTAACTTGATTGGCTCCAGTGGAGTTTTCAATTATGCCAGATCCCACTGAAGTGTTATTAGCAGACTGCTTGGAATTTCTCTTGAAAGTCTGAAAGTGTTTCTGAGTTAACAATATACTCTTCCCCTTTCCCCCTTTGAAATAAAATGTTAACTCTGCAGAAAACCTTGATGTCCTGTTGAAACAGAATGCTCAAACACCAAAATGATTTGACTTTTCACATACAAATTTTAAATTTCCATGGAAAATAGAGTTTCCAGTTACCTCTAGTGATTGGTATGCTAGTCACAGTTCATGTATTCCTAGACCTGATACAGACATTCAAGGGAGCCAAAAGTCCTTTATACACACACACACAAGCACATTACAGCTTCCTGGAACACTGTTTAGGCTTTCAGGTGATGGCTGGGAATGCAGCCAATATCAGAAGGTAAAGGGCAAAAGAAAGCCATGAAAATGGAAATGACAATATTTCTTAGGAGCAGGCAGGTGCCTTTGCCCCTGACTCATGGTTGTGCCTAAAACTCACAACACTGCTCTCTTCTCTCTTATTTATTTTTTTTTTCCTTTTTGAAAGCAATTTGCATCTTTGGAAGAAAAAAAAAAAAAAAAAGGATTAATAAATTTCAAATGTTCCCGGTGCTTCTGTGCCAACTGGCACTGGAGGGGGCCTGTAACCTTGCCCAACTGCACTATATATAATTATTAATTAGAAAGCAACCTGGGAAGCAATGATCCTCTCCCCCAGCACAAACCAGAGGAACTTTACTGAATTCACCGTAGGAAAGAAAATTGGTTTTCCTAGGTCACACTTGGGAGCAAACTTTATTTTGCTTTGACTAGTGGTTCGCTATCCAGAGTGGAATTATGGGAATTAATTGGAATAACTTGGGTGCTCATTTTATAAATCAGCTGGCAGAACTCCTGCTGTAATTAATGGGTCCGACTGGCAGATTTCCACAAACACACACCCATTTCCCAGTGATTTCCACTGTGAATACATGCATTTTGAAGGAGCTCAACTTGCAGAGGGACATATTTAAGAGTTTATAACTGTCCCAATGACAGCAAGTTCTAATTTAAAACTCCTGTGTAATACTTGTTAGGAAGTTTTAATATCAAAAGGGCAGCCAAGGTCTTCCATGAGAAATTTCTAGACAGTGAAAGAAACTAATCCTTTTTAGTGATGTTTGGCTTCTTCTCTGCAGTAGCTGATCTCTGATTTCATATTTTATATCCATGGTTTGTTAATGAAATTTTCTCCTTTAAAGAGTAACCAGGCGGATAAGAAAAAATAGCTGATACTTTGCAGTAAACGTTTGAAGTGAAATTCAAGTAGCAGCCTGAGGCTCACAGTATGTAAAACCAACTACCAAAGTTTTAGAGGGGTGGTTAATCTATTTTTCCTTCTCAGGGGACCTGTGCTGTATTAAATTCTTTGGTTGAAGAGAAGCAGTCAGGTTGGCATTAGAACTGACTTAGAAATTTACATCATTTGAAAAGGGATTAGTAAATTTAACATGTTCGTGGTGTCCCTGAGCCAGCTGGCACTGAGAGGTGTCTGTTACATCACCCATTTTCACCATTATGCGCCATGGGGCTACCTGAAAGGTGTCATTAATCCTACTTCAAACAGAACAGGAAATTAGGCAACAAGAAAATGTTAATGTCCACAGGTGGTGGCATCACTGCTGTTTATGGTGCACACAGGGAAGACAGGTTTGCTCCAAGCTCATCCCTGGATGTCTTGTTCAGGCTCTTGCCTGGCACTCAGGTTCATGAAGATTTAATAGTACTTTAAAATGCCCTCATATATGTGTGGCCACATCCCTCACAGCAGCTCCAGAGTGGAAGTGTGAGCTGGATCTCACTAATCCAAAGAGACACAAAAGTGGGTTTCCCCTCTGAATTCTGTTTTAAGTTAGTATTCTAGATCAGTCATCAGCAGTTTTGGGGTCTCTCTCTGTAGACCATGGAGAAGAAAAAGCCATTTGACTGGACAATTAATTACATCTGCTGTAGGACGTGTTTGCTTCCACTTCTCCAGGGACCATGGAACCAGACTGACTGCTGACACAGGAAAAATACTTTTCTGGTAACTTATGGGAAGAATTGTGCTGTCGAAGGGGCCAACTTTTGTCTGTGGTCTACTAAAGAACCCAAACAATTTGCTTAGCTTGGATGGCTGTGTAGGTGGCCAACTTGAAGTCTGCTAGAAATTGTAGCCAGAGTGCAGTTCCAGGTTTTCTTTTGGAGGACCCAAAATCATACAGCAATGAGACATTGGTCTCTTGGACTGCAGGACAATACCAATTTTCAGCAAAATATTCAGTGTTTCATCAGCTTGTCTTCTGGAAATTGTTTTTAGGAAGCACATTACGTTTTTGTGTGTGTTTTTACGACACTGAAGATATCCCACGAAGTTAGATGATTTCCAGCAATGATCAAAATCCAGTCTTCTGTCTTGTGGGCCTTGTTTTATTTATCTTAGTTATATAAAAGGTGTATCAGAGGGGGAAAGATGTTTGTGCAAAATTTCCCAAATACCTTCTTAACTGGATTCTCAGGGCAAATTAGCCTGGGCTTAGGAGTGCCAACCAATAAATCTGTCTTGATATTGAGGATGCTCAATTCCTCATATCAAAAAGATGAGGGTGCAGCACTGCCACAGGGAGGCAGGGGGAAGGCAAGAGATCATCAGTCCTGTCTAAAATCAGGTTCAGGTACTCCTACCATGTCCAGCAAGATGAGAAACCCAGGAGAGAACAAGCCCTTCTCAGTACCCCACAGAGAAATAGCAGTCCAATTTCATGTATCAGGCACGAGACCTGGAGCTTATGTTGTAAATAAAAATTTGATGAGTGCTTGCTTGCCTCCTCCCCATGCAAGTTTTATATTTCTTATGTGCATCGTCTGCTATTATGTGTTTATAAAGCTGAGGTCCTTTTGCTGTCAATAAGAGTCCACCTGTTTGCTTTACTTGTAATGCTTTTGTAATATTTGAAACCCTATAAAACTCTGTGTGTACTTCTGTTGGAATAAATATGATGGGACAAATCCAGCCCATGTTGCTCACAGCAGATTTCTTATATGAGCTGGGACTGTGCTAATGTGTGCACGGTAAATGAAGGTAGGATGCCAAATAATTGGAGCAGGTTTTTTTCCTACGCCTCCCCCAAGTTTCCCTGTTTGATTTGACCAGACTGATGCTGTTGGAGGTGTGTGAGGGAGGTAGCAGATATAAAGACAGCGCTGTCTGCAAGTTAGTCACAAAAGACCTCTCTATTTTCCTTTCTGGAATAAAAAAAATGTGCAAAAGAAGCAATGGGAGACCAATATGTCTCAGTGCCACAGAAGAAGGGAGTAGCCAGAACTTCACAGTGATCAAACCATGTATTTATATGCATATAAACAACTTATATCTGTCACTAGAACATGCATATGACATGTGTGCACTTGTGCAGAAAGGGAAGTAAGAGCTTCCTTTCCTCTTCATACCTGCCTACTCCCTCTGAACTCAGGGAGAAGAAAATAAAGATTCAAATTAAACACCCAAATTACTTGAAAGTATCCTGAGTTATTAGGAAGGCAAAGCAACAGCCCAGAGGGGAGTGGAAAACGTAATAATGACAAGTTTTGTGCCTAAAGGGAAGGCAGGAATGAAATCAGAAAGATCCAGTGGGGTCAGGTGAGTAAAGAGTCAGCCAAGCACAGGAGTGAGAGATACCCGGAGGCAGTGCAATGTGCTGGCAAGGAGCCACACTGCTGGGGAGAGAGGAGGAGTGAGTGAGAAAGAGAGAGAGAGAGCAGTGGGGAGGGAGAGACAGAGGGATAACACGCCTTTGTGGGCACTTGTGAGCTTCTCTGGCAGCACCAGCCCTGTCTCCTTGGCTGTGGCTGTGGATGTAGGAGGAGGCTCCCAGTTGCAGAGCCCCAAGGAGGCATGAGCCCAGTATTTTGTGTTTGCCCCTTCACCAGGTCCCTACCCCAGACACCTGGGTGGGAGCAGACAGCAGGATGCAAAGCCTGGAATACTGAAAACACCAAACCCCAGTGATCTATGGGAGGCTGGAGTGAGCCTGGCTGGGGAACAGGCGCTGATGCCGACTGTGGCGATGTCGTTTCCATCAGCCCGTGAAAGACAACTTCAAAAACAAGGTTTATATTTGCCACTGGCTGTTTAATAGGGGATTAGTTAAAGGGTATAAACTGGCAGTAGGTTGAGATGGATGTGACCACAGGGACAAAGGCTTAACATGATGTGCTTGAGAATGACATTTGCCTGTTGCCAAGCAGATGTGGCCCACTTGCACCTGTTGCTTTCGGGTCGTGGGCAAGGAGCACAGAGGGAGGGGGACCGTGGTAAACCCATGGCTGGTCACATTTCCACCACACCCACTGAACTGTGATTAAACCATGTGGAGATAAGGTATTTTTGTGGAGTACTGTTAGCAGAAGACAGATCAGCATTTCTAGGTTTCCAGAGGTGTGTACATAACTCCAAAATTCTCCATATTTGGCAGCATATGTGGAGACAGACACTTGGACTATAAAAATCTGACTGCTTTCCTACCCTGACACTCTCAGGTTGTTCCCTGTTCTCTCCTGGTATTTTCCTCACTCCTCCAGCACCTAATTTTGTGATCCTCAGCTTTGGAAGATGTTGCTGTGGCTGTTGCTCCTTGTGTCAGTCTGTCCCTGATGAGCTGGGAGTTGCACAAAGCGAACAAGAGAACTCTTCAGCCCCTTTCTAAAGCTCTGGCTAGTGGGGGAGTGATTCCCCTCACTTTTAGCCAAGTGATTTTTTTTTGGCAGTCAGCAGGACTGCCACTCAAGAAGAATGAGCCAGGGCTCCCCAGGCAGTGCAAGTACTTTCTGAAGGCAGCTTTAGCCAGGCAGACAAGCTCAACCTGCATGAAAAAGAGGGCAGAGAAGTAGGGCTGGGAGGAATTCTCTGGTTTTAGGGAGTAGCATTGCTGCCTTGGATGCACAAGCAAAGCTGTTTCTTGGTCTTGATAGCATCTGGTGTCTCTGATCACAGATAGCTCCAGGATCTGCAGGATCTGGTTGATTGAAGGCCTTAGGACATGTCAAGGGGAACAAGCACAGGACAGAGTGCCAGCTCACTGGGCAAGCAGCAGGAAGCCTGCCTTTATCAGGATGCTGCAGGCAGGAAATGATTTGAAGTACACTGCCTTCTCTTGTAAAGTGATTGAGGGAAGGGAGGAGAGCAAGAACAGGAGTAGATGTAGCTGTATTTCAAAGTTGGGTTTCCATCTTTTTTCTTGCATTGTTGCTCTTTCTTTCCCCACCAAAAAAAAAAAAAATAAAAAAAATCCCCAAACAAAATAAAATCCCAAGCAAACAAAAGAACTATTCCCTCCCCCCAGAGCTCCCTACATTTCTGCTTCCTCTTCTTCCTCTTTTCTTTAGGGGTAAGTGCCCCAGACTGGTGGTATCACAGGTACATGGAGAGAGTCGATTTGAGTCTGAGCACAGCTCCTCTGCTGGTTCTTACAGGCTGCTTAGGGCTGATTGTGGAGTGAATTACAGCTGTTTAAGGGATACTTTGAATGCCAGAGTGGTTGAGTAGGGACCCTATGATGACCGAGGATCAAAACAAGGTGGCCAGACTGCTGGTAGGAAAAGCCCTGAAGGAAGGTGTGGAGTCTGGCAGACACAGCCAGACTTCCCTTCCATGACATAACCCCTGGTCAGGAGGAATGGCCCTGATTCCGTAGCTACAAAATGAAGCTGCATCAGGAGACAGGAGGAACCCAAACCCTTGCAGAAATGATTATGGCACTTACATTTGCAAAACTGTGTTCTTACTTCTGCCCAGAGGTGCCAGGTGAAAAGTTGGCTTGGTTTGGTTCAATTACAGACCTGCACTCCATGCCAGAGATGATAAACCCTCAGCCTTCTTAATTTCAGTCTTCCTACTTCTCTTCTGCTTGCCTTCCTTCTGTAATAGTGTGAGACGTTTTTCTTGGCTGTCCTCTTTCCCCTTGGAGATCAAACACAGACTCTGCTCCTGAGTTCCTGAATTTATGACAAGGACCAACTTCTTCTAGCCTCAGTTTCCATTAACAGCCTGCTCACAGGAGTTGCATTCAGGCCATTTATTTTGTTTTTCGGTACCAGCTATTTTATGAATGAGAAACACAGCAAAGGGCAAACAATCAGAAAACTGGTTTCACTGCTCTCTACCTGGTGAGAAGTCTATAGCCCTTAGGTCTAGTACAAAAAACTTACAAACTCTACGCTTGTAAGTGTTGTGTAAAAAACTGTTATTGCCCTTAAAACTAGTCATTGAAGTTGAAAGATAAATATTATTCCAAATCTTATTGAATAAAATATATTATATCACAGGTGATGGAGACAGATTGTCTCAATAAATTCTGATACTGTATTCGGTGGAAAAGTGGCAATAAAAATGCTGATGACTTGACACAGGGAGAATATTGAATGTCATTAACATGTTATTTCCTCTGTTCTGATATCACTGTCATGTTCTTCCCACTGCTCTAATCTCTATCAGTTGTGGTTTTTTTTTTTTTTTTTTTTTCTTTTTTTAATGAGAAAAATGACATTTTTTTCAGCCCTTTAAATTAACTACTATTTGAGGAATGCTTAGAGATAGGAGGTGACATCCTCAAATATAGAAATTAAAATGGTTTGATATTTAACCATATGCTAAGTAAGGGCTGAAGAGGAATCCTTAAGACTGTCACTATCATCTGATAGTTGATTACTACAGTTGTGGCAATCTGCACAGTGATAAGAGCAATATCTTCCTTTTATAAAATGCTTGGAAAGCACTTAATGAGGGTAGTTGTTGCCATTCTTTTGCAGATGGGAACACTGAGGGATAGGGAAGTTAAGTGAGTCACAGGAGGTCATTTCCTAGTCCAGTGGCAGAGCCAGATTCCTGTGATATGTCTAAGTTTTATCCTGCATTTTCTGTGAAACTTGATTAGCTGCACATTGAGGCCAGTTTTCCCAACCCATGCTAAACTGTACCTGCTGGAGCCACAGCCCAGCAAGTTTCCAGGTTTTTTTACCAGAGAGACTTCTGGTTTTATTTTCTGCTGCTGTGTAGATACAGATTGTCTCTCTCACTATATATGCCCCACTAGGAGGGCTGCAGAGCTGAGAATGCATTTGTGTGCAGTTATGAAATGAGCCATCTAGGAAAAATAACAGTAATCCCTGTCTTCACCCCCTTTCCCCAAACCAGAATAAACCCAGTGCTTTTCAGAAAGCCTGAATCTGCCCAGGCATTCCCATTCTGTCACTCTGTGCCAGAAAGCCTGTTGTGATAGCCCTACGGGCAACTCAGATCAGCTTGTACCAAAGAGCATTTGGATCACGTGGGTTGTTTGGCATCCTCATGAGAGAATATGCTGCTGGTCTTGAATGATAGCAATTAAAGGTGCAAAGAAGTCATCTGTCTATTTGCTAGGGCCAGTATCTAGTCTGGTCTCCTACTGTAATCTTGTGCTTTATCCACAACTAATTCTAAATGACTCCAGGAATAGCCACCACTTCCATTACAGGACCATTTCATGCACTGTTATAGTTTATTGTCAGATGGTTTTCAGCAATTAAATTCTAAATTGATTTCACAGTTGCACACGCTGTTTCTGTTATTTATTTTGATCCTCACCTGTCTGAGGAAACAGGGTGCCTCTGTCTCTTCATAAGCAGATACTGCTGTAGAGCTCAACGGAATGTTTTAAGTGCACGCAAAAATAGACTTTTACATAAAAATAGTGTGCAAGGCAGGTATAACAGAGTTTAATTCTCACAGAGCCTCAGCAATAGTACTGATGGATTTTTAAAAGGGAAAAATACAGTAGATCTTCTGCTAAGTGTCACAGCGCCTACATTTTTCTATTTGTTCTGGCGTCCTGTAGGAAGGGGTGTTATTTCTCAACATAGAACAGAAGATGGAATTAGCTACCTGGTATGGCTGCATTACTGCTCTGCTATTCACTTCCTGACTTCAGCTCAAGTGCCTACAGGTCCTATCCTGCTAAGTTAATGGGATCCTTTTTGATAAGGTAGATATGGGGCCAATAAACCATAACAACTTTATGCCTCGATTTACCCAGGTGTAAAATGGGAATAAAATTTCTCGTGTTTTGTAAGAAACTATTGAAAAAGCAAAAGGAGAAGGCTGTAGAGTTAAATCTGAAGAGTAAAATACTATTAGTACTTTAACCCTCCTGTCTCACCTCTTTCAAACAGGCACTTTCCTAGTAGAAATCAGAACCCTAATAAACTTCTCCCACTCTCATTGTCTCCCCTTTTGCCTAGGGTACATGCTGGGGTACTCGAAAACTTTCTTTTTCTTCAATTTTTAAGGTTTTTTTTTTAACATATGCTGGGATTTTTTGGAAATCATTCTGGTTTTAGTGAGAACATATATCCTTTTTCCTGCAGAAAGTGTTCTCCAGGCCGAAATGGGCTTCAGGGCAGTTACTTTAGTGACAGGAAGAAAAGAGATATTGGCACCAACTTGGCACAACGTCATTATTATCATGAAAGCAGTTCCCCTTTATTATCAACATATAAAGAGTACAATTAAATTTTGCAAGGCAGGACTTCTAATCTCCAGGATCAGATTCTTCACGGCAAGGAGGGGGTGTAAAAGTTTCTCTCTTGCTCTGTCTCTTCATGGCGCATGGTCCCAGCTGTATGAATCTGTTCATGAATATGCATGAAATCAGATATGACATTCCCCTGCTCCCATTAATAATCTTGTCATCTGACTTGTGCAGCATTAAGCTTCAGCCCGTGGCTCCTCGTAGAGAAAGCAGCCTGGAGGAAAGGGAGGGAGGGGAGGAGAAAAAAAAAAAAAAAAAAAAAAAAAAAAAAAAAGGGCATGCCTTTTTTTATTGGGATTAAGTGCTTGAAAATTTTGGCAGGGGGTTGCCAGGAGAGTAAGGGGAGGGAGAGAAAGAGAGAGAGACGTACACAGGGACAGAGAGACGAGAAATCCTCCATGAATGCTTTGGCTTGTTAGAAGCCCAAAGCGGTGGGTGTAATGGTATGCGAGCTGACCTTGAATATAGCCACTGTGGGTTGCCCCAGCTTTTTTGTAAAAGAAGCATTTGCAGCAGAGGTTTGGATTTCAGGCTTTGCAGTCATCAATCATCTCAGCCTATTCTCCTCTCTGACAGCTCTGTACAAGGCCTGACATTTGACACCCAGGACCCCAGGACTTACACAGAGGCACAAGCTGAGGCCCTGGGGAGGAGATAGGGAGCAGGAGGAGGAAAAAAAAAATCACAACAGGAGGATTTTTTTTTAATTTTTGTTTTTAATTTTATTTTTAAAGAAGCTACAAAATAAATTTTAACTGTAATAGGAATTGATTTAACAGAGGAACATTGCACTGAGTTCCATTCCGTACATTGTGCAGTTCATGTTGACAAGGTTGATCCACAGAGGTGGGAGAGGAAAAGCAGGCTGAGAGGGACTCAGGGGCAGCAGGATGAGGCTCTTACCTTTTTTCTACACACCCTGGTTTTACCAGCCTACCAAAGTTTTACTCCATTTTAATGAAGTTTACCTGGACTTGCTATCTCCCCGTTCAAGCCAGTCAGACCAATGAGTTCCCTGAGACGTTCCAAGATGGTCCTAAGCCAGGTTGCCTAGGCTAAATTTCAGCAAAGCTAATTGTGAAATTGAGTATTTGGACTGCAAGTCTAGGGATGCTGGGAGTCTAAATGGTGTTAAAAAAAAAGAAGATATGACCTCTTAAAGTAGATAAATGTTTTGGGATAAACCTCTTTATCCAAGTCAGTGTTTACCTGAGCTGACTGTACTTAGTTTTGAAGGTTACAGTCTTATAAAGATAACTTTTTATGTCTTTTATAATACAAACATAAAAAAAAGAGAGAAGTAATTCTTAACCTAATGTTTTTTGTGAGCCCACCCTTTGTTCTTACATCCTTCCCTATCCACACAGCCTCCTGTCCCTCACACCCACTTCTAGTTAAGAACAAGAAAGACAAGTTTTATATAACCTTTACATACTGTTAAACTAGATATGGCACCAATTTCTTGTGAATACCATCCATGGTTCTCTGCTACCTCCTCAGTCATAAAAAGGAAGGGAACTGGGGTTTGTAGAAGGATTCTGTTGCAGATGACTTTTGTCACAAGGAAATTTGACACAAGGAGCAGGGGCAATGAAATATGTGAGTGTAAATGGACAGGAAAGGACACAGGAAAGTATTTCTCCTCAATGTTTAACTCAGCAGTGGCACATGGCATATTTAAACTGATCTAGAAACAGGTGACAAGGACTCTCTGCTTTATGCTAACTTTGGATTCAGCCCAGAAGTATGTATCCAGCTTGTAAATTTTGCTGACACAGGAAGTCAGGTTAAATACTCTGGATGATTTTCCAGGAATGTCAGGCTGTCCCTCAAGGAGACTTTGGGTCAGAGGATGGTTTATTTGAAAAAGTAGCTCGCTGTATTTTCCTCTATTTAAAAAAGTGATAACTCTTCAGGAATTCACCATTTTTATCTGTTGTGCATTTTGTTATCTCTCACTTTGAGTATTTTCCATTTGCCAGCCCTGATCCCACCCCCTGGGTCACACAGAGATAAATGAACAGTTGGAGTGCATCATTTCTGAAACAAACCTTCAGAGAAGCACTTCCAGAGTAGTTAGCAGACTTTTGCTTTCCATAAACAAAACTGCTTGCTCCAATGAACCTTCCTGGAAAAGGGTCACAAATGATGTCAAAGTGAATTAGAAGCTTTTTATGTGAATGAATATTTGCAAACATTGTTCGGCTGTCCTGCTTCAAACTCCTAATTGCAGTTGCAGCTCTGCATAGGGAAAACCCAAGCTCACACTATAGGACACACATTTACTGCCTGCAGGGGTTAGGATGAATATTTTTCCCAAGCTAAGTGCACTGCAGATTTTGAGGGTTGCCTTCCTCTGAAGGATCAGGGTTTAGGCATTGCTGGAGGCAATGATACCAAACTTGATGGACCAATAGGCTGATTCATTATGGCAATTCCTCTGCTTCTTGTGTTTTCCAAACTGGCTTCTGTGTGCACATGCCCGAGTGATGATTTTTCGCCTTCCCTGGGAGACCCTCCTGAGTGGAAATGGGCAGGATCAAGTACATTGGCTGAGTTTGTGTGTGGATGAACATATGTGTCTAGAGAGAGACAGACATCAAACAGCTGATTACTACTGTTTACTTTCTCTGCTCTGGATTTAACCCAGTGTGGGACTCTCCTCCTTTGACACGCATTCCAACATTTCATTCAATGTTACTTAAATTTCCAGGCTTTCAACTTTTCCAGTTTGTGCTCAGGGCAAAGGAAAGAGTTAGAGGATAGGTATTTGTGCTTTGAACAATTATTTCCTTTTCTAAATTTCAGGTCCAAGGAAAACCCCACCAACAATTTTCCAGACTCCAAACCTGACAGCTGAGACTCTTCATTTTTCTAGCTCTCCACTCAAAATGAGAAATTTGCAATATTAGAAAGGAAAAGTCTTAATCTATTGGGAAATCCTCTGATCCATAAAGTAAGAGGATTGTGTTTTATTTTTTTTTCTCTTCTGTAAGTTTTTGAATAAGATTTAGCTTAGCTAAGCTGAAAAGACTTGAAAAAAGAAGTTTGAAAATGTCATCCTGGGTGAAAATGATTTTTATAAAGTAATGAGTGAAGTACCACTATAACCTGTTGCTTTCAATCTATTTTTTGTGGCAAAGTTTCCAACTCCTTTGTTAGAGAGATAAGAGCAGAAGCACATGCTGCCAGAGGCAGCACAGCCTTTGGCCATGTCAGGAGTGCTCTCCAGGCCCTTCCATCCCCAGTTCAATTGTGAATAGACAGGGTCTTGAGGCTCCTTGTTAATCTAGTATGCTTCTCATCTGAATCCAGCATCTTCACCTGATTCCTTTTTTAATCTGTATGATTATTAGGCTGCTATATTTTTTCATGTTGTCTTTAGTTGGGTTATTTTTAAAATTTGGTGTTCTGTTAATGAATTTGATTTGTAGGTCACTATCAAATAGTTGGTATCCATTGGAAATATCCATTGGAAAGTCACAAAGAGGAAGAGGCTGTAATTGTGCATGAGATTATTTTGTGGTTTTACATCCTGGTCATTAAATACCTAATGGATTTTCTTTGGGTTTTTACATTTGTTTTGAAATCAGAACTCCAGCTATACATGTGCAAGACATGAAGAGTGGAAGAAAAGTGGTCCATGGACTGTAACTTGCATCAGATGCACCACACAGAAAGGAAAGGTGAAAATAATGTATGCAGTGCAAATAAATTAAGGGGAAGTGAAAAAGTATTATGGATTGCAGTGTGCCTGGTTATGAAGAGACTACTTAAAAAATGTTAATGAAAAAGTGGTAAGAATTGTCTAGTGTTTAAATTCTTAAATTGAGACACAAGAGCTCAGGCAAAGCATAAATCAAAGTATAAGTTTTTCCTTCAACAGGATATAGTGAGAACCAATATGTTGTTATGTCATACATCATAAATATCTAGGGATAAACACTGAAGACCAAAAGAAGAAAAGATGGATCATTTTTATTTTACCTCTTCTTTTGTTGCCTTTTTTTACTATTTCAGTTACATTTTACTGCATAAAAATAATTATTATTCTCCTTGTATGACCACAATCAGTGTGAAATTACGGCATAAATGAAGAGTACAGGATCTATTTCAGCAGCCAGGCAGCATTGTTTGAGGTGCTATAGAGACTGGTGATTGAAGAGTCCTGGCGCTGGTGATGAGCACAGAAACAAGTATTTGTGAAACCAGACTGACAACTCATCTGCAAACAGACCAATGTGACTTTCCCTCTCATGCCCCCACGATGTAATAACCGCAGCTGCGTTCGGCTTAATTCAAAATGCTACATCCTCCTCCCTCGCGCATGGGTGGGCAGTTCAGGATGCTAAATAGGACATTTTGACTGCTCATATCTGTACCTTGGGGCCTACCAGATCTGAGGGCAGCGGAGTGCCTGCTCATTTAACTTGCACAGCTGCAAAGCTTCCAGCACAAATGCTCCTCGAACGCTTCTGCGCGGGGGCTGGATGCGACGGCACATCGCTCGGCTGAAGAGGGAAAATAGAAACAACAAACTCCCAAGCCTCAGTGGAGAGCACCCTCCCCAAGCCTATGAGATTAAAGCAATAGATTTTCAAGTAGCCCTCCAGAGTGACTAATTTATATGGATATCAAGGATTCAGTTGGAAAATTTAAAAAAAAGTAACTAGGGGAAAATATGGTGCTCTCTAAGTCCCAGTGGTATGCCACATTCATTTTACCAGAGAGTTTATTCTTTAGTACTTTCATGGATTGACATGAGGGAGGAATTCACATGTCAGGACAGATAAAATCTCCCTCCTGCCAAAGGAGTCTATTCAGACATGCATGTTAGTAGGTTGATAACTTATTCTGTATTGCAGAGGACTCAAAGATAGACATTTCTCCTTTTATCTCCATCTCTGCGCTCCCTGCATACTAAAGATACGGGGAAACAGCAAGATACATCTTAACTAGCCCTCTCAGAGAGCAGTGACTTCTCCTAGCCTGTGCCAAGAGATGCAAACTTAAAGGAATAAGGTGTCACACAGACTAATAGCAAACACATTAGCAATGTTTATGCGCATAATTTGAGCCCTGTGTGAATATTGTTTAAAAAAATACAAACCCTGGACTTTGTGGTTAATTTTTTTTTGCCAAGAAAAATGCACTGTATCACAATGCTCTTCTTTCAGATTGCTCTGCTAGAGGTATGGGAAATAGGTTGAGAAAGATGGGGGACCAGGACAAGTAAAACATGTTGAAGAATCCATCTTTGACACACTTTCCAAATTCTGATGAAACCTTTGTGTTTATTTTGGGAGTTAGGCCCACTCTCCTTCTAAAGACTTGGGAATTGAATCAAACAACTTTATCCCTTGACCAGAGAAGTAAAAGTATGTCTGCTCTTCAAAATGGAATTAAAATTCAGGAGTGTTTAGTCTCATACTTAAGCTGATCATCTCCATGTCATACACTTTTGATTTTTCTGGCACTATCAAATGGCATAATTTTGGGGAAACTTGCTATTTAAGAGTATTAAACTACATGAGTGTCATTCCTAAGGAGCCATGTTTAAAATACAGGGGATAAAAACCTTCAGAATGCAGCTCAGACCATTCTGAACTGCCCTTTGGTAGAAGGACTTCTCCCTTTCTCCATCTTCTTCCAGTGATGGTGCTGGGAGAGCAGCCTCCTTCTCTGTGAGACTAAATATGTGGGTTGGAAATAAATCACCTTCTTTGATCTTTCTCTCATCCTTCCAAAAAGTTCCCAAAAGCAGAGTCTTCTTATTTTTTTTAGCAGCTCATATATGTAGATTGAGATTAAAGTGGTTTAGAAAGTGTTTTATATAGATTTGTATACATACCTAAAATATTTGCCTCAATGTATCTTATCTAAGCTTCTGCACGGATCTGAATTTCCCAGGCTTGAACCACGCTTTGTGTAAATCGATGTTGTCTCACTGTCTTTGAGGGAGCTTATTTACGTCAGCTCTGGAATTAGTACCCTGTATTCCAGCCAGCACTTAGCTGCAAGAGTCAAAATAACATGGATATGTACTGTTTTCCTGTTATCTCTACCATCTCTATAAACAGAAGCTATTAGAAATATTGTGAGAAAGATATCTTGTGAGGTTTGTTCCCCACTCAAGAGTTTTTAGATGGATATCTGACAAGAATGTGCAGTTATACCAATCCTCAAACTTCAGCATTGTTTTCTTTGCCTTAGCAGCAATTCATTTTGATTTGCATACCCCAGCTTTGAGCTCTTGTAGTTTCAGAGATCTTCAAGCAGCATCTTATTCATTTTTCCTTTTGCCTCACCATTTTCATACATTTTCAAGACAACTGAATGGAGAAATATAACACAAGAAAAATAAAACCACATGAAAATTCCCCCCCCTCTCCCCCTTATTTTCTTCCTCTGGAAAATGCATTCTGTACTGTGGTCCTTCCTAGAGAACGTTTTCATTCTGCCTAAGATCTGAGGCTTCATTTTGGAAATAATAAGCTTTTTCCAGACAAGACTTAGTGAAGTAATGACTCAGAGGCACAGACAGACAAGTGGACTGTTTGTTTCATCTTAATTATTTATGTGGTGTTATTCTAACAATAATATATTGTGTCTTCCAATGAATTCTCCTCTGTTTGTGTATCACTGAATGGGAGAGTGAGACTACGAGACATCTCAGGATGGATAATTGTACAGAAAAAGTTAAGAAACAGTAATATAGCTGACCAATTTAAATTCAGTCATACGTAATACAAATTCTGTAGTGGTTTCTTTGTTAAAGGTTTCTTTTCTTGTTGCTATTGACCAGGAAATTATTTGATGTTTTAAGAAGATTTTAGACAAGGAGATTTCAGCAAGGTGAGCTCAAAACTGTGATTTCAGCTTTGAATTCCTCTTTTCTATTGATCTTCCTGTGATTTACAACCATTTCCCATCATAAAGCTCTCTCCTGCTTTATGTCAACCAAATTTGGGGCACAGTTTCATCCTTACAGAGAGCACCTGCTTTGTGTCCCTTGTGAAGGGAGATTAGTCTCTTGCTTTGAGAATTTGTTGCCCGTTGGCTCTCTTCACCACAAAACCAACCAAAAAAAGTTCTGCATGTTTCTAGGTAGAATTGCTTGGAGATCTGTAAAATGATTTTGATCTTAGACCTGAGCCTGCCATTAAAGTGCTTGACTTGCCTTGACCACTGTAATTTTAGAAAGCTGACCCTTCTCCTTTGCAATTTACACAGTGTTTTTAGCCTAATGCAGAATTTCCCTCTTCTGCAGCTGGGAAGAGAATATCCATCATTTCCAGATGTGGACATATGATCCAGGAGGCAATTGAAGGGATTTTGGAATAAGATGGTTTGTCTTATGGATTTGGATTGGTCAAGAGAGATTTGCCTGAAATCCTTGAGAGAGCATGGCACCTCTCTGACTCGGGAGGCATTTTAAAATAAACTCCAAACTTAAATGCATTTTATAGAGAGGCTTAAAACTTCTAAAATATAAATCTCAAATATTTATATGTGGGCTGCAATGGAACAGAAGTTACGACCTCATATGTGAATGTCTAGGATTTGTTTTTTCCTTCCACCAGCCCACCTGGAATGACTTTAGCTTTCAGCCTTACCTCAGGCTGTACCCAGGTTAGCTCCCAGTGACTTATGACTCCATCAATCCTCACAGATATGTGCTGTACTCCTTCAAGGGAAGTAGTTCGTCTTCTATATGACTGCATCCCCACCCCTTGTGAAGTTCAAAGAACCCAGGACAATTGCTTACTCAAATGGCCTTCCAGTTAGGATTGAAGATGCTCTCCCTGCCTCCCCATGTGAATCAGAACTTTCTGGTGAACTTTGCCAGAGACAGAAACTTCCAGTATAATCCAGCCCCTCTTGAACTAGAAAGACATGTGATGATGGTGATGAAATATCAGGTGAGATTGCTCAGTATGTGTTAAGGAGTTTTGAACTGGAAATGGATCAATTTAGAGCTCTTTTCTGAAGTCAGACTAGCACATTTTTTATGATCCATTTCCCATGAACTGACAACTGTTCCCTATCCAACAGACAGTTTACTTGTAGCGATTTTGACTTGCATTATTCCACTTAATGAAGATAAACATAAGTCAGACACAGGAAAGCCACAGAATGAGTATGAGCGGGAAGTGTTCCAAGTATTCAGCATTTACTAGGCAAAATTGGCCAGTAATTCCTTTTGCTTTTCACTGAGGATAAAAATCCCTGAAAGATAATCATCATCATTGTTTGAACTAATATTGCACTTTTATCCATTGGTCTGAGAACACTTCCCAAAAATTAGCTGGACTGAAAAACAGCCTTGAGATTAGATTCATATTATTTAAAATACACATTTTATGGACAGACAAACTCATGGGTCACCTAGAGGCACCATGACTTTTCTCGAGTCACAGAGTCAGAAGAGTACAGAAGATTTCTGACTGCCATTTCTCTGATTTCAGTGACATTGCAAAGGATGCTTAATGCTGCTTACTCAAGTTGCCTAAATTATTCATATTACAGTGACTAAAGGGATGAACATTTTTTCTGCTTACATACAGACTTAAAAAAAAGTTATTCTTTTTCAGTGATTGTACAATTGTACAGCAACACATTTCATCCTATAAACTGTTCATATATTTAATGCTCAGGATTGTTATTTGGCAGATGATTAGTAACCTAGATCCCATGTCTTGATTTGGATTAGTATAATATTTTTTGAGCCAAAGAAAGAACATCAAATATTCAATCCATGCAACACTACCTTTGTGGGAATATAACCACTTCCCTGGTCAAAATCTTTATCTCCCAAACCTTTATCTGCACAAAAACTATGTCCCCTTAGGCTTCCATAGAGGAAATAATAGGATGGTGTGAACATGAGTAAAACAAATGTTCTGAATCATGATGGGGGCTCATGGATGTTGTAGTTCATCCAGATCCCATGATTTTGTAATTAATAAGTGATGGTGAATGGGCTGAAGTAGCACACTGGGAACAAATCAATGCACTCACAGCTCCTCTTGCTTTTTCTATATGCTTCAGTCATCAGACATCTTAGGGGAATTTTGTTTCCTTATTTGTGGGTGCATGGTTCAAAAAGGTTTCTAGTCTTCTCCAGCTCATGCTCAACAGTAAGTAGACAGTGATGTGCTTACTGAGATCTTTTGCCCAGCCAGGATAAATACATGATGCCCTTCCTGGAGACTTGAATCTATACTCTACAAAAGGCACCATACGGTTAATTTTTAAGCCAACTGATCAAGTGTTTAGTAAAGCAGAGGCTGGAGGGATGAGGAGGAGAAATACCTTTTGCAAAACCATTGTTCTGAAGGGCTGCATCTCTTAACCCTGTGTAGTGTGGCAGGAAGAAATCCATGGGATGGAGCTTTGACTCATAAGACAGGAATGGGAGAGAAAGGTGTGCATCATCTTGTGGGCCAAATGCACCAGAAATGTAATTTATGTGCTACACTGAGATAATTACTGATTTATAGATCCGGTGAGAAAAACACTGATCTGGGGATTAGGATCTCCAGGCTTTAGTCCCGATTCTATGTAGCAGTCTGACCTTGAACATTTAACTTTCCCCTTCTATTTTATCCACACATTTTCAGGCCAAGGTTCCTGCAGAGCATAACCCTGTTGCTCAGGGCATCTCCTTCCGAAAATGTATTTACAGATTCAGCCTCCAAAATTTATACAAACCTTGACCTGATCTGGGACAGTTGAGTTCTTTGAATTACTGCAGCACAATGTTGACATAGAACTGGAATCACTTAGTGGGGCAGGTCCCAGTGTTTTAATTAGGTAGCTCACAACTACCTCTTGATTTTTTCCACATAAAGTTAGATTTGAAGCAGATGATCAAAATTTATTTATGCATGCATTCAAACAAGACAGCATTGTAACTGAGAAAGCTTGAAGTCTTGTGTTTAAAAAATAAAAAAACAACTCTATTTGGGAGATGAAGTCATCTGCAGAAAAAAATTACCCCCACAACAACAAAACTGTCTTCCAACTCCTGTGTTTTTAGATTGCAGCATGCCATCTTTAGTATTTATTTCCCTAAGAGCTTGCCTTTTTTTAACAGATGTATACTCCCTTCATTGGTGTTTATTTAAAACCCTGCCAATATATCTGAAATCAGCACATACTGAATGTTGATGCACCACCTTGCCTAATTGACTTAGCTGGAAAATAAACAGTGAAAGGCTATTTCAGCAGCAAACTGGTTGATACAGCTACTCATTCCCCACCTTTATCTATGTACCACACAAGCAGACAAGCACCTGATATTACAGACACAAGGTTGGTGCATGTTTTCTGCAGCCTTTAGGATTTTAGGGACAAACTTGGTCTTGGTGTCACTGTTACCACTTGAATCAAAAAATGACATTTTCATCTCTGCTGCCCTAAAAGCCTTGACAACATCCAGAAGATGCCATCATGCCCCCTGAGAACTTATTAAAACTTATTTTAAAAACAATAAGCTCCTGCACATTCACAGTAAATAAAGATTATAAGGCTATTCACGCAATGTGAATAATTTGCTGCTAATAATATTGACACTCAATCTGTCTGCAAAATGTCTCTGTTAGCAGGAAACAATCATGCTGGGAGGTGTTAAGAAGATTTTGCAGTGGAGTGGTAGAATTAAGTAATTAAAAACTGACTGGAAAATGTATTAAAAAATTATTTTTCTAGTTTTTTCATGAAATATTAGGAAATAAATAAGAATAATGTATAATTTATAGAAAAAAATATCTTTCTGATAGTTTTGCTTTTAAACAAGCATATACTTGGTTTAAGACACAAATTGGAATATATTGGCTTAAAAAAAAGCAGAGACATAAAATAGTCCAACGGAAAAAAAGAAAAAGGAAAATTTTGATGATGGTGGTACTGATCAGTACTGGGATATGACAAATTTGGATGAAGTTTTTTTTAGGAAGAATTGAAAAATAAAGACTTTAGCAGAAAGATGTAAAGGACTCTTATGGAAATTCATATTTCAGTTTCATGTAAGATATATTCCTTTCACACAAATTTAACTTTATACATTATCTTTTGTTTGGCTTTTCACCAAATACAATGATTATTCCTGGGAAAATATTTGGCAGATGAAAATTACCATTTTCTGTGGAGTTGGGTGAAGAACTGATACATCTCTTTGAAGGAATACTTTGGAGGTTTTGCATTAAAGATTTTCTATCACATATTTCAGAAGTTAATATTTATTTTTGCTAATTTAATAAAAAGGTTGCTCCTCTGAAGTTTTTTTTTTAAGCCCTTATCCATCATATCAGGGTATTAAATAGCTACAGATTTTTTCCACTCATATAAAAGTGTCTTAGTGTATTTATGCTATATATGTCCTTTATTAGAATTGGATTTTTATACCATATCATTAAAAAAGAATATAAAAATAATAAAATGACAAAAGATTGATTTTCCATACGTCTTTGGTCAGGTGGAATTTTTAACTTTAAAATAATAAATCAGATATAGAACACAGTAAAGAAGAGCCTTTGAATTAAACTTGATATGAAAGAAGTTGGCTTTTTAGAAGTTATAGTGTATTTAAAGGGAAAAAAGTTTTCTAGGTTTTACTGAATGTGACCCAGATTTTTTTTCCAATAATTTTCTTTTGCTTTTATTTTTATTAGCTTTCCTTGATAAAATTTTTCATTATCAAAATAAGCATTAGGTGTACAGATAATTTAGTTTGGCTGGGGTTTTTTTTTAAGATTCTCCAGTTTGGGATACTCGGTAATTGCTTACTACCCACTTACTCACTGCCACCATTCCTCTTATTATAGGAAATTAGGAGATTTTTCATGGTTTTTCGTGGCAGATACTGAGAGAACATGCTTTGCCACACAAAATAAAATTCATATCCTAGAATGTCATCTCTAAGTCATTAATGATATTTGGACTTACTGTGTGCATTGCATAGGTGATAAATAAAAGAATAGAATCAGAGGAAAAGGAAGAATTTTTTACTCTCAATATCAGTTTCCTAGATCTTAGAACTGAGACAGAACAGAGCCTAGAAAAGCTTCCTAATTGTCAGCTAAAAGGCAGGAATCTCTTGGGTTAAGCTAAGAAGAATAGAAATCTTTGCTGAACAGAATGACACACCTAGAAAGTGTAAATTTGTGTTGATCATCATGTGATGAGCTGAAAAGGTTCAGGGCTGGTGGCTTCAGACCCACCTCCTCTGAGCTGAATGGCTGCTCTGAAGGTAAACCTGCCTTTGAAACTTGCTTTGAGCACGTGGGCATGTTGCTGCCAGATAGGAGAAAATTGGATGCCATCAGGAAATGACCAGTGCGAGAGAAGGTTATGAGTTTATTAACCTGATGAATAAAAAAGTAAATATTTGGTGTAAAATCTGTCAGAGATTACACTTGTAAAACTTCTAATTCAGCTATTTCCTCTTAGAGCTGTCAAAATATGTCTTGGATAAGTTAATACAGCATTACACATTGCAGAAGCTTTTGCTCTAACCTGAAGTTCAATCATTTCTTAGAGCAATTTTTTTCCTTCCTCACCGACTTGTCTTATCAACAGCCTACCTTTGTGTCTGCAGGCTGCCTTCTCAACTCTTTATTTCCATAGCTCTGACCTTTGCACTGTGTTTTCAAAATGTTTTCAAAATGCTTAAAAGCAGTTAAAACAATAGCAACCTGATGGGTAATTACCAACGGACCTGAGGAATGAATCTTTCTCATGGACTGGAATCTCACTGGTGTCTCTGCAGCCTGTCTCCCCTTTTTAATGGCATTTCTAGAGAAAGCAAGAGAGGGAATCATGGCCCTCATACAAATTTAAACTGAAGGTGGAAAAGGATAGCTGGAAAAGGAGCAGTCGTCTCCTACCTTTGCTACCCTCACTTGAGTCAAATGACAACATTTTGCTATGAAAATTAAAGATGTTGGACAACATTTGCCTGCAAAATTTTCAGCATTGAGAAAAGAAGATAAAAAAACAGCTGATGAAGGTGTGTTTTTTTTTTTAAATTTAAAACCAAGTAGACCATATTAAAGTCTTTCCCTTTTTCTCACTAACTTTGCCCTCTAGACGAAGAAGGATTTATCTCATACATTTCAAAAAAAAGTCACCTCTCTGTAACCTACAGCTGATTCAATCAAGGCTTAGCGTAAATAATCAGTATGGAAAACACCAATCGGCTTTGAAGAGCCCCTGGATTTAGGAGGAACTCACTGCTCATGTCTGTGCAGCTCCTCTGGGAAGCAGAGGAAGGAGAATATGTCTTGATTCACACTGCCCTATTTCTCAGCTCTGCCAGCCTCTCTGCTCTGTCCACTTCACTACTGTCAGATGCTGGGAGACAAGCATATGGTGTTTACTTCTCTGACTGACATCTCTCTGGTTTTCCTCACTCCTCGAGAGAATCCTCTCTTGCCAAGTCAGTTTGCAAGGGCTTGGATGTAGCCGTGGCCCCCTGGTCGGGATCCAAGCTATTCCTCATTTTCCCTTGGCAAATGTTAGTAGAGGACAACCTCCCTCTTCCTTACAAAACCAGTGTTTCATGGAGGGAAACTCAAATCCAGAGAACAGTCTGATCCTGTGTGTCCTTTCGTGTGGGGATGTACAAGTGTGTCACCCAGAGGCTGTGGCTGCTCCTCGTGCTGATCCTTGGGGGCTGCAGGGGAGCAGAGAAGTCAAGGTCCCAGGTGAGGGACTGCCAGGAAATCCTTGCCAAGGGGTTGTGGGCAGCCCCTGGAACTGCTGCTGCAGCTGATCAAGACTGAAATAAAGAAGAGATGCCAAGCAAAGGATTTGCACTTGCTGTAGGTTGTGAAGCTTAAATGGAGTTTGGCTTGGAGTAGTTTTAATATCCCAGGGAATCCTGCTCCCCACTTGGAGATAAGCTGGACATGTTTTGGGATGAAAATTAAAAAAAAAAAAAAACAAACACAAAACCTCCAATTTCTTTTAAGATGAACTTGTGCTCTATTCCTTTTATTTTTGTCCTTCTATCCCCTCCCTCCCTCCTTCTTTTCCTCCCTCCCTCCTGCCATCACTTTGATCTGGTGGTAAGGGCATCTTTATCACTCTTATCAGGTCCTAAGTTCTTGGCTGGCCTTTTGAAGTGTAACTTCCTGCACCCAGTGTTCAAGAAAGGATATTGGGCACTGCAGGTTTCCTGTTGCTTTTCCTCTGTATCTACAAGTTTGCTTCACTTTCCTTCCTGTTTTTCTGTTTCATTTGTTTGTGCTTCCCTTCACTGATCAAACCTGCCTCTCTCCCTCTGACAGGTTCTCCCTCACTTGCAGATCATTATCACTCATCTATTTTTCTTCTCCAGTCTCTCAGTGTGATCACTCCCCTTTCTCCACTGTGCCTCATCCTTTCTATCCTTTCTTCCTTCCTTCCTTCTTACATCTGTTTGTTGAGATTTTTTCCAAACCGATTAGTTTTGACACGTGTTCTCTGTTCTTTCTGTGCTCCTTAGACTTGTTTTAGACCCTTGACTGAACTGAAGAAAAGCCTGAAAACGAACCAGAAGATCCTTTGGATTTTGTCCAAAGAATACTGGAGTTAGAAGCAACACTAATTGACTCAATAGGATTTGAGGTGAACTCCCTGTTCATTCTTTCAGCAAATCTCTGGAACATTTGCTAGTCTTTCCAGATCTCTGCTGATGGTAGTTTGCAATCTTTGACATGTTATTAGCTGGAAGGAAAATCTTCATAGACAGTTTTTATTTTTTTTTCTTATTTTTACTAAGAAAAAGAAGGCTCTGAAGAGATATTTAGCCTTCACAATGAGTAAATGCAATTCTATATTTCACTACAGGCTCTAAATCTGTGTTGGGATTTTCCAGATCTATGATGTATGAAATAATTCAGATGGTAAAACATTATTCAGGGGCTTCCCAATTAGTCCCACAATACCTGTTTGGGGGACTGAATAGTGCTGAAGCTGTTTTCTCTGCTTTTAAGCAGGTTTTTCTTTCCATGGGGAGGTGATGGTTCAGTTAAGAAACCCCACAGCCATAAGTTTAGGCTTTCTCATGCACCAGCACTATGTGAGTGCATCCAGGCACAGGAGGAGTGAGGGAAACTTAATTTCAGCCACAGTGCTGATCTTTGGCAAACGAGTGGTTTTACGGTGCTTCATGCAGCTCTGTTATTTATTTATTTATTCTTACAGCTCCAGCAAAGTGCCTTAATGGGTGAGCTGGGCTATAGCAATAACTCCTCCATCCAGCTGGGCACAGATTTGCATCCTGCTGCCACTGGGCAGGGTAGGATCTGAGTTTACTTGCTGGGTATGGTGTAGCTCTCATACCCAGCTGAGCTGGAGCTTACCAGGGGATACTTCCCCTCTTGGAGGTACAAATGGCAGCTGCTTTAGGCAATAGGAGATGGCCTTGGCATATCCCTGCTCTGTCAGGGAACATACTGTACTTTGCTCTCACCAGATGCTCATGGTGTGTTATCATCCTGTTTTCACTCTAGGAATCATTGGCTGAAAAAGCGCCGGGAAGAAAGTGAATACATATTTTGTAACATAAGTTTATTGCAGTATTTACAGTCTGATCTGAACCAAAATCCTTCTAATTCTAAGATGACTTTGTTCCAAACTTTTTCTGTGTTATTTCATTCCTATAAACTGAGATGCTTAATACCACGAAAATATCAACTCGTTGCTTTTCCCTTATCTTTGGAAGGGAAAAATAAGTGAGTGAATAATTCCAGGCATTTATTTAAAATTTCATGTAATTCTCATTAAACTATAGGAATATAAGTTAAGAATAGGAAGGGAAAATAAAGGGGAAGGAGGAAAAATGAATAAATAAAATGGGATCAAAACTTCAAATTTCAACTCAAATCTCTCCCCTCCTTTGACAGTTCACAGAGCCCACGAGGAGTTGTTCTGTAAGATAACATAATCAGCACGGAGGGAGGCTGAAAGGCTCTGAGTTATAAATGGGAAGGTGGATTGCTGCCTTTGCACAGGCTGTTTTCAGGCGTCCAGTCTTTTCTGTTGTTGTTTTAGCTGTGTGGCAGTGCAAGACAAAAGGGGACACTGCAGCTTTCGAGCTTTCAGGACTGGGGGCTGAGGAGGAAAGGAGAGAAGAGCATGATTGATGGAGTTCTGGTTGGCTTATAAAGGGCAGCCGGGAGTGCAGGGAAATAATCAGGGAAAAGGGCGTCCCGTACTGGCGCTCTCAGAGGGGAGAAATGAATCCTGCACCTCTGCATTATTAAGTTGTCAGGCGGGCTGATGATGAAAATCTGAAGGTCAGGCATAACAAGAAGCACCTTATGGGGGGATCATGACCTTTCTGGAAGTGCTACACTCATGTTTATCTGCACCTAACCCTTATCCACAATTCTTCATTTGATAAGAACATTGGGAGAAGGGATGGGAAAGGGGGGAAGGGAGAGGGAAGTCCTCATCATATGTATAAGCAGTGTGTGAAATTAGGCTTCCTGTGAAACTGATTGTGGATGCTCAATTCACAGTGAAAGATAATAAACCAAAAGGACACACGAGGGATGCAGGCAGAAATTGTTCACTACAGTGGAACTCAATAAAGGGAACAAGAGCTTTCCTAAATGACAAATTTGGTACAGCGGTGCTAAAATCAGGATTCTCCCTAGCACCACTGCAGCAATTTGCTCTCAGCTCTACCACTTTTTATTTACTTTGGAAGTCCTAATAATGTTAGAGAGTGGCTTTTTCATCTATATATTTATTTATTTCTCCCCAGCAATGTTTATTCTTTAACTGCTTACTTTAAACCAAAGAGTCAAGGTGAAGGACAATGAAACGTTAGATTCCAATTGATTTTTCCTCTTTAGTTTCCATATCAGAAATGAGTATAAATATAAATATATTCCAGGGTTAGACGCCTGTCCTGTGCTTGCCTTATTGACTGCTTTAATAAATGTCATGACCCCTCCTGCACGTGTGTGCACACACAGGCTCACACATGCTCGCAATCAAAGAGGTGGAAGCATTGCTCGGGTATAAATGATGGCAGTCACACAAAAAATATTCCAAACCTAAATCTGCTCTAAGAATGTGCTAATAAGCTTTTTATTTCACCCCAATTTACAGCATCTTGATTGTGCTTTTCGAATCCATGAAGTATTTAAAGCATGACAAAGTACACTTGTGGAAAAGTGAAGTCAAACAAGACTTCATAATTATTGCAATATATTCACTTTTCATGCATAATCCTTTAAATTAGCGATACAATATATCACCTCTACTGCCACTAGAGGCTAATGCACCTCTATTGAAAGCTGTGTTAAGGAAAATTATGTCCTATCTGGAAAAGTCACATAAGCTTCCAAAATATTTAATGACAGTAGGTTCCCATCCTGTAATTTTTGCATACTCAAGTAGCCTCATTAGCCTTGATTTTCTTACATCAATGGACAATAACCTATTAACTTTAATGGATTTACTAATACACACTGATGTGAGATCAGAATCAGTACCTTTGGGACATCTTATTTAAGGATTACCAGAACAGCAGGAAAAGAGATATAATATACAAACTAATGAATAGTTTTATTAGATGAATTGTGTGATACTGGAACCCATCAACTGCCTTTAAAATGACTCTTTAATGAACAGGTGACACTGAAAAATACTATATTGTCGATACAGCACATAATGAACCTTCTGTATCACATAAAAATGAAAGAAAGGTTTTCTATTTCTACTGCTTAAGTGATCCAATTTATCTATTTTTACTCTTCTGCTCTCCCATGTGCTTCCTATTGCTGGGGTTTACAGACCACTTTTCATATTCTATTTAAAAACCCAACTAATAACACCTGGGCTTTGTGCAGTGACTTCCATCTTCAGATCTAGTACTGATCTGTGGTGGAGGTTTATACAATTTATTGCTGAGAAATGAGGGCATGGGAAATGAACTGAAGTCCAGAGCCACTGTGAAGACTAGTGACAGACCCTAGGTCATCTGGTAAATTGGATGGCTTCCCCATTTTGAACTTTTTTTTCTGTGGGTAAAACATTATTATTTTAGAAGGGTGGTAAAACCGAACCATGGTTTGGGTTTCTCTCTAGGCTTTGGGGTGAATTTGGTGGAACACAGTGAAATGCCCTCAGCAAAATTCCTCATGCAGCACATTATTATTCAGTATGAACAAGGGTTGCAGAAGGCAGGTTGAATCATAGCTCCATTGAAAATCCCTTTTGACTCCCAATAATTGCAGGAGCTTTTGAATCTGAGAGCCCATGGGGGTGTAAAAATATACTTTGAAGGTCATTGTGTGGGGAGATTTTCCTCCAAGCAACAAAACCCATGAACAAAACTCCAGTTTTTCTACACAACGTCAAATCTCACATTTCAAGGGATGTGGGAATTGATAGCAGACTGGCCTTTCTAAACCATTTGGCCAGTCCCAAAACTTTGCCTTCATAAGAAAACCTCTACATCCACTGTGATGTGATCATCGTGGCAAAATAAACTTGTCTCAGCTCATGTGTATTCGTTTAATACTGTACTTGTTTGTTCTGTATAATGTGAGCCTCCCAACACGCTGCTTGGAAGCAAAAGCCAAATGCAAGGAACTGTACAGAATTTTCACAGCCTTGTCCTTTGTAGAACCACACATAGATTACTTCACCCTTTTCTGTGGTGGGGGCTCCTTTTCTGCTAACCAACACTCATTTCTCTGAACTTCAGCATCTGTGAGACTTGTGAGAGATTTTATTATCTTTTGAGACTTTTTTCCTCCTCCTCCTGTCATCAAAATTGAAACTGGCTGATAAATGAGACAGAGAAGCATGATCTCATAACATGGTTTGTTAGAAATAGAAGCTAACAGATAATCTGTGTAAAAGCTGGTGGCCAAATCAGATTTTCTTACAGATTTCAGAATTGTGTTCTTTTATATGTTTATATGACACGTTCTTGTTATTGCTTACCTTAAAATATCATGCCAGATATTACTAGGAGTCAGACGCTGCAGGGTTTTTTGCCCCCTTCTTTTTTTTTTTTCTTTTGTATTACATTGTAATGTTGATATGACTTAGGAAGGGCTTGGCTGTCATGTATCCACAGTGGCAGCATCTTATGAAAAAATGTGGAGCCAATAAAGCAGAGTAAGATACTGTTGTTAGAAAAACCTACAGCCAACCCATCCCCAAACACAAAGACCTTGATTTTATGCAGTGCAGAGGACAAAAGTAATGAAAAAGGAAGGTTGCTTAATAGTTGCTAGTTAGATGTGGTAAGTTCTGAGGTAGATCTTAAACCTATTGAGTCTGAGGTAAGTAATAAAGAAGGCCTTTTCTTCACAGCATCCAAAAGAATGAGCGATGATTTCCAATTGAACTCCTCTAAAATCAGATCTGGCCAGAACTCAGTGGGCAAATTTGCTCCACATAATGGATTATTTTTAGGCCAAATGCAGCTTTCATTGAAGCCAATGGAAATATTTTCATTGACTTTAATTGATTTTGATTCCAGGGTCTCTATCTAGTAAGCCACATAAAGTTCTAGACAATAAAGGAAAGGGCATTTAGGTTCTTTGTAGTGGCTTTGAAACCCTTTAAGGATTACAAAAATCTGCCCTATTTTTAATCACACCTGAGGTTTAAAGCCTATTAGTCAATAACATGAACTGAAACTCTTTATACTATCCAAAAAAATACTAGATGCATTTAAAAATAGCTCCTGAGAAAGGCGTGCCACCAGGCATTTCCACTGTTGTTTTTCAGCTGCACAAAGCATGACTATATTGCTTTAGTGATGGCTATTTTTACTCTTTGTTTACAAAGCCTGCATTTTAAACTCTGATAATCCCCTAAACTTGATGCAAGCCTCAGAGGGCTCAAAGCTGGCCTGGGAGATGCCAACCCAGGTGTGGTGCTCTTTTCAAAGCATGACGGAAGCCATGGCTGTGTTACAGGGTGGCAGATGCACACATGTCGCTTGGCCAAGTTGCTGCTAAAAATGGCTTTAATATCTAAACATGACAGTTTACAAGCAGCCAGTTAATCCTTCACATGGGCCAAGTGCCTGTTGTGAGTGAGGAGGGGAAATTCTGATGGAGGAGACTATTTTTTCCCCATCCACCTCTGTCACAAAAATAAAGAAAAATCCTATCTGTTCCTTGTTCCCTATTCTTGTGTCTTAAATCTCTTCATCTTTAGCCTTCCTGCTACTCTTGCCTGTCCATTTCTCATCTTCCATAATGTCTATCTTGATGGTTTTTCCACCCATGTGGTTGCTCCTAGTTCAACTTTTCAAGGAGTCAGGAGCTGCAGTTTGTGTTATGCTGCACATCACAGAGGTGCCTTATACACTGTGGTCTCAGTCTTGGAAACCTGGTGCCTTGATTTTTAATTTTGTTGTTGTTGTTGTTTTTCCTCAGTCAAAAAAAGCTGTATAAATCCATTTAAATTGAAAATAATTTTACTATTTGTACATGGGGTTAAATTCTGTAAGTAAAATGCAGGAAACTGAGCATCACAAAGGGCACGGACATTTAAGGGAAAAATACTGAAGACTGCTGTCCTTTGAGTTTCTGTGATAGATATTGTGTATGATAGATATTGTATAGATATAGATATTGTGATTCCTCTGTATGGAGGAAGGTTTCTGTCATGGATTGTGTATTGGATAAATGTACATAAGTGAGGGTGACCACAGGCTGTAAATTAATATGAGGTATGTAGTTAATCTGGTCAGTCATCTGTATGTTGGGTCAACCACCAGCATTTCTCTTCAGGGAGTAACTGCTCACCTTGGAAAACAGTTTGGTTGTTTCCCCATGCTGTTCTCTTCCAGCATGTGTAATAAGCACAAGTCTGGTGAGGAAAACCAAGAGGAAGTTTTCTACTAGAGACAACTTTTATTTATATTACAAGAATGTTGAAAAACTTGATCTGAATATTGGCCTTTCTGGGGAGAATTCAATGAATTTCAGGGGAAAGTTTAGGGCTTGGTATGAAAATGGCTTTTGAACTCCAGGAATCTGATGTTGTTTCAGTGGAAATGTGTTTTAAATTGAAAGCTGCTAACATAGCGACCAGTCCTGAGATTTTGGGAAGGCACATATCAGACAGAATTAGAATATTATGTTGAATGGGATTCTAACAAAAAAGATTGATTTTAAATCCATGATATGGAGCCTTTACCTGCATTTACCAATCCATTTAGCTGTGGAATACAGAAATCTTGTGTCATTTTTCTACATAACTTTAGCTTCCATCATTTCTCTCCTAAACAGGCTTCAATATTCAGTGTGTCTTTTTTCCCCTCATGTCACTTCCAAGATGAGAACCACAGCTCCAGTTAGTGGTTGTGCTGGGATTAGAATTTGATGCCCTGTCACACAGAGATTGACATAAATACCAAAGAGAGGAAATCTGGATTAGATATAAGCAAATGTAAGCAGAGACTGAAGCAAAAACTACTCCAAAATCACATTGACTCCTTCAGAGTATATTCATCAGAAACCTGTCTGACTTACACTTCTATATTAGAAATGAACGCTGGAATTTTTACAATATCATCTCATGGAAGAAAATCAGTTTCTGGCCATCCTTAGAGGAGCAGAATAGTTTAAACAGTGTTTTCATTATAGTGCTTTTACTGGGCATTATTTTTACTATGGAAAGCCCTTTAGAATTAATAGGAATTGATTTCAGTGGCCTTTGACATATTACTGAAAATAATACGGCAAAATACAACCTTTTCCCTCTTACCACTAGGCAAAGGCTTTAACTGGGAAAGCAGTTTACAATGGTGCCCCCATGTAAGGCTTTATTCAAAAGATTTTACGCTTGATAACATCTGAGCCATAGGAGCTGTATGTGGGGTTTAGCATTTTAGCAGCTGCAATTCTTAATCCTGATTCCGTTGCCTCCATATTAAAAGCTCCATGGTCACAGGACAGCAGCTTTGGCCGTGCCACATTGTCATTCATTCCTGTCCCCCACACGCGTGCCTGACCATATAGGAAAATGTGTTTACAACCGACTACGCCTATGGGACTCCCGGAGGGACACAATGCCAGAGCCCTTACTAGTGGTGGATGCATCCTCAAAAGGTTTGAAAGTTTGGTAAGTACATCCTTAACCAAACTCTTTTGACCTTTATTCAGATTTGTTTTCGGAGAAGGGCAAAGGGTTGGGCCAATTCTTGTTTCACCCAACTGGCTTGTCCATCTGAGGGCTATAATTAATCACTGAATCACAGCCATACTTTGTTTTGGAGGCTGTCTCTCAATCCAGCAGGGCACTAAACTTTAAGCACATGACTAATTCTTTAAAGTCAAAGGGATTACTCATGTGCTGAAAGTCAGCTGCGTATTGAAGTAGTTTTCTAGATCAGGCCTCCAGGAGTTAGGGAACATTTGTATTTATTGTACAGCAGCACCAAGTTCCTTAGTTTCCTTTTACATCACTTTGGTCCTCCTTGTTGCCTCAAAATTTTCTTTACAGCAGCGGTGCAAAGAGGCAGAGGGGTACATTTGGAGCAGGACTGCATCCACTCCCAAAGTGTGGGATTGAGAACTTAGTGTTCAGTTTTGTAGACTTTTGAAAAAACAGGTAGATTCAGAATCTAGCCACCTTCACATTTAGGGAGGTTTCCTATTTATGTTCTGTATCATCTGACCTTCACACACAAGTAGTTTATGTTGTCATGCATTTATTTCTTGATGTGAGGCTGCTTTATCATATCAAAAAAATAGAAAGACATATAAAAATCATCATCCAAGAAAACCAAGAGAAATCACTTGTTTGTATCTTTTGCAGTAAGTGATTATACTACTTCAAATTTATTTCTCAGCTTGCCCAAACAGGTAGTGACAGCAATTTTACACCACTTGAGGATTTGTCTCTGTAGGAACAAACAGGCCTCACAAATATGCTTTTTTGAATTGTAAAATGCAGAGGGAAGTGAACTGAACAAGGTCCCACAGGCTAAAACCTCCCAAGAAAATGTGTACTACTAATTTTAAAGAATAATAAATTAAAAATTCTGTCTTTTTTAATGAAGCTAAGATTTTCTGAGGGTACTTCAAGGGTTTTATTACTGGTTCTACATAATAAAGTAATTGTGTAATTAGTAATACATTTGTCACTCCTGTACTGAGGAAAAAGTAAAACATGTACCGCTTTTGTGTAAATCCTGACAGTGGTGATTTTTTTTCTGAGAATTATACCATTATATCATAAAAGTGTCAAGGCATGAGTTTACTGTTCCTACTAATATTCTAAAATATTCTCTTAGGCTGACATCTCTGTCAATTAAAATTAAACAAAATTGCATTCTGCCATATACACTTCAAATAGGAAGCTTTCAAGTTTATGGCTGTTCTTTGAATTGATTTTTAAGATGGCATCTGTAAAACTTGGCTAGTACAAGATGAGGTAGGATGTAGTTAAGGTTCAGTCAATTTTAAAAATGTTTTAAAGATCATAAATTGACAACTGAAATAGACTGAACATCCTTGGGATTTTTGGGCTGTCAAATATAAATCCATTTTTTTTTAAAAACAGAGCTCTTGCAAACTGAAAATTTTATGAAAACATGTTCTTTCCTCTCCCCCTTCTCCTCCCCCCGCTCCTTTGATATTTTTGCAATAAGTTACACAAACAAGAGGGCTTCTGGTGTTGTTTCCAGTTGCTTGGTCTCGCGGGATTTGGAATTCTTCTTCTCCTGGTGTTTCCCACAGAAATAGAGTGAGAACGTGCTTTCTCACGGGACTGTATTTCTCATGGAAAATAATAGGGTTGCCGGCAGCAAACGTTTTCTGCAGTGATGCCCTGCCAATAAAGTCTTCAGGGAAATTATTGCCCTCAATAAGATGAAGACTAGTAAATTGGAACCCCCCATCCCTACTCCACAAAGATATGTCTTTAGGAAGCTTTCTCCTTCTATTATTCCCTGGAAACCCTGACCTCAAGAAAATGCTGTAGACAGTAATGCTTGGTTCACACTTAATTTTGCTCCCCAGAATAAAGATGTCAGTTAGTGTGTAAAAATAAATAAAAAAAAAAGGAACAATCTTCCCTCCTGGACACCTTGACAAACACATTTATATCAGCACAAGCCCTGGTGTACACACTTATGTTGAGAAAACTTTTTTACAGGATAGCTTTATTTTGTTAAGGAACTACTTTAACTATAGTGAATGACCATTTATGCTCTCAAAAATGTCATCCTCTAAGGGGGGAGGTTTCTGACACAGCAAACCCTTGTATGTGTAATCTTGTCTAATGTTGAATGCATTCTATTATTATTATTATTGTCATTATTATCTTTATTATGATTATTATCATTATTATGGCTTTACTACGTGTCCAGTTCTGTCATAATCCTCAATATGAAAGATTAAATAATGGACTGCATTCATTTAAAGAACATATTTTTGGAAAATAATCTCCTGTACAGGAATTCAAATTCAGGCAGTGTGCTTTCCACTCTTGAAAATGCAACAGGTCTCTGTAGAGTGGCTAGGGAAATCTGCTCGTTCTTAGAAAAAGTTTCTGAGGAAGGGAAAAAAAAAATTAAGAAAAAAGCATGCCTTCCCCCATGGAAATGTGCTCTGAAAGAAATGCAGGTGTTGCCACGCAGGAGTTCATGTCAAGAGAAATATTTCCCCAGGGTCCCATGAGAGGAAAGGGGAAAGGGGGGAGGACTCTGGGGTGCGTGACCCAAGAGTAGGGAAAAAAAGCAGAGGCTGGTGACAGAAAGACCTTAATTCATGCACCATGTGCTTGAGTGATGTGTTTACTTTCAACCTTCAAGTCAAATTCGAGCAGCAGCCAAAACCCGCAGATCAACACAATTTTAGTACAAAATTAAAGTAGGGTCATTGGCACCCTTGGTCCCCCACCAATTTCTGAAACAGCATTAAATCCATATTAATACCCACTTTTAGTTAGCCATGTCAAAGGAGATGGTAATTATGGGGAAGTATGAAGGTTAGGATGAAACCAAATAGTTGCTGCTGCAGGAGGTAACATAAGCACAATTAGTTGGAAGGGTTATTTTTAGTTTTGCAGGAGACTTTAAAGCTAGTTCTCTCCTGGTTTAAGTCAGATCTTTAAGGGCCCTTCTAAACCAGCCCATTCTACAATTCTCTGACTCTAAGAGGGAAATTTATTTTTTAAGCTGCTCTTATCCTAATTATGCCTTCTGGCAGTGTTTTAGGTGTTGTAAATCAGCAACATTGAAGTTCAGTGGAGTTCACACTGGCTTACCCTGGCTGAGCACATGGTTCAGCTGAGGTAGAGATGGCCTGAGGTTTTCTAGACAAAAAGTGAAGGAAACAGTTCTGCTCCAGGAACGTAATGGTGTTTTTAGCAGAATTTGGCCCTCATTATTAGTCTGTTCCTCTGGGATGGGAGCGTGCTGCATACAGAAGTGAGCTCAAAGCCAAAATGCTGGGGTGAAGCAGGGGGCATCAAAGACTCTTTTGCCATGGCCTGTGGACCAGTGGAAGTGCTTTCTCTAGCCCTGCTGCCTTGCTGATTTGGGGTCCTTGGAGCATCTCACGTGCTTCCCTTACAGAGAGGATAGAAATGCTGACAGCATCTCAATTGGGAGCAGCTCAGGCTGCTCTTATGGGTTTGGGACAAGAGGGGTCTTTTGAGTTTGATTTTCTCTGTAGGCTGTAAAAGCCTGCTTGGTTCCTGGGGCAGACACTGAACCTGAGAACTATCAATGAAAACTCTTCTTCAAGCAGCCAGTGTTACCTGCAGAGGAGGGTAACTGTGTCCTTAGTCCATTCTGGGACATGTTGGGGTTTCAGTCAGTCAGTAACCACACAGAATTAGAGGATCTAATTTATGCCACACGCTGATGACTGACACTCATCAGAGCAAGTTTTTTCCTTTTTATTTAAATAAAGAAAGTAAATTAATCTTGTAAGAACAGTGATCTGACAAATAAATGTATTTTCTGCGTAACTCCAGTGAAAATGGATTAAGGCTTAAAGAAAACAGCTATGCAAAATGTTTTGGGGTTTTTTGTTTCACCTTTACGGATTTGTGTGAAAATCTTATTTTTGTTTTATTTCTGTTGGCTCGGACATCTGTGTATTTCATTGCTGGTTCTCAGGAACTTTGCAGTGTTTTTGGGAAGAGCAGTAGGAAAGCACTGAGGAAAAAATTGAGTAGATATAAATCCTTAGAAAAGTGGCACAACAGGCAATTTCTCCATTTGCTCCTACAGATATTGAGCTGAGCTGGGGAAATTACTTTAAGTACATAAGGTGACACAATTACTACAGTTGGGTCTTTGTTTAATTTTCAAAAAGACAATCCTGGACACCAAATTCAAAGGTGATTGTTTATGGGCTCTTCAGCCCTTCACCTCTAGGTCACCGAGTTCAATACCATCCCAGGTTGTAGCTCTGCACTCTATCCTTTGTGAACAATTCATCTGAGAAATTTCTACCTTTATTTTGATTGTGACTTATGTAATGACAAATTTTGTGGTTTTGTAAATATGTGCACAATCCAAAATGATTTGATATGTGGCTTATGGGGGCTGATTTTTAGCTTGTAGACTAATCACAGACTATTCACCATGACTGTTGCTTTGAGTATTTCCTATTCACGAGGCCTGATTAAGATGCATAGCTCTGTTTCATTTGGCTTCATTGGATGACACCCGTATTGCAAAGAGCTTTCGACTGACCTTCTAACCCTTTTGGTGAAAATATATGTGCACGAGTGCCCACAAGGCTCTCCTGCAGTTTTTTTTTTCTTTTGTGGACAAAATTTCATGCAGACAAGTGTTGTTAAAAAGTGCCTGATGAAAAACAGAAACAATACCTAAAGAGATGTATGAAATTTATTCACACTGGTGTTCTGAAATTCTATTTTTTAACTCTTTCCCTAGATATTGAAGTGAGCAAAAAAATGTTGTGTGAAAAATTCCCAAGTGAAAGAAATGAGTGGTTCCTCTCCATTTCTCAGTGAACATTGTAAATAGAGTCACAGCATCCAGCAGTAGCTGAATAATTTTGAAGCAGTCTCCACAGCAAAGTCACTGAATACTTGGAATTCAGTGGTGCCTTGGCCATAGTACTCCTGGGTGTAGTACAGGCATAACTAGCTAGTAGTATATTAAGACTCCTGCACTGTCATTTCGGGTGGAGTACTTTTACTAAGGATGTCAATCTCTACATCTATTAACCTTTAGCCAATTAATTTCAGTTTAATTATTTTTTTAATTAAAAAAAAAAAAAAAAAAAAAAGACAACCTTAAAATTAGTACTGCACAGAAATGACCAAACCTCATCTTGGAGTTCTACTGGCAAAGAAAGAACAGGGCTACAGTCCAGGCCAAAAAATTGGCTCATTTAATTACACCTGCACAGTATTTCAATAGTATGCCTTGGTGAGAGGGGCTTTTAAGAGTAAAGTGCTTTGAAATAAAGCTATTAAATGCATACAGAGACATTGATCGATACACTCGAGGTATGGGGAGGGGGGAAGGAGGGAGAGGGAAGAAAAAGACTTTTTTTTTCTTCTCTGTAAGAGTGGATTTGGAATCTTCAAGTGCATAAGGATGGTAAACGATTGCTAAAAGTCCAAATTAAGAGGTATTAGTCCATTGTGTGGCAGTCAGTCACATCATATTCGCATTGCTGTTTTCTTGTCGGAGGTTTTGCCTTGATCTACGCCGGACCACATTGACAAGTCACAATTGAAGCATTCTAAATAATCCACAGTGAAATAAGGCATAGGGTGTCACTCTCTAGGCTACAGAAAGCCTGAGCGCAGTGAAGTTAGAAAGGGTAGCAAAGCCCTTTTCAGTCGCGTTTCTCAGCCGATTAAACTCATTCAGGGCCAGGCTGCTGGAACGAAAACAGAAAGATCACCTCCTGTTCTCCAGTGTTTTGTTGGCAACAGCAGACAGATGTAGAAAAGTAGAAACATTTTTACTATAGCAACAAAGGGGAAAAGGGGTGGGAGGCAAAAAAAAAAAAAAAAAAAAAAGTTGGAATTTGTGGTCTTGTTAATGTACCAGGTACTTTGGGACAGTACTCCAGATTGAGAGACGCTGTCAGATTGGAATACAAAAGATCCGTGTGAAATGACTGTGCAGTGCAAACCTGCATCCTTTTTTCTCCCCAAACTTCTGCGCTGGTACAGTAATTAACCATAAGAGCAGACTGACACATGGAGATGCAGTTCATTAACATTTTTTGTTTGGTTGGTTTCTTGGCTTTTCAGAAAGACCCATTTAAGACTGATGCCTTCTTTAAGAGTAACCCATCCACCCATGCAGCCACACTGATGTGACATATTGTGACACAAGATGCCACAGAAAACTAAGCTGAGCCCTCAAGTGAAGGCTTGATTTAGCCATACATTCTCCACAAGTCACCGATTAAATTAACTGTTGTAGATTCAAGGTAGAAAACGATAATTCATCTGCTGTGAGTAGTTGTGCAGAAATGGTTTGCTGCTGCAGGAAAAATAATCTGCAAAACGCATCTTTAAAATATGGTACTTTCCCTTTCAATGCATTAAGGCAACTAAATTCAGTTGCAGGAAATGCAGCACATTTTTAAGAAGTTGCTGCAATGTTTTTTTACCTGCTGTGCATGATGCATTTGTGCATACTTAAAATAAAGTCTTAGAAAATCCAGATTTGTGTGTGTTAACGAGCATACAGATGTTCAGATAAATATTATCAAAAAGTTTTTGCTAACTCTTGGTATAGAAATCCCTCTATGTCTAGTTAGGAACAAGTGAAAATTATTTCATGTGTCTTCAATGAAAAGCCCTCAACTAAAACAAGTACAGGAATGATTTTGTAGCCATGTAATTAGGGCAGTAAAGAGGGAGACCCATGTCTCAGCCTCTCCTCTAATAAAACCATTCTGTATAAAATAATAGTTATAAAGGCAAAACTGAATTTTTTCTCTACCAAGACCTGTGGTTAGGGCAGTTATTTCAGATGTGGCATAGATTTCACTTCTGTAAAAAAATTGTGATGAAAAGGATTTATACTGAAGTGTTTCTATCTCTTAACTAAATATGCTGCTGATGAACAGATTAAATCCAAAAGTTAGCTCTCAGAAAGCCAAACATTGTCACTGCCTTAGAATCTTTAGAAAATTTATCCATTAACCTTTGTATTTACGTCAGTGCTGAGCCCTTTTGAAGACCAGATCTTTGGAGATGATTGCATAGTTTAATGTTTCTGGGAAAAAAAAAACCAAAACACTTTAAATTCCTATGTCTGTTAAATATCTAAGATCTACTAATTTTCACTTGGGTGCTTTTGGAAAACCAAACCCAAACCCAATTGCCCTCTGTCTCAAAGCAAGTGATAAGTGCAAGGAAGAGTTAGCAGGGCCTGTGGAGGGGGCAGGGGGTACAAGGGGTTTTGCTCCAACTTGTCACCATTGGGATAATGAGTTCTGACCCCTTGGAAATCAGAGGCAGTTCCCCTGAGGACATGGAGAGCAATGTCAAGCACTTTAGCAAGTAGGCTCCTCCACAGATGAGGCACTTTATGCACAATGACCCACCCAGAGATTTTTTTAAATCTCTTTTGGTTCTGGGCTTAGATCTGAACTTTAACAGCTCACATCTCCCAGCATTACAGACCTCCTTTTCCAGTCCTTGTTTCACCAAACCTTTGAGTGTGTGCTCCACATTTGCAAGGACTGATCTAAAATGCTGTGTTCATTTATCACTGTGTTGTGCTTTTATCATGCTTTAAAAATTTGTGCAATATATATCAGGTGTATATGGATTTTGGCATGGTGTTGGGTAATCTCAGAGATTTGGCATTGTTTAGACTGCAAAATAGCACACAGGGTCAAGAGCAGTCAATATTGGGCCTATAAATTTTTGTCTGGGCTCCCATAAATTGTCCTCTAATTTGTGGCTTGAAAAAGACAGGGGGAAAAAAATACATCAGCAGTCAAATCTCTTTGCCTTTACAACTGCACTTGTTTTTTCACAGAAAAAGGAAAAAGACCTGTCCTTCCCATCAGTCTGCTGAGGTATTTGCTTCTGTTGTCCACATTGGACCAAAGAACCAGGGAGCAGGTTGGCTTCTGATGTTGTGCTCCTGCAGGGAAATGCAAAACTAAATCCCCAGGCAGAATTTCAGACAAACAGTAATTTTATTTACTTATATTCATCTCTTCTGGAAAAAGGAAAAAAAAAAAAAAAACAGGGAGAGAAAATAGCTTGCTTAATCCCAGTACTAACACAATATTGATTCACATTCATGTTCAGTATTTATTGACGTGCATTGCATACGATGGAGGCTATCAATTAGGCTACTCTGCTGAAGGAAAGGGGCAATCATATTAGAAAGCAGATGAAGCTCATAGTTTATATAGTCCTAATTTTATGTAATGTAAACCTTTCAAACCCTGGGCACATGAGAGTGAAAATGCATGTCCTGATGAAAAAAAAAAATGCAGAAAACAAATGGATTTACTCTCCAGCTAATTACTGTGGGTGACTGTCCTCAGAGTCACATCATTGTTTCATGAAGTTCCGTAATGAAATGAAGCTTCTCTTACTATAAACTAAGAATTTCTGTATATTCTATTATCCAACAGTAAATTCTTTTCTACAAAAGCTTAGCACAAGGTTTTGTTTTGTGAGTGGATCAGATATGTGAAATTTTGAAGGTGGTGCATAAACTTATCATGTTCCTTCTGTACATTGAAGCTGAGGTTCAGCACCCCCAATTAAACATCAATGTCAAGGAGAGCACAGTGGCATATGGGCAGTATTCCGGAGACCAAGTTGTTGCATGCAGAAACCAAATATAAAACATTCCCTTTTTTTGCCCCTTGGAGGTTTTATTGCATGGTTGCAGCTGGATTTACACTGTATTTAATAAAACATTAGTAGCCATCAGGGATTGAAATATGTAACGTAATTCTCTTTCAGTAAAATAATTCCATAAATCCAAATATGAAGCTATTTGTTTTTTTGCAAGTACTCTATGCCCACAATTAAATTAAACCCTATATATGGCTTTTTTTTTTTTTTTTTTTTCACCATGGAATTTAATAGAAGCAAAATCCATCTGCAAAGTTGATTTTGGATACATATTGACATTTTTTGGAGCTGAAGTAGGGCTGGTGGCTAATAAGTTTTGGGGAGAAAGAGGGCTGCTGGCTCTCCATCCTCGCTGAGCCACTTTTGATACAAACCTGCAGAAAAATGAGGGAATAGTGTTGCATTGCAGAGGCAGGTGAAGGCACTCCCAAATGTGCATCAAAAAAAAGTGCAGAATTGGTGTAATTTTCACTAAAACCCCTCTGGTCCCTACCTGCATCTGGACCACTAAAAAAATAACCACAATGCAGTAAGAGTGCCTTGTCCAGGTAGCTTTTACCTTGTACAGTGACCAAGGTAACCTAACCACATTGTATCACATTTTTCAGCCCTCAGATGCTTTTGATAAGATAATAATTGTGGGGTAAAAAAAAAAAAAAAACCAAAAAAAACTAAAAAAAGAGATGCATCCATATCTTACTTAGCAAGATAATGTTTTGGAGACATCTTGAGTGTTTCTGGCAAAAGACACAGTTGATCTCATCTTCAGTGGGATGAAACAACTGCGTTGAGGTTTGCACCAGCTACAGATGATTTTCTTGTAGGCATTGTGCTAATCGTGAAAAAACACTAAAAGAAAGACTGTGCAGGGAAATAAAACAAAGGTATTAGAAAATGACGCTTGATGAGATATCTTGAGAGCTCTCCATGTAGTTTGCAAAGACAAAAAGTTTGAGTAGGGAAAATCAGCTATTTTGTTATTTTTTTAATGAATATAAAGATAAGGAAAAGAGTGTTGATGCTCCCAAGGACATATTCTTGGCTATTACAACAGGGATCCATTTTCCAAGTAGAATGAACTTTCTGTTTTGTAACAGCAACTGTGGCTAACTGCACTAGGAAGGGAAGATGACTCCAACAGGAATTTGACTAGATCCATAAAATTGCCACTATTGTACTTGTATGTGAAACAGGATCTTTGAAATTACAAATCAGCAGTCTCTGATGTCAGTGCTTTTCTGCAAACAACAATTTTGGCAGCAAAGTACTGATGCTGAGGGGGTAGAGATTCAATGTCTTAGAGGAGTTGTGCATAATTTTGTGAAATGCCTGAGGTTTTATCCAGTTCTCCTCTTAGAGATCCAGTGGAGCTAAATGAGTGATCCAGACTGGCACCTGTGGCTGACGTTGCGTGGACTAACGACGGCACAGCATGATGCAGAATGGGTGACAGCAGCTGCAGCATTTCAACTCTGTGAGAAGTTTGGGCAGAGACATGAGAACATCTGAAATGTGAATTCTTAATTCATTTTTCATACAAATCCTTCAGCTTCCCTTCACAAAAAGATGCAGTAAAGGATCTCCAATTCTAAGTAACCTGTCTCTGACTAAAGCAACAATTTTTCCTCTTCTTCAATGCTCTTGCATTGAATAGCTGCACCTCACTGAAGAGAACTCTATTTTAAAGAGAGAATTATATTTTAAATTGTAAATGCCCCACAACACTGAAATTGTGCAGCTTTGTACTTGTTAAACAGAATAAATATTTTCACTTTTTTGAACTTTTGCCTCACTTTTTCAGATTTACACTTAATGCTTTCAATAGTTCATTTTCACATTGTCTCTGGAAAAAAAAAAAAAGCAAATGGAAATATTAAAGGTGTTGTAAGTGTTTAAATGTGCAGCTTATAATCGTTCCATTTTTCACTTTTAACATTTCTCATTAAGCAAGTGTGAAACTTCTGGAAAATAAAAAATTTTGAGACATTTGTGAGCTGGGTTAATTATTGTTTTCAGTAAAAACCAGACTACATTCCTTTTTTCTTTCCCCCTCCCCTTTAATTTAATGCAATGTTTTATGTTAGATCTGGTAGGATACTCATTTGTATTTATTTTTCTGTTTCTGTCAGTTGTAGGTGAATTGGGAAATAATCCAGGTGAACTTTGAAACACTGGGATGTGAAACAAGCATGCATTCAGAGGGTGGATTCACATCACCATCCAAGTGGACTGAAAGGAATTTGCCACAAAGGTCTTCAAACATGGGGCAGAAACAGATTTCACTGTGGCTGTGTTGTGATTTTCTCTTTTGTTTTCTTTTGTCCTAGCAACTCAAGAACAAGACAAGAATTACTAAAAAGTCAGTGTTTTCTTCTAGCTGCTGGTAAATACTTATCGAATCTTTCTTTGGGGTCAGTGATTTTTCATATGTCTTAGTACACAATGGAATTATTTAATTACTTTTGCTAGCAAGTTTACAGACAAGTATATCCCCATCATACTGCATATCCTCAAATAAGATTATTTACAATCCAATCTAAGGAGTGCTGACTGGTGTCATTGGAAGCTAAAGCTGCATCAGCATTTAAATTTCTACTTTTCTGGGCAAAAACCCAACTGGCTGATTCAATTAAACTCTTTATGTTATATATTATCCAGAAGTTCACAATCTGAAGTGATTCTCAGAGTCTGAAGCCATGCCTTTATGATTGCAATTTGGTAGCAAGACAATTTCCGAGGACTGTTTTACTTGAACTGCAATGAAAATGTCAGGACATAACACACTTTCTGATGTGGGTTTTATGAAAGGCACTCCAAAATCAACCATTATTTCAAGCACAAGCAATAAATAACCTTCATTATTCATTAGAGTGTATATATGCATTTGTGTTTGCAAATACGGTGGTTTCCTGAGCAGAGAACCCTTTAATCAAAAGACCCTTCACTCATTTAAGGAGGTAACAAATGGGTAGGCAGGAGGCACGGGAAAAGACACTCTCTTTAATCGGTAATGGAGATAATCTATAGAGTTCCTGCAATACAAGTAGTCCATCTTCCAGGCATAAACTTTAGATAAGGCGTAGGATGTGGAAAGATTCATGTAATATTGTGGACTACTTTTCATAACAGTCGTTTGGACGAATTTTGTTTATGGTCTGTATTGAACAAAGAGAATAGACCTTTCCCATACCCTGTAAATCACAGCCCTCCTGAAGGGTGTCTGCAGTGGTGCTCCACTATTACTATTCACAAGAACATTAACACCACTGGAACAGTCTCTGTGAATTTACTGCTATTTACCTGGTCAGATTAGGAACTGATGCACCCCTGCAAATGGTGTGCCAGACCTGCAGCAGCCCCTTCCATCTTCAAACACTGTGTTAGAATGCTAGCAAGCAGCCTCCCCACGTACATTTCATTTGCATGAGGGTAGTTTTTTTTTTTTTTTTTTTCTTAATTTCAAGCAATCTTTAAAAAATTTGTTTGTGAAGAAAATAGCGAATTTAAACAATTTTTGGTTTTTTTGGCAATTCAAAAAGCCTAAATTCAGGTTTCTAGAACTGGTATTGTTTTGACAAATTCTAAACAATTTTCAATTTTAAATGATTTTATTTTGAGGGTTAAAAGTTAAAATGGAGGAGATCTTGAATGAAAACAAGCTGAGTGTTCATTGTAAAAGAGACTGAGATGCTGTTTCTTGGGCTTTCATACAGAAGGGTATTTGTATAATGAAATCTCTGGGATTAGTGAGAGGTGAAATTGGGAATAACTCTGCTAGGAATGGGTTTTTTATAGTTATTTAAGAAAATGGACAAAAAAAAGAGATATCAAACTGTAATGACCACCAATTTCAAACAGAGGCTTTGGGATGATGCTGGAGGATCAGATCAAACCAATTAAAGGACTGGGGAAGGATACTGGCTCCCAGCCCCTAGATAACAGCTCAAAGAGGAGGGGAGAAGGAGGAGGAGGAGGACTCCTCTCTCTTTCCTGCCTCTTTCTTTTTCCCACTCCTGTTTTTCATAGTGGGGGCACTAATGAACTTTTCAAGTCCCATGAAGACAACCCTTGTGTTCTGATTAGTTGCCTTACTTTTAATGAATTGTTTTAATCAAGTTTCAAAGCAGGCACTCTATGCTTCATTGCAGCAGCCCAATGACAATGAGCTGAATGTTACCAAGACAGTGAATCTGATGGACTTTAATGGATTTTATGTGACAGTGTCTAGTGGCCTCATATTAGACATAGCTTTACAACAGAGAACCCATGGGGTTGCACTATGCATTTAATCTATACAAACTGTAAGGATAAGGGAGAGGGAAGCTGTGGAGGGGGAGAGACTCTGAACCTTGAAGACCTTCAAAAGACATGCATTTCATACTAATAAGAAACAGTCTTCGGTCTTTTTTTTTTTTTTTTATTTTCTTTCTTTTTTTTTTTTTTTTTTTTAACAATAGCAAAGTCCCGATGTGTTTTCTTAGGGAATGTCATGTGTACAATATCTCCAGGGTTTTTTACAATAACATTCTCGAAACATGAAGTTATCTGGAAAAATTAAGCTCTCGAGGAAATCTTGGCAGGGCTGTAACATTTCCTGGATTTCAGGTAGCGATTCTGAGTTGTGATCTCTTAAGTCCGTAACAATTTGCTATTTCTAATTTATTGCTTCATTTGTGACTGCTGCTACAGCGAGGTAAATTTATTCTGATTTGCACAACCTAAGTCTTAGCTCTGACAGTGACTAATTATTACCTGAGTTAAAATAATGAAAGTGTCGGAAAGTGTCCGAATGCAATTTGTTAGGAAAACATGTGGCATGCTGTGTTACCCAAGCCCAGAAAAGCCTAAGTGATCAGAAACCATGGAGAATTAAGAATTTTTCCCCCAAAGGTTACAAATCAATGTGGAAATTTTTCAGGGAATTGGACTGCTGAGGGGTTCCATTCACTGGAATATAAAATGCAGACCATACCTTTCTAATTTTCTGCTTAAGAAGGAAAAGTTAGATTTTTAGAAGAATCTAAAAGAATATTATATTGGCAACCATGCCCAGAGAGCTTGAACCAATTATAGGTTATTGTTTGATATTATTTGAATTATACACTGGATGAAGGTTTTGTTGCAGCCATTCTTTCTCAGGAAAAAAAAAAAAAAAAAACAAAACACAATAACACAGAGGAAACAAAATCTGTTGCAAGAAACTCCAGAAGTATGAGCACCTTTAGCTGATGTAACACTTTTTTATTTTTCTTTTTTTTGTCTGGCTCAGGGTTGGTCCCGTGTTTTGTCAATTATAGGCATGTCTTGTTCACAGAACAGCTCAACTCCAGCTGTGTAAAATGAATCCTGAAATGAAATGGTCAAATGATGTTAATGACTCTGTCTGCCTGTGAAAGTTTCTGAAGAATGTTAGCAGCTCCGGGTTAGAATTAGAAAGCATCTGACAGCTCTGTAGTTCTGCTTGTTCAAATCGCTCTATGCAAGCAGAAGGGACATCAGTAAATTAAAATAATAATGCAAAAAATAATAAACAGCTATCTGGCTGAAAAAGTAAGGCAGTACAAATGATTTGGATTTGCTTCATTCTGAGTATTCATCACTCTCGTGAGCCATTTAAACCACACTTGAAATAAAATTTATCTTGAGCAGGATTTAATTTAGATTTAATAAGGCAATTGTTTTATTGTTAAGCACCAATTGGATGTCAACATGTAATGTTTCCTAGAGTGATAATTCTACTGCACCCTGAAAAGATGCAGGGACTACATGAGGGCTAATGATTTCATGGGCCATAATGATGTACCTATGCTTAATATTGCTTAATATATCTGTATTTACTGTCTGTATCTCAGGCTCTCCTACCACAGGAATGTCCTGTTGTATTAAGAAGTTACATAATATGTATTTGTATCTGTGTCTAACACACCTGCTAGACCTCTTGAGAGATATGATTATATTAATTATAATATATTGATTGATTTCTACTTTACACGGACTGCCTGTATTTAATTTAAATATACAATGAAGCATATTGAGGACACAATTTGGATTGTTACTGTGATAAATAATTGCTAATTGTGTCATGATAGATCACCTATTTTAAGGCAATGTTTCTCTTATGCTAATAGCAACTGCATATATGGAATACACTGAGAATCTGTTTCAATTATTCATATTTGTTCCTGGACTGCACTTTTCTATTCAGGTCTGGAAGGAACAATACATATCTTGGCACTTCCAAACTAACACTGGCATAATTTTCAGGAAAGCATTTATGCCTTTCCACATAGAGTTGATGCATGATGTTATATTGATTAGATGAAAATATAGATATCAGTATGTAATTCTGGTCTCTGTTTTGCTAATTTTTGTGTGTGTACAATATATATATATATATATAAAGATCAGTCAGCTAAATTGCTAATAATTTTTGGAATAATTCCTGCTATTAAAGCTTATCTGTAGTACAGTATTAGTGCAAGTGTTTTTGCTATTGCCCAAACATATTAGATTTAATTTGTCATTTATATGAAAACAATAACATTATTTTTGAATCTTCCCTACACCTACAACAGACCTAATAACAAATTTTCCAAGAATTTACATTCAAGGGAGAAAAACACAACAGCATTATCTTTTTTCTGCCTTCACTCCCATTTTGCATCTGCTTTCTACAAATCAAACCAAACTTATACAAGTCAGTTTGCCAAGAGAAGTTTCCATGAAAACAGCAATTTAAAAGAAGCCTGGAGAGTATTTGCAAATTGTGAATTTGTAAATACAACATTTATTATTAAAAACTTGGTTCTAAGAGTCGCACTCAGTTAATCAAGGAACAGAAACAACTCTGTGTGATTCACACACCCAATAAAAAATAATCGGAAGAGACCCCAGACATATAATTTCTAATCTATGACTACACTGAAGAAACAGCAGCTGTTCAAAGAAAATTCATGTACTGAGAAAGAGGATGGGGTTTGGATTTGAAAAGCATCTCGGAAAGACAGATCCTTTTGTTATTGAGTTCACTTAGAAATTTCTGCCTGGGTTGGGGTGCAGGGAGGGTGCAATGACCCCTCTTTGTGCAGGGCAGTGCTGCTCTTTTGCTGCTGTTTGGTACCTTTTAGGCGGGGCTCAGGTTGGGTGCTGTTCCATGGCCATTTCCAGTGGCACCAAGCTCAGCTGAGGAAGTTTCTGCTCTTTTTCAATCAGAAAAAGATGCATTGTTCCCATCCTGGCAGTGCATCCCAGCTTTGCAGCTGGATATCCCTTTGGTCAGGCAATTCTTTGCGTGGCATCTCTGTGCCCTTCACTATGGCAAGAGTTTGAGTTGGGAACACAGAGTTTTGCTTTTTTTTTTTTTTGAGGGAGTCACCAGCAGGAGATTTGCATGTTTTGGGTCCAAGACAAGAGCCTGGTATGAAGCTAGAGTCCAAGGCTGCTACAAAAGTTGAGGATGAGGTGAACATACAGCACTGAACATCCTATTCAACCCCATCCAATATGTTGTAGAAAATCTATGCACTCAAGCCTCTCAGCATTGCCTTTCACAGTTTCACAGGGTGTTTTCTACCCAGTCCTGCAGTGAGATGGCTCCCAGCACTGCTGTGAGGTGGTTCCCAGCTCAGAAGGGACAACGTGCACCTATAGGATGCAACCTGGCATCCCCCAGACCAATGGCTCCAGCACATAGGGTGGGATGCCCTGGGCAATCCCACACCCAGCACAGAGAGGGAGAACAGCCAGGAAGGCTGCAAGCAATCTGGGCCAGTAATGAGCAGCCAATTAATTGATTACTGAAAGTATAACTGAATCCTATGCCTCGGAGAAATCTAAAATATAGTAACTGCTTACTTTATTGACAGCATTCATGCCATATTTAGTAGCTGGTATGTAAGAAGTAGCTGGACAATTTTGTTACACTTAATATGTTTCAGAACACAGCATAAAACATGTTTTAACACTATAACAACTATTGAGCAGTACCTCTGGGAACAGGCTTTATTATTAGATTACATTATACAAGATTAGGCTAGTCAATAAGGGATTTCTTTCACACAGCATGCCATCTGAAATACCTGGTTTCTTTCCTTTTTTTTTTTTTTTTTTTTTTTTTTTAAATTACTTCAAGACCTTCTTTGCAGGATCTGAGGTACAATAAACCCATGAATCATAAAACTGACAAGCCCCAGGGCTGAATGGTCTCTGTACGGGAGATAGGAGGCCTAGAGATAAAGGTGCACTACAGGTATACAGTGACAGGGGTGGATTATAGATAAACAAAAGGCACAGTTATTAGATGCGAAATGCCAGGCAGGATTGTACATGGAGAATGCAAATTGTAAGGACTGAGTCTCAAGGATCCCACTCTGCTTGGACTGTCAGGCAGGGAGAAAACAAAGACAATACATCAGTCTGGTGGATCCTGGGGTTTTCAGATCCGCTTCAGCTGCTGGCTGCTGAAGGTTTCAGCCAGGTATTGGCACTTCGGTAAAGCCCTGGGGAAATTCAGGCCCCTCAGGAGGTTAATTCAAAACTCTTCTGATCAAATAATTTGCTGATTAGTTAAATAATAATTAGAAAGGCAAAGAATAGGTGTATTGTGGGATAACCTGGGTCAGGGCAGCAAACACATGCCTCGATCCTCCCAGGATCCAGTGCCCCCAGTCCTGTTCCTCTTGTATTAATCTTTTCTGCCTTTGTTCAGAGCAGTGCAACAACCAGAAGAGAGACTGGGCATTGTGGTCCCCCCTGGCTCAGGATGAGGCTCGACAAAGCCCCTGGGGGATTTTCAGGACAACTCAATCTTAGTTCGGACAGGGATTCCCAGCTTGTGAGTTTGGGTTTCAGCCTCTGGTGCTTGCAGAGTGCTGAGGTGCTATTTTGGTACCCGGTCCCTCTATGAGCATATGTCTCAATTACACTGCTGAAATAGAGTGAGAATCAAACACACTATTTGCTTTTTTTCCCAAATGATATCCGGTGCTATTCACACGTTTTCCCCCCTTTAAATTCCGTGTTGCACGCTGCATTGCAACTGCTGCTGGCAATTTCTCTCCTAGTCCTAAATTAAAAACCTTCACTGAACTACGCAGTTGCTGACTACATCCATGAGACCAACTTCTATTCAAAATTCCTAGATGGAGAAGACTTGTGGCCTCCTTTGCTGCACAAGCTGGAAATGCATATGAATTGAAAGGACTATATTTAAGAGCAGTTTCCTTTTTTTTTTTTTTTGGTTTCTTTTTTTTTTTTTTTTTGCGTATGAGGATCTTTATTCTTTTATATAACCAAATTTTCCCACAAGATTGACATTTCAGGAAAGGGGCAGAGGCAGACAGGTGACTACAGATCAAATTGGATTTCTGCAACCTTCCATTGTAAAGGTCAGTGGTTTTCAGTCAGCTTTTCCTCTCTTGGTTTCCAATACAGGTGAAATACCTCGTGTGCCCAGGTACATTTTAATATTTTATTTTTGTTTTGGTCTTTTCTTTCTTAAATGCTCAATGGAGAAGAAGGTTAATGAGGCTGTTGGCTTTACTGTAGAGCAGTGTCCTCCACCAGGTATGGTGGCAGAAGGGACTGGGGAATGATTCCTTCCTCCCCTTGGCATCCTGAACCTGCTCATATCAGTGAGAAAAATTCCTGGAAGTAATGACCTGTTGCAACATTTGAGGGGAAGGGAGGATCTTTAAATCAGACACACGAGCAGATGAGAAACTTCCCAACTGGAGGGCAACATTGCTTACTTTGAACAGGATTTGGTAGTGACTTTGATGAAGAAACTGGAGCAATACCTCCAGTAATTACCTTTTCCCCATGTTGGCCAGTGGGTTGCCATGGACACTCTGTTCTGACCAAAATATGGGCTCTGCTGCCTTGTGAGCGAGCTGTCAAATAACCAATTGGGTGTCAGAAATTTATAGCCAGTAATTAACTGATAGGTTTATAATTAAGCAGAGATGCCCCTGAACAGCAATGCTTGGATCTGGATTCAAATTCTGACTTTTTCCAAAATTCGGGGGCAAAAGAGAGTGACAATTTAGGTACAGTGCCATCTTTATAATTAAACAATGATTTTTGACAGGAGGGGAATCTCCAGCAGTTAATGACTGACTGCAGGAGTTGAGGGCCTGAGGCAAAGCTGAGGGCTTTTAATCCAGGTGGTCATTAACTGCCTGGGAATGCCTGACCCTGAGGTTAATTGTTTCTATTTTAAATCACGAAAATAATATACACATATACAGACCCCCCCTTTCCTTCTTTTCTGCTGTACACGTGTTACAAATACACTGGTTTTTATGCATTGCAAAAGATGACAGCTGTGCTGTTGGGATGTTCTTGATATGTTTGCTAAAGACTTCAGGTACCTCAGATATTCTCTTGGCACTTTCCATCCAGATAATCTGACCCAGAGACCAGCCAGAAGGAACTGGCCTTGGAAAGGCTCTGACTTGAGGTGTGCAAGGAACAGGAGTGACCAGTGGGGTTTTTAATAGTGCTTGGGCTGCCTCTGACTTACTAATTCCAAAATCTTGGGAGATGATTTAATTTTTGATTAGTTTCATATTTTAATAGACAGAATCTCTCACTCTGTGATTCTGCATATCCTGGGAGTAAGACACAAAACTACTTTTAGAAGCTGTTTGTGCACCTTATCCAAAATTTCTGGGCTTTAAGCCCGAGCTGCTCCACACAGAGCAGGATCAGACCCTCAAAAACCAGAAACAATGCTTTCAGTGCTAACTCCAACTTGTGCAAAAGAAGCCCCCAGGAACTAAGCACAGCCTGGAAACCCAGAAACTCTGAGTAGGTGACATTGTGAAGGGAGATACTCCAAAAACCACCAGATACACCACCTGAAACAGAACAATTATGTTGTGGTTCATTCAGATGCATTTTTTTCCCCTGGAATCCTTCCCTAACTATCCCCTCTTCGCTTTACTTGTTTTTAAAGAGACATATGTCATCATTGCCAGTTCAGTTTCCTGTGTTTAACCCTTGCTATATCTAGCCTGATTACTCCTAATAAAGCTTGACAGTTGGAGGGTTAATCCAACCCTTGGTCTCATGGTTTCTTCTCTGGAAACAATCTGTCCCTGAGAGCTTTCTGGCCTGTTGCAAGGTTATATCCCCCTGGGGTGCCATCAGCGCCAGCCAGGGCTCCTTTCCCATTGTCTGCCAAATGGCCACCAATTAAGTCAACTGTTCCCCAATTAGAATTTTGAGGAATTTATCTTGTTCCTCCTGTGTTCAAACTCCCAAGCAGGGGCAGTTCTTGGAGTCAGTTTCAAGGGCTTTTTTTTTTTCTCGTCCATAGTGAGAAGGGGGGGGGAAATTAAATAAATAAAGAGCAGCTTTTTCCTGTAATCGGATACTCCTGGGTTTTTCCTGTTGCCCATTCACACAGCTTAATCCTGGGGTATGTGATGAGAACTTGGTAATATTTAAGGGAGGATGTTTTATTATTGTTCCAATTACCTGAATTAGCGTGGCTGAATTTTTTTTTAATCGATGCTGTTCTCAGTAAAAGTCTTCACTGTGACATCAACTATAAATATACTATGATTTCTTGAGATAAAGGAAGAAAACAATAATTTTATTTTAAACTGATATGATAATCAAATATGCAGGCTTGCTGTTGGTATTTCTCTCTTTTTATTTTTTTTCCCCTCTTCTCCTAAAATTACTTTACTGGTTGCTTACATCTTTTTATGGGTGAGTTAAATTCTGGGCCCTGGGTCCTATTTAATATGGGAAATGCAAAGTCTGTCAAAGTTATCGAGGTAATATCTTTAACCTAGATGTACAAACCTCTGATTGATCCATTTTAGGCAAACAGGACCTTTGGCTTTTTTCCTGAGAGAGCATGTGAAGTTCTTCAGCAAACTCTTTATGTGATACCTCAACTGTCCTTACCATGGTGGAGTAAAAAAGCTCTTAATGCCATAGGGAGACTGTGCCAAGGCAGCTATAGTGTCACTGTCAACCCACATACTTGAAAATATCTTTCAACAGAAAACAATTTTTTTTTTCTGCAAATTAAAGTCCATTTTGCTAAAACTGCCAAGAAAAAGGTAAGAATTAAAGTGTGAGACCAGAGATGGAAACATCTCCTGCCTTTTATTTGCATTTTTTAGAAGTTAGTGCCCAATAAAGCATTTTTCTTTTTTGATTTTGTTATGGGTGGACCTCCCTTTCTGGAGTCTGACTTTGCAGTTGAATAAATACAAGGTTTTGGAGCAAACTTGGGGGTTAATAATGAAAACCTACTTTTCCACAAGGCATTCACTGTGATGTTAATCAAGCTCACTGAAATATAGTTGTGGGTCTTCAAACATTTTGGTAATGGACCCACCTTACACACTTTTCTGCTGAGCTTTTGCTGTGCTTGTCCTCATAGTTTCTGACTCTGTCCTGGTGCTGCATTAACTGATGTGACTAAAATTGTAGCCAACATCTGTCATGTATCTCTCTATTTTTTTTTTTTCCAGAAAGAGTCAAGTGGTTTATTTTGGGATTGCTTAGGGAAGATTTTTAGTTCTCTCTTTCACACATTTCCTTCATATTACTGCAAATAAGGCCAATTCACTCCACTCACATCTGCTTCCAAGTGTCACCAATTTCCTACAAGTTCAAAAACATGAGGCAAGATGGAGATAAAGACCACATACAAAATTTCGCTGCCAATCCAGTTTTCTTTAGGGTTTATGTATGATTTTATCTGAGGTTGTGTGTCTGGCCATCCAGGTTTGTTTTCAATCAATCATTACAAAAAATGGTAGGTTTTATCCTTCATGGGCGGAATTGCAGAAGTTATTCCAGATGTACACAAATAGGACTGAGACCTTTAACAACCTTCTTAAATCCTGTAGTTTTCTCCTATTTGAACGAAGGTAAATTGCAGTGAATTGTATGGAAAACTGACACCCTCAAGCTTTGCAAATTGTTGAAGTTATATTATATTCTTACTTTTTTAGAGTTTTGTTTGTCCAAGTTACACAGCTATTCCAGGAAGAAGTGAGCACATGTCCCATACACGGTGTAACTGCAGAAAACAGAAATATATAGACAAGCTAGTCTTGAGGGCAGGAGGTGGAGGAAGTTAGTGAAAAAATATAGCACAGTAATAATATCAAAAGAACAGGACAGCAAATTATAGCTGTCCCTGGTCAGATTTAATTGGGTTTTCCTCAATATAGTGGAGAGTGGTTGAGGAATTTCTTTGCTTGCCATAAAGCTCCCAGCAGTCCCCCCAGACTGTACTCAGCTCCAGTCCCATGGAAGCAAGAACATAATCTTTACCCACACATCAATACCCAGCTCCCACATCAACAAGAAGGAAGCACGCCCCATTAAAGAGGTTAATTCCCATGCGTCAAAACAGGCTGGATTTGAGGAAGTGCAAGTAAGCATTTTAATAGAAATTTTTAAACCCATTGGGCCTGATTGTCCTCACATTGCATCAAAATCAGCGCTGCTCTGTTCAGTTAAACCTTTGTTTTATTCTGGAGTAAGCAAAAGGATGATGCAAGTAATTCTCCCCTTTTCCTAAGTAAATGAATGATTTTGCTACAACTTTTATCAACCTGGTCTACTTAAACTCAGTGAAACTCCCAAATATGGGTGAAAATCAAGCACTTTTTTCCTGTTTGTCTTGCACTTCATGCTCATCCTTGCCGTGGCTCTGTGCACAGTGTAATGAATGTGCAACTTGCACACGGTTGTTTTGCCTGCCCATGCAACCCTCAGGTGAAAAAGCAGAGCACATTTTTACAGATGCAGGTTTTATTTTCCTGTAGCCATGCTCCAGGCAAGTTCTTTGGTATTTTCCATCTCTCCCCCATGGAAAAATAGAGCAAGGAGAGAGGCAGGGGACCCAAAGTGCAGAGATGATGAACACACAGTACTGCAAATGCATCCCAATTCACTTGCTGCTGTACATGTATGTGAAGGATCTACTGCTGGGAAATTCTGTCAATACTCTGCCCATATCAGGAAGATTAAAGGCCCTGATTTTTTTTCCTTGCTTAGTTTGGGTGTTTGACTTTATATCTTCTCTCTCTTACAATCTTTTTCCTTTGGAAAAGGCTTACCCACCATGCTTCACTTCACATAAAGACAGGAATCTCTTCATGTTAGCCTGTGTAGGATACACTAATGTGCTAAATAATGAGTATCAATGACCTCCTATAGCTGTTAATGTAATTGCTCCACCAAAATGTGTTCCTTAGAGGAGGGGATCCCTAAGTTCTCTTCATGGGGCATCATAGAATCATGAAATCATACATGAGTTTGAGTAGGAAGGTCATTTAAAGGTCAACTAGTCCAATGTCCTGCAATGAGCAGGGATATCTTTCACTGGACCAGGTTGCTGAGAGCCCCTCAAGGTTGTCTTGAATGATTCCAGGGGTGGGGCATCCACCACCTCTCTGGGCAACCCATGCCAGCCTTTTACTACTCCCACTGTAAAAAAAAAACAAACAAAAAAACATCATGGGACTTCCATATGGGAACCAGCCAAGGGGTACCCTGTGGCATTGAGACTCCTCTTGATTTCCCTTTCCTGTCCTATTGGGTACTCTGAGGAAAGGGCCCAGCAAAACATCTCCTTTGATTCAGCCCTGCAAGGACCTTTCCTTGGGCAGGGACACACAGGATGTGGCAGTCCCAGGAGCTGTGCACTCTCAGCCTGGTGCCGCCATGCCTGGAGGAACTGCTGCAGCATCAGCAACGAGCTGGTTGTGCTGAGAAGGGCTCCAAATAAAAGGAGCCTTTGTGGGCCCTGTACAAAAGCCTCCTGGTTGCTCTTGAAGAGCTCTGCCCGAGCGTGCGTTGGGTGGGCTGGCGGCGCCGCTGCCTCCTTGGCACAGCCTTGATGCAGGCGAGGGCAGCGGCAGCAGGATGAGGGGAGTACAGATGTTTGTGGGAGGGACAGCCCGGTGTGCCAGCAGGGACATGGCCCTGCCATGGCAAACGACACTGCAGCCCCAAGGAGGCCTGTCTCAGCCCCACGAGCATCATTAGCAGTGACAAACAGGAAATTGTTCCCCAGCCAACGGCTTAAGTAGATTTACAAGAAGTGATTTATTTCTGTGCCGTTACTTGCAGCCCCAAACCCTTATATATATATACATAGACACACACACACACACATATATATGTACGTATGTATGTATGTGTGTGTGTATGTTTGTCCGTGTGCATGTACGTTTACACATTCAAAAAAATTAAATCTCAGAATCTGGCTCATTTGCTGTGAGGAACAAAAATCCTTCCCAGCCACATTGGCACAAAGTAGATTTTAGCAGGCCTGCTATGGTCAAGGGCTGTGCTTCTCCTGCACGTCAAAAGTGATATTGAATTCTCTGGGGAAGATACTGAGGAGCCTTTCGGGTGGGTGAGTGGCTGGGGTGATGCTGATCTCAGCACACCTCCTCCTGGTTGTGGGGGGAAGTGGTGTCAGTGACATCCTCTAATGGAATCAGATGGTGCTGCCAATCTGTTTATTCAACAGGTGCCCAATGCACGCCTGGGGCGTTTGATAATTCATATCAACAAAAGGAAACAGAGATCCTGAAATGATGGGTTGAAGAAAAGAAAACTCAAAAACATGGCTGCAATTTTCTACGTCTCACACAAGAGCTTCAGTACCTTCCAGGTCAAATTTACTTTTCCCTTCATTTCCCTATTCTACTTTTCAATTTTCTTGCTCCAAGGATAAAATAGTGGGTTTTGTTTGTTTGTCTTTTAGACCCCTGGGAAAGCCAGGTAATCTTTCTCACAAGTTATTTTTTAACTGGAAAAAACCAAACAGACAAACAATTCTTCCCTAACTCAGAAGAATTCAGGTAATTAACCAAACACACAAAACAAAGGACCTGAATGGACACATTTAATTGAAGTTATCTATCACTTCCTATTAGATTCTGAGTTTTTCCAGGGCATGGAGTCAAATTCTGTTTGTAGAGTTCCTATTATAATATGGTCCTTTTCACTTTCACTTGCCCCTCGCCACTGCAATAGTAATCATGAAAAAATAAATAAACGTCAATTTTAGACAAATTTTCTTTTCTGTTCTCTGAAGATATGCTGAAAGACCCTGCATTTTCTCTGGTGTTTGGTAACCTGAAAAGAAACTTGATATAATACAATTGCAGCCAAAGCACTATCACTCTGTGACATTCAGTTTATAAGGAAATGTGGGAATGTGCAATCCATTCACAGTAATTTAAATGGATGTTTTGATTGGATTATGTAAGTATATTTGTGTTTGCCTGCGCATGTGTGTGCATGCATATATGCCATAAATTGTCAAAAGAGGTCACTCCATAAAAGTGAATTTAAACTTAATTTTAGATTCTTGGTAAAAGTTCAAAGGCTAAATTCAGTTTAACCTTGGCTCAGCAGAGCTTTTCCTTCTGATTTTTCAGTCTGATATGAAAATTGCTTGTGAAATAAAGACAAACATAGGTTTGCCTGAGAAGGCATTAATAATCCGATCCTTACATGTTTGTACAGAAGACAGGTACAATCCAGTGTTGATTGCTTCCTGACTTCTCTTTGCTTTTGCAGGAAATCCTGGGAGATAATACCAGGTCATCACAACCGAGCACTGTGCACCCACAAACAAACATTGGCAACTCTGAAGAGCACAGCTCTCGATAGATCAAATGTGTGGGACTGATAGATCCAGATATGCACAAGGAATCATCATTACAATACATCACTCTCTGCATTTCTCAACCCACATTTGACCATGTTCCCAAACAGATCATTTAATGTGTATATTACATTGCATTTAAATTTTTGTGTTTTAAAAAGACTTTTTACAGAGAGCCTAAAAGATTATATGGGATTTTATGAGATAAACTTAATGGCGAGTTTTCCAGTCTAAGTAAATAAGAATCCCATGGGAACTAAGAATTTTGGGATACATTCAAACAAACACTGTAAAGTTTTGAGAAATGCCAAGTTCTTGGGAGATCAGTGTGTGTGTGTGTGTACTACGTGTTTGTATAGTCAACAATCTCCCAGCAATATGGTATGCCAGTTATTAATTCTGCTCATTGCAGATGGCTTCATTATGTGTATTTAATTTCAGTACTTAAGCAAACATACAAAAGTAGGGCTTACAAACTGCTTTAGGATACGCCGGTTATGTACAGTCAAATGAAACGGAAACAAAGCGGAAACAACTGATACTCCTTGGGCTGGAGGTAAATCTATATTGATGGGATTAAGCCATTCAGAAGCATCCCTCGACTTGAATAGCCCTAAAACCACCAATTGCTTTGTTTGTGGTGTCGAGAAGGTACTGATCACTAGAGCCTTAATTTGCCGCAGCAGTTAAGTGCTCCAATTCCTCAGCGCAGTAATTGCCACATGTTGAGTGTGCAGATGTCTAAACACGTGGGAGCAGTTCCCTTTCCTAAAGACAAATGAAGATTTTCATTTTGTTTTGTAAACGTGTCAGGATTTATCACTTAGTCATGTGTCATGCATTAGGGTGTTTATACAATACGGCTTTCCGCACCCTGGTTCTGGACTTCTATGATTTCAACAACAAGGCCGTGGAGTAAAGAGGGTTTGCTAGACCTTCCCCCATTAACCCAAGCCTTCAGCTGGACTAAAGGAAAGCATGAGCACAGAGTGGAAATGATAAACAAGGTTTTTTTCCAAGAGTGAGAGGAAATTGGAATTCACCTATACCCTCAAAGACTTCTTGATAAAAGAGACATCATCAGCAAGGCAGGTGGATATTTAAAACAAAGCAAAACAAAAAGATAAAAATAAAATTGAAGTAATTATGTCCACCAGCAGTAATTATGTGTAATCTGTCTATATTACTCTGTGCTAAATTGGAATTATAGCCTCTCCTCAGACTGCATATACCACCCAAACACTGAATATCTACTTTTTAAACTTTTCATACAAGTGGCTACATTTTAAAGCATTTTGAAGTTAGCATATGTAACATTTTATCAGACACAGGGCGACTGACAGTAGTAATATTTCTAAAATAACTGTTCTGTAGTGGAAACAGAAATGGGCATATGTTGTGAAGTTGGGAAGTGGCTTGGGCACCGAGCCTGAAGTTTGATTCATCTCTGTTTGGAGTTTGAGGCTGATGTTGATGCTGCAACTATGGAGCATCTCCTGGTAGGGCTGAGGAACAAATCTGAAATTCATACATAGCAATGAACATGTGGTATAGTCATGTCTCAGAAAGGTTTTACAGGCAAAGGCAGAATTAGATAGCAAGATGCCAAAATAGCTAACTGAATTTTTAATGAACATTTGAATTTTTTTTAAATCTGAAAATAAAGATAACCATCCAAGAAGGAAGAAATCTGCCTCTCTGCTCTGTTACCATTTTGGAGGCTGAAGCTATTTTGTTTGCAGAAACCAGGAAAAAAACCCACAAACCAACAGTTATTTATCTGTTACCAGACAAAGACTGTAAAGAAATCCAAGAAGAGTATCCCGGCACAAAAGCCTGAACTCTTTGACCTCTCAGGCCTTGGGCCTGGACAATTGGCCAAGCTGGGCTTTTTGCTGAGAACTGCCCGAGGGCAAAGGCTGAGAAAAGATGCACATTGTTCATGACACCATCCATTAAAGGAGAGGGCTGAAAGGCAAAAGGACCTTTCCAAGCTATAGCAGTGCTGAGAATGCAGCCTGACACTCATTTTCAAGGTAATGTAATAAAGGGAAAAAAGTGAGTTGTAGAGATCTTAATTCTTTAAAATTTAAAAGCTAATTTTGTGTCTTTTAGTCAATTTCCTATGCAGGAAGGAAGAATTTATTAACTGACTTCTGATGTTAAATGGAGTGCTAATGGGCAAGTACAACAATTCAACAGGTGCCAAGGAGAAATATAGAGACATTATATCAATATTAATCTTAGGGCCTCAAAAAAGCCTTGGTAGGGGGTTTTATTAGGCAGGTTGTGATGGGAACACTCCTGCCACCTGCAAAGTGAAAAGGGCGTTGGGTTCCCCTGTTGAAAGCATTTGAATGTTCACATTGCAAGGTGTTTTATTGGCAGATTACAAATTTTGTGCCATTGGAAATTGCTGTTTGTTGACAGAGGTGGTCCTGAGCTGGAATTCCTCCTGGGAGAGATGCCTTGGATCTGCTGTTCTCTGGCCAGGGCAGGCAAGGCAGTACTGCTGAAGAGCAAAAGCATTTCCAGCATTGAACACTCAGCTGGAAACCTGAACACCCATTATTAGTCTGGATAGAAGTCAAAAGAATACTTGAACCTGTTAAAAATCTACACAGCTGTTATTTTACAGAATGATCTTCTGCCAGTAAACAAATGCTGACTCTAATGTACTTCTGATTTTGACCCCTGGGTTGAAAATTTTCTGTATAAACACCAGCTGATGAACAGGTCGCTTTGTTTTCAAGACAAGACTCTCACACTCGCCCCCCACACAGCAGGTCCCCGATCCAGATAAAAGACTTCAAAATGTCCAGCAATAATTTTCACTGAACAATTTTTTCTTTGTTCCAAGCTGTCAGATTATTAGTGGGAAAGGATTAGCAGGGAAGGGAAAGTGTTTTTGTCTAAACATTTTATTCGGGTGCAAAAAAAAAAAAAAAAAATCTATTTTGATATTCTCAGGTAGAAAATTTCCACATTTTATGGACAAAATGGTTTGAAAATTTCACAATGTAAATGTAATATAATTTTAAAATTACAGACAAAATACAAAGAAAATATTTTGATGTTTCACAGTAAATTATTTTTTCACCCAGCTGCACATATTTTCTTGCTGAAAGTGAGTTTTATGCAGACTAATAGCTTTTTCATTCCATACCAAAACCAGATAAAAAGGAAGACACAGAAATTCCCTGGAATTTGAGAACTATTCATCTGTGGCTCTGATCCTCTTCACAAATGCATTAGAATAACAACCAAGAGGGATATCTGTGAGCATTGAAATAATAATCAAAATTTCAGTGGAAAAAGAGATATTTCCAGTTATTCAGTTAACTGCTAACCTGCTTCTCAGGGTTTTGACTCCTGAGAGATTTACCACCAACCATCTTATCTGCTTGGTGCTGTACTTTAATGTTGATTTTTTACTAACAGAAATGACCTTTGGCAAAAGGACCCCCCAGTTTGCAGACTGGGAAGGAATTCTGAGTATTGCACGAGTAGGTGATAGCACAGCACCCACAACCCCTTCTCTGAGGAAGGTTTTGCCATGTGGCAGCCACTGGGAACATCTGAGCCTGTTGGTGCTTGTAGCCAGGGAGCAAACTTCTCCACTCCCAACATTTCATATTGGGCATAATTGGAACCACTGCTCAGAGGAGGATGCTCTGAGCATTGTCAGTAAAGAGTTTTTGGCCAGCCCATCCCTTTCCAGAGGAGCAGTAGCGATCTCAGCCCTGCTCAGCACCTTTCCAGAGGATGTTGCACAACACGGCTGCATCATGTTCTTGCTCTGTCATGTCCCTTCTCAAGCAGTGTCGTAAACAGCATCTTATTCACTTCAGTGGCATGTGCAGAGAAGAAACATCACATGGTGATCCTGGGAGCTGGGGCCAGAAAAGGGAAAAAAAAAAACTGCACAGTGTGAATGACACCAACTCTGAGGTTGCTTGACAGCAGGGTTTTTCTTTTAGGGATGCGTGTGAAAATGGTAACAGGCTTTATCTCACATGAAGAATTAGTTTCCTGTTCTAATAATAGTAATAATAATCACAACAATAGCCATAACAAAATTCCCCCCAAATGAAATGAATATTTTTTGGGTTCCAGTGTCATCTAAGTACTCCCCACACACCCTTAACTCTATAAATCAAAAATAGCCCCAAAGATACCAGCTCAATTTTATATATGTGAAAATATGTTGAGTGGGACTGGCTGCATCTCCCATTGCAAATCCAAAAAGGGATTTGAAAAAACTCAAGGCAATAAAACCCCCCAAATCCGGGAACACTACTGATGGGGTGGGAGGGAATGACGTGGTGGGGAGAGGTTTGAACATTCAGTGGTAGTGTTTAGCAAAACTTTGTGTAAGAAAAATAATGATGTCGCCTTCTGTAGCTGCTAGATATGTTCAATAATTTTTTATTCAAATATAAATATTTAAGATACTGAAAAGCTGCTTTTGCTACTCCCTTAAAAATTCCAAACTGTACGACCAATTCCTATAAATGACTAATCTTATTTTAAATGAAGCTAATTTTTGGCTAGGTCTTGAGAAGAAAAAAATATTGGATCTGCAACAAAATTCATATTTTTCCCCCCACACTGTATCTTAAAAATGTATCCAGACTAACAGCTTGTTTCCAGATGATATTAGATGCTCCTTTTGGTTTCCAAAATCATATTTTTGTATCTGGTTGTGTGACACAGAGATCTGATACAGGTTCTAGATTTTTTTTGCCCCCTCCTCTTTGTGAAGTTCAGGCTGGGGGATCTTCACCAGCTGTTGGGGGGGGAAAAAAAAAACCAAAAAAGAAAAAAAGAGCTGGTTTAGAAAATCTGGGGAAGAGCACAGTCCTTCCCCCCTATGGCGGGTGGATTTATTGGGTGTCATGATGACACAATGTGTCTATTTGCAGGCGAAGAAAGCCCCCTACTTAACCTCCATCTTTTTGTGTGTGCACGTACCAGAAGGCACCACACTGTTGCTGGAAAGCAAATAATTAGTGACATGTTCTGTAACACCATTGCTATTTAAAGCTAAATCAGTGGGTTAATGCTTCTCGAAATGTGACATCCATGAGGGATTCTCGCTCCAGCACTGTTAGTCACTTGGTGGTCTCTGGAGTGACCGGATCAATGCCCTGAGTTTTAAAAGTCTTGCTTGCAATAGGAAACAAGTGATTATTGGAGATTTTTTTTTTTTTTTGGAGGGGGAGGGTTGGATTCTGCAGGAGTTGACTCTTTCTGCTCAAAGAGCCCCACAGGAGATGGTGGTACCCAGCCCTCTGCTGACCTTCACCCCAGCACACGGCTCATGGCCCTTCTATGAGGCAAGGACGAGCAGGAAAAGCACATGGGATCAACTTCTGAATTTCAAAATCCCTGAAGGCAGAGCCCAGGGCTCCCCGGGGCATCTGCTCAGCACTAAACACCCTGACAGGCTGAAAGAATGAAGCCCAAGAGTTTGTAATTGCACACCAGTGATAGAGAGAGAGACTCCGGGGTTGATTTTGCTCAGGAACTGAAGCAATTCTTCACTAGGGCAAATGACCTGAACAAAACACTTTGCATGGGTGAGAATAAAATCCAAAAGCATTGAGGAAAGGGAAAAAAAAAAAAAAAGAAAAAAAAAAAAAAAGAAAAAGAAGAAAAAGGAAGAAATAAAACAGTCAAATCACATTTTACTTCTCCTTCTTACCCAGGAGACTGACACAGTAGCTTTTTTTTTCTCCTTCCCATTTTCCATTAAGCTGGTTCTTTAAAACACATCTGAACTTTTCCCATCCTGACGATTCCCACGGACAATTGGCAGAAAATCTAGGACAACTTGCAATACTGGGATTTTTTCCAGGCATGAGTAACTTGTTAAAAAGCCACTATTTCCCTAATACTAACAGTAAACAGAGTTCACATCCACATGAAATCCTCTGTGACCCATCGGGGAAAGTTTTTTGTATATTTATACAGGGAGATATATGAAATCATTTAATTCCTTTATCCATCAAGCACTTGGAACTCAGCATGTCCGTTTATATTTCACTTACAAAAATAAATATACACATGCATGCCAGGCTAGATTTAAAGGTATCCTTTTCCCCCAGTTGACAGCTCCATGCCTGTAGTTTTATAAGGGAAAGCTTTAGAAAGAACAGTATTTAAAATAAAGTCAGTGAGCCATGTTTTATGTCACGCTGATGAAATATAACTCCATCACACCTGCTGCTCCTACTACTTTGGGTGGTGGACAACTCTATTGAGCAGCTATTTCCCAATTTTCTGAGCATTTAGGAAACTGTGCGTTTGGGCAAGCAGAAATTTTGGACAGACATCTGCTGTGTAGATGTATTAAATGTACAATGATTTCAAAACATCCGCAAATGATCACTATTTTTTGGGACCTGTTGATGTATCCAATTAAGCTAAATCTATTTCGGAGAAGGAAATCCAAATTGCAGTAACATTTGAAGTCCCTCTCATACCATGTCCCACCACAGAAATGGGTTCTGCCTGCTCAAGGAAGTTGAAACTATCTAAAAATAGATATATAGCCTATTATTTTTTTCAGATGTTCTAATAGCGTAAAAGTACCAGGAAGCCCTTGTAAAGTGTAGGAAAAAGGACAAACAGATCTGCCTGTGGCTGAATTTTGGGTACCATATGGGATGGAGCTCAGAGGTGCCATCAGTTTGAGCACAAGTGCCTGGTTTCTTGATTTCCTTTTCAAGTACAGTTACAAAGGCAGTGGAGATGTTTCCAGTAGGATCATACTCCCTGTTGTAACCCTATTTTTAGAGAACTGAACAGAAACTGGGAGCCCTGCATTCTATTCACAACAGTGCAACTCTCTCACTCAAATCTGTTTTCCTGGCTATGCCTCAGTTTCCCTAAAAGAAAAAAAACCACAACAGAATGAGCAAAATACTTTGTAAAACACTTTGAAGTTTGTTTTATCCTAACTATAATAATGTGATCTTAAATCATATGGCTAGAGTATGTGACGTAAAGACTTTTCCACGTTTCTGATTTTTTTCCATCCAAAAAGGGTGTGAAAAGACAAAACTGTGATTTCTTTCTAGTAGGGATTTCCAGAAAACATTGGGTTTTGGAAGAATCAAAAGAAAACACGTTGGCTTTGGACTGCTTTCCTCTTGGAAGGTTTTGTCAACCTCACATTCCCTGCAAGTGAAATTAGGTGTGTTTGCACAGTATTTTATGTGCAGCCTTTTAGTCTGTCCACAAAACATAATTCTCATTAACAGGAGCTATTAACAACCCTCTTCCATTAGGATGGATTTCCTCAGTGGCTTATGGTTTCTTTGTTGGCAAAGTGGACTCTTTCCTTGGGAAAATCTCTCTTTAAAAAAGGAAATTATTTGTTTGGAAGAGTGTTTTGACTTAAACATTCCCAACTTGGTTTGTCATCCAGTGCTGGTTTTGGTGGGAAGGGTGGCAAGGTTGTACATTGACAGTGCCACAGACCTGAATAATTCCCAGCCAGCCCAAATCTTCCAGTTTTCCTGACCACCTCTGGAATCCTGGACCACAAAGTCTAGGGCAAAAGTGAAGCATCCAGAGACACAGGAGAAAAGGGGATGTGGCCATCACCATGCAGGACCTGGAGACTTCTTCTCCACCTCCTGCAGAGGGAAGAAAAACGAGGGTTTCTGTGCATACTCCACATGTTCAGCCTTGGTACCCCTAGGTATCAAAGCAATTTTCTTTGTCCTACACAGGAGAAACTAGTTTTGGTTTTGGGTTTTGGGTTTTTGTTTTTTGTTTTTGTTTTTTTTTTTTTTTTCTTTTGTTTAATGGAGCCCTCCATTCAGACTCACAGGATATTCTGGAAAGCTTTTGAGGGTCTCATAGCACATTTCAGCCCAGTGCTTTTGTGTTTTCCTTCAATGCCTACATGGGGAAATGAATATATGTTAGTTTAGTTTTCACATCTCTGTTTCAGAGCACCCTTTGGAATTGATTTGAGAAGCAGATCAGCAAAAACACACAAGGGAATGCCCCCCCCCCCCCCCCCATAATTATTCCCACTACGTACCTGATTAGAATCAGTAAATTGATCACCACCTCTGCATCTGAAAATTATCATTAAAGCCATAGCCAGGCTTCTATAGAGAGGGAGTTATTAGGGGTCTTTTTGGCATTGTGCCCCTAATTACTGTCTGGTGAGAAACCCTAAAAACTCCAGATCTTTTCTTGGAACTATTGAGAGATCTCCTATTATAGTAGTGATCCAGCAATAAAACAAACCAAAACCAGAAAGAATTGGTTCCATCTCTGAGGGCTTACAGTGAAACATTTGCTAAAGTTTTATTAGTTCTGGCATAATGAAAAGTATTTTGAATTTAAATAAAATAGAAGTATGGTAGTTACAGCAACAGGCTGTATTTTTGCTGTTTGGATGAAACGTTTCAGTCTTGCTGGGAATGAGCAGATTGCTTTTCCCAGCTCCTCAGGAAGTCAGTGCCAGTCTCATAAACTCTTTCAGATTCTCTCAAAGTACAGATGAGGCCAGAACTACTTTTTTTTTTTTTTTTTTTTTAAACTAAGCAGTTACATTGCTAACTTCCCCCATCTAATGGATATTCCTTTGACTCAGGAGTTCAGGACTAGGCCCTGAGAGTATTTTACCTAAATTCCCCCTGCCTTTGTGACTAAATGTTCAGGGGGGATTTGAACGCCTCCTTTCAGCATTAACAAGGTCCTCAACATTCCATGAGGTCACGTTTGAGGACTTCCATGAGAAGGAACAGGGAGCTGTTCTGTGGGAGCTCCTTATTCTCATGGAGCTCAAGTCATTTAAAAGGATGAGAAAGTTAGTGTAATGTTTTTCTCTTTATTTGTGGTGTCTCAAATTATTTTTTATGAAGTTATTTGTACACATTTCAGCGCTTCCTGTTTGGAGGAGACGTGGTGGCTGAAATACCATGAGAAAAACTTCTTATCCTGATGGCAATTTGGATCTGGCTAGCAGCAAGAGAAAGAGTTTAAAATCCTCACAGAGCTCTTGCTTTTTTATCCAATGTCTCCCCTGATTTATGACAAAGGCTGTGTTCTGACTGATGAACGAGATATTTTCTGATTCTGAGACCACACAAATATTAGAAGTTTGGCTCCTAAATGGACTTTGAGGTTTGTAGTTTCTCTAGATCATATCAAACAAGTAGATTGCCAGTGTGAGATTAGGTGACTTTTGTACCAGGCAGATTTTAGGCTGGTCTAATCTGAAAGTAAATCTTGCTTTATTTTGCAAAAAAGGGTATATTTCCCTGCTATGTCCCACCAACTTATTTACAATTTGTATTCTCTATGCCACAGATACTGTCAAAAATCTTATTTTTTTCAATAGTTTCTTTTGTCACAGACCAGAACTAGGTTGGGTTCTTTGTTGATGTTGGCTCAGGGCAAAGAAAGAATGAAGCATCAACAGATGCACCACCAAACAACCCAGTTCTGTCTGACTTGGTCCTTGGCATCTGTGTGCTATTTCTGTCAAACTCAATCAAACTGAGTGTTAATTTTTGAAGCAAAACCCCTGTGATTATTTCACTTGTGATGTAAGCCAGATCTAACCTCAAGACTGTCAAAGGCCAGAAGTCAATGACCCAATTTTTCATGCCATGCAGCCCTCTATCAGTAGCCAGTGCTTTTCCTGGTACTCATTCCTACTCATGTAGATTATTCATTCTTCGTGAAATTTGTTATAGATGCCAAATACAGTATTTATATAAAATTCAGCCCAGTTACAACTTTGAGAAGTTTTGCCTACAGCACACTGTGGCAAATAGATCCCAGAGTGCATGTCAAGTAAGTATGAAACCTCATCCAGACAGGAATCTCACTTTGCACAGGGAAATACTTCTTAGAGCAATCACAACTGAATGCCAAGTGTCCCCAGTGAAAAGTTTTAGTGAGAAATTTGTGTTTGGTTATTGCAATTATGGATCTTTCCCTAATTGCTCTCTCACTTGGAGTATAAAATGGAGTGATCTTGGTATTTAAGGACCTTTCTACTCTGATTATACTATAGAGTCCAGTGGGACAAGTCTTTGACCTGGATTTCTGCCTTCACCTGAGCTCACCTTGGGTTTTATAGTTCACCAGTGTTGGTGTTCCTTGATTTTTTTTACTTTTTTTTTTTTTTTTTTTTGCTCCTGAGGCCAGGAATGCAAAACCTTAGCAGTACAAATTTAGCTTGTGCTTTTGCAAAATTAGTGAATAGTAACCCAGGTCAATGAGAAAATTTCAGCAAACTGGAAAACTGCCATGTTTAATAAAAAAAAGGGGAGGGAAAAGGGCAGAGTGGCTTCATACATCGATAATATCTCTCTAGCTTTCTTTTGATCAGCAGGAGCACTGTGTAATGAGGCAGGAGAATGTCTTCTCTCTGGGAATGCAGTTATTCAGAGTTGGTGACAGCATGAAAACTCTGCATATTTGGTCTCCCAGCTCCACTGCTTGTCCTGCTTTTTGTGGACTTCATCTTCCCCATGCAAAGACTAGTTCTGGGGGAATCTTTCTTTCCAGGACAGCATGAGATTCACAGGCATCTCTGAATCCTAAAAGTGGAAAAGGTGTAGAGAAGAGGAACTGAGACATAAACAAAAATAGACAAGTACATAATTATAGTAAATAAAAAAAAGAAAGCTAAAGAATATTAACTAAACTATAAAACAGTCATTAGCTGAATTTAATTTAAGTTGGCTAAAGAATGGCATGCTAACAGAATTTCACACTGAAATTCCCTCTAATATGCAGGTCCATTGAAAAAAATGAAAGAATTCAGGTACATTATTAATGCATAAATTAGTTAGCAGAATGAGCTGGAAAAGTAAGACCAGGAAATAACTATTTTTTGCGTGTTTTTCTTCCTTGAAAAGGAAGGATTTTCTTCCAGAAAACCCCTATTTTCTGACAAAATTTATTAAAGCAGGGCATTTTGACAGATTAAACTGCAGTATTTATCCAGACATTGTCAGTCTCCTACATACCTTTCTTTTGTTGTTATTGCATATTCAAAATCTATGGAAATAGAGGATATTTTCTACAGCTGTCCTGCAGACAGAGCCTACAGTATGTCAAAAGTTAAAAGCAGTCAGGCTGTGATGGTATCAATGGTGGCTGGTCTCTGAACACAATTCCAAATGCACAGACCTATATTTAGAACACTACATTCCTTTTCTTTTCCCTGTTTTTTCCTTTTAAACAATAACCTTCATGAAAAGGCTGTGATATACATCCCAGCAACCCAGGTCTGAAAAAAAAAAAGAAAAAGAAAAAAAGAAATCTTATTAGCAGTGAGACAGTAATCCTGCTGTCAAATGTGCAAATATTTGCTAATAACTGTTGCTGTCCTGTAGGCCTGGAGGAGTGCTCCATCTCATTCATCTTGTTTGGTTTTTGACAGAGGGCTTCCCTTACATCTGTCCTCCTCTCTCACTGGTCCTGGATTCCTCTCATCCCAGTGGTGTGCTGGGCTCAGTCCCGCTGTTGGTCTTTATCCTGGGAGTTCAACTGGAGCTCCAGGAAAGAATGTGAAAGATGTGTGGGCTCCTACATTTGCTTTTCCTGGCGTGGTGCTTGTTGTGTTTGCTTATCATAACCAAATAAATGTGGGGGATGCTCAGGACACCTGCAAACCCTCAGTGTTCCCTGGGAGAAAGTGGCTGTTGCAGGGGACCACCACAAACTGTCTTGCCTAGACCTAGAGAGAACATCTATGAAATTAATTGGTACTTTCAAATAAAAGGCATTTAATGTAAAACTGATAAATCCATTAAATGCGTATTACGGCTGCCGTGGCTTTATTCAAGGAAGAGATTTATTCGTGGAACAGTTTGCTATTGCCTGTGCAGTTATCAGTGAATAATGATCTGGTGGTTTAATGCCTGAATTCCAGGTAGATAATAAAAACAAAGCAAAACAAAAGGATTAACGCAATTTATTTATTTTTGGTCCCTTTCCATGTGTGTGACTCCCTGCAGAGCTGCAGGCATGCAAGTAAGAGCAGAGAAATTGGTCTGATGCTGTAACCCCTGTGCGACAGGGTGTGTTTGCAAAGCTGCTTGTGTGTCTCTGTAAATGCACAGAAATTATGTGGATGCACCTAATCCATCAGTCTGAGCTCAAAGCACACATTGGCTACAGTCACCCCAAAAGTGCACTAAAATCCAGTCTCCACCTGAAACTCCTCAATGTCCCATGACTCCCCTCAATGTTTTGTTTCTCATTTTGGGTCCCAAGTGTTTATCTCCACAAAAGACCCTGTACTGCCCATGTGTGTAAACCCTCAAAAATACTCTGATTTTATCCACAAGTCAGGGGAGCAGCTGGGAGACATTGAGGGTTTTTTTCCTTTTTTTCCCTCCCTCTTTTTTTTTTTTATTTCCTTTGTTTGCTGCCCCATCTCTGACTTGGAGGGTCAAATCCATGGCAAGTTCATTTCTGGGCCAACTCTGCCAAATTATATGATGTGAATTAATGTCTACGAGAGCTTAGAACAGCAAACTCTGATTTAAGCTCTTAGGTTGAACTTGTCTACAATTGTTGAGGTGAAAGGCCAGTTCATACCCATTAATTAAGCTAATCCATCTCAATCTACTTTATTTTATACCTTTTAGGGTTTGTGACTCCAAGAAATATATTTAGATAAAGCAATGCTGTTAAAACCCGGGAACATTGCTAAAGACACTCACCACCAACCGTTGGTTTATATTAGAGATCACTTCAAGCATTTTTTAAATGCTGGGAATTAAATTTAATCACAGATTTGCTAGTTAGTCCCAACACAAGGAGCAGTTTCCTATCCAATTGGTTCAAATAAGCAGTCCATTAATGTCAGGGTTATTTTTGATTCTGATTCTTTGTCCATTTTTAGTAATTTCATTAATAGGCAAGCATTACTGTTGGATTCCCCCTGATTTTTACTTCCACCTCTTCCTTCATTGTGGTTTTAGGGCTAAAACACATGAAAATGAGGGAGCACAATTACCTTGTGAAATCTGAACCTAAACACAACCTCTAAGTAGAGCTTTTAGGGGCTCTTTGTGTACATAGCAGCAGGCAGAGAATATTCAGAAAGATTAGCAAGGTTCAAGCTTTATCTAAGAGCATATGGGAATTTCTTAAGAGGATCTAATCTAAAAATAGGATTAAGACATATTACCAGATGTCTATCCCCTAAATATTCATTTTTAAACTGAAGATATTTAATGACTGAGTAATATTTAATAAGTTATTAGTTGACCGTAGAGGCTTCTGAAATTGAAATTCCTTGGAAATGTCTATCACGATAATAATTAATAAGGATTTTAAACCAGCATCTTCATTGCAATGGTTTTCTGCCATATTACAGAAACCCATTTTTAAAAAGTATGGGCTGATTTAGATTTGATTTGGGTTCTTTTGTGGTTTTTTTGGGGGTTTTTGAATAGTATGTAGAGAACAGAAAATGTTCTCTAGCATAGAAATTCCTAAGGTAAAAATGAGCAGAAAGCAGACATGAAAGGTTTGAGATAAAGATCTGTGTATTTACCCATTTTTATCTGTATGCTTTTATTCTGGAAAACAGTCCAGAACGACAGGCAGGAGGCACTTACTGTGGCTTGCATGTGGCCCCTGTGTTGCAGGATGCAGACAGACAGCTCATTTAAAGGACAGCAGGTCTTATTGATCTCAGCATCCACAAAAACCTGGAGCACATCTTAAAAAAAAAACATTTTTCAGAGATTTAAGTTTTCTACCATCATACAGATGAAGAAAAGGTGAAATACTTCTAGTACAGAATTTTCAGTATAGTCAGAAATGTGGGAACATGCAAATAAGCCCTGGTCCACTTTCACATTTGGATTTCTAGCTCAAATTTTCTAATACTTTTCCATGCTTGAATTTTGGGCTGTGTTTATTTTCTACGAAATGTAGTGGTAAGTCCAAAGGCTGGGCTCACACAGAGGTTACTTGCTCAGATTCACAAGGTAAGCTAAAGTCAGAGTTCTCCTGAGAAATCTTATCCTCTATGGCCACGATGTCATAAGTCAAGAATATAATTGAAGTACATTTCTTGTGATATTTGGGCACATGTTTCACAGAGGAGAGAAAGGATTATTGTTCTTTCTCTCCTATATCCTGTTAAAATTTTTAAAATCATGGAATACTATAATAAAAAAAAAAAAATCAGATTACTTTTATAAGTCTTAGTCTATAGGTGCCTTCTCTAAATCATGGTTGCACCAGTTCCCTCACCTGGAGAAATCGGATGTCCTTCAACAGGAAAAGAAAACTCAGACATAAAGTGCAGAGCATCCTGCTGGAGTGACAGAGGAAAAAATGTTTGACTTGTGGAAAACCATGAAGCTCTTAGTCTTTTCCAGGGTTTAATCCACTGCTGTAGCTATGGAGCAGCTCTAGAGAGGAAGGAACGGTGTTGAGAAACTGGAGGAGCTATAGTAGCCTTGTGGTAACACTTGGAAATTATGCTCCCTCTTCCCTCCCTGTCAGTCCCTCTGGACGTTGGCACATAAAACGCTGGGCACAGCTGTGCCTAAGGGGGAAATTTCACTGCCCTGCTTTACAATCGTTGTTTTGAGTCACTGATCAGCTGATAAGCACCAGAGAATAGTTTGTTTGAAGTGTGTATGTGCTCCATTCCGAGCAGGATGGGAATTATCAGTTCATGTGTCTATCAGATAATCACGGTGGATAATAACTGGCAAGTGTGGTGTTGATGTTTTGCCTGAGTGATGAAGAGGATCATTTCTTCTTCCTCTTCATGTACCTAAAATTTTGTCTCCTAGCAAACTTGGGAATCCAATGCACATCCAGGATTTTATTGTGCTTTATTGTGTTACATTTTATTTTTTGTCCAGCCAGAATAATTAGTTATAGGAAAGAAAATATAGTGAAGCAAATGCTCCTGGAGAGATCTTTCCATTATTTTTAATTTTTTTTCCTTCATCGCTTGCCAACCATGGGCTCTGCACTTGGCTTCTCAACCAGGAAGAGAAAAGAAAAGATAAAGGCACAAAATAACTTTCACAAGGAAGAGACAGTAGCTCATGCTTGAAATGTTTTTTGCTTTCACTAGTGAGAGGTAAAAGACATTTGCCCAGCGCTGGACTGTACTCTGTGGGTCTCAGGGCCCTAATACTCATTTTTCTATATTAATACTAAATACTAAATGTTTCCCCTCAACCAGCTAATAACAAAAATGAAGACTATTCCAGCAATTAACCTGCTAGTCTGATCTTGATAAAAGTGAATTCAAATAATTAATCTCGTTCTTCATAAAATCATACAACAATTTATTTTGTAAGAGGCCTTAAAGATCATCTTGTTCCAACCCTATGCCATGGACAGGGATACCTTCCACTAGGCCTGATTTCCCCATCCAGCTTTGTTGGTCCTTGTTTGTACATTGCACCAAAAAGTTGATTGTTCGAGACCAGAAGCATAAAGATATTTATGAACCCATACTGAAATTACAAATAGGATGCTTTTTAGGGATGGAATGTGAGTGCCTGATTTTCAGTCTGGATTTGGCCTCTAGTCTCTTGTTCCTTGTTTGAGTTGAAATAGCCCTTTTCCATACCACAGCAATTTAAAGTTTAAAACTAAAGTTTTAAAGAAAAATAAATTAAAGATCACACAAGCATTAGGGTAAAAGAGACAGAAGCATTTCTGAGTGATGGGTCACGCATTGGAAATACATTCTCTTGTGACCCAAAACTTCATATCTATGTATATTTATGAAATATCTAGCAGATTATTTATCTAGGTTATGCTTGTCAAGGAGCTGCAATGTAGCTATTTGAATAGTGTTTCAACTTTTACAGTCACCTGGAGAGGCAGAGAAGTTTGGTGAAGTGCATAACGCATGTCAGGTGACAGAATGGCAGCGGTGGTGGCCACACACTCTGCAGAAGTTTGGGAAGGAAAATAAGAGGATAAAATCCACTCACTCACTGGAAACCTAGAATGTTTGAGTTTTCTGGTGGGGAACCTTCTGAGGTAGGGAATTGCTCTTAGACCTCTCAGCAAATCACCAAAATTACATCCTTGGGTATTTGCACACTTCCACTGGAGCATGAGAAGATTATCTACTGTACAGACAATTACATCTGCAGTCTTATCAGCCAAAATACTTTCTACCCCTTCGAAAATATCCTTCAGTGGTCTTCCTGAAGCCACTCTACTCACAGTACTACAGCCCCATGACACTGGTGGGGCCACTGGCTGCCCTCCAGCTCTTGATTTCTAATGAATTTCTCTTTGCTGGACATGAGATGGCACGGAGTAGGAAGGAGTGGTGGATTTCAACACATAAACAAACCCCCTCCTTCAAGGTTAGTGTGTCTGGCTGTGTACACACCCTGTGTGTACACTCAGGGTGATTCTGACCAAAGCTACCACATCTTGGCCTGTCTTCAAGCTGACATAATTTTGTAGTGGCTAAGATGGTATGGGAAATAAAAATATAAAATAAACCAGCTTTTCTTCTCACCCCAAATCCCATACAATTTTGCCTTACGCATTCTTTACTCTGGCCCTCTTCTTTCCATCGGTTGCCAAACTAAAGTTTTGTACCAGGCCATTAAATAAAAAGTGAAAACAAAACTTTTATTGACATGAACACTTTTTAAAATTTTTCTCTCTTTGCCATTGGGGCCTCAGCTAAAGTGACCTGAGGCTAAATAGGCTCTCAAAGAAAGCTTTCTTGCCAAAGAAATGTCATTGCTGTTAAACAGTACTAATGAATGCATAGATTTAGAACCTTATTTACATTGAAATTTGTTTAGTAAGCCAAGTTAGGTCTGAAAATTGGGACAAACTGTTTCCTCAATAATTTAATAACTCCAAAGACCTCGTCCATTTGAAAAAGTCTGAGCCTCAACATCCACTTACAAATGCAATGTCACGTTTCCCAAAATTGAATAAAATGCTAATAATACAGCAGATCCCCAGATCAGTAAGTAAAGTGGCTTTTAGCTCTGAGTTCAGCTGCAGACAGAGTGAATAACAACAGTCAGCTTACTCTGTCCTAAGCAAAATGGTTTTATTACATCAATTGCCTGTGTTTCAAGTGTTTTGAAGGGTTCACATTTATTTTCATAACCTTGCTGAATTTGGCACCCTTGCCAGTAGTGCTGGAAATTTCATATCGGGAGCTTTTCATTAAAATAGGCCAATTAACTCACTCAGGTCACATTCCCTATATGAACTGCTTTTAATAGTCAGCCTCGCCACCCATTTTGTGACAAACAAAAATCTGCAACAAGAAACAGATTCATTAATTCATTTTGGTGAGCCATTCCCAGAGGAAAGTATATATCAGCTGGTTAACCAAAAAAGGGAAATTTGGACAAGTAAATAAAATATATGTCCATCATACTACTCCGTGAAAGTTACAGTGTCTGCTTTGTGGAACATAACACTTGTTTCTGTCTTATGGATCAGTGTTTCTGCAAAATTTGGTTTAGCCTTGGTGCAGAGGCTTGGTTCTTTATCCTGATGGAAACTCTCCTGCAGCATGGGAGGGGTGGAAGCTAATTTATAGCCTGAGCTACACAGTAATGTTCTGCTTTGCTGTGAGAGACAGAACTGTGTTTTCTAGAATAAAGACAACAGTTGCCATTTAATGCTTTTGTTGGAGGTAACATTCATTTGAGAATTTATTCTTGAATGGAAGTTAAATGCTCAATATATTATGAAATGTGCAGGACCCTGTGGAAGAGATACTTATGAAAACTCTATATTCCACTGTAGTAAAGCAGGTAGAAGAAACCCTACCACAGAGATCAGACTTTGATGTCAAAACCAGTCACCCATTACTTCAGGACTTATGCTTTTTTTCACTAGATTGCAGTTATACTGAATTCCAGTCCCAAAATTGGTTCACAGTTTCCCACTGGTATAATTTTAAATAGTGTTTTAAATGGAAATAAACAAATGCAATCAGGCCATTATGACTCTTGTCCTGAAACTGGGGTAATGAGCAAACAAGAGAGACCCCAGTAATGTCTAAATATTTTAAATATGTCTGGGAAATGATGTGTTGTTCCCACACAGCAAACAATTTGTGGAACATGGCAGATCTCAGTCAAACTAAGAGCTCCCAAACAAATGTACCTTTCTTCACTACAAACTGTTAGGAAATACATTTTTGAAGCTGAGCCTCTATCAGAATATGATATTACATGACACTGTAACCTTTTTCCCTCCAGAAAACCACCCTTTATGAATAAAACATAGGTGACCTTTAAAAACTTAGCAGTTGTACTAGGTGATTGCATATTAACAAGCTTTTTGAGGAACTAGGACAGGCACTGTACGTTTCAGTTAAGGACAGATAATAGAACTATTCAAATAATTTATTATTTTATACAATATAGGGAAATGTAAGAAAACTACCTCAACAAGAGTCTACTTAAATTTTTGTTCATATAATTTTATGTGGCTTGCTCCATTCATCTAAATTATACAGTCACTGCTAAATGAAAGACTTCCTTTTAAAGGACAACTCTGATTCTCCTTTACTTGAAGTTTATGAACAGCTTTGGTTTGGGGCCACTTGATTGGACAAGCTGCAGTGACTACGAGGCATTTTTTCATAGGTGATCAAAGATATCTGAGGCCTTCTGTCCTTCCTTTGCCAGGATGAAAGGTTTGGAGACAAAGACTGAGCTGATTTAAATCAGTAGAAATGGGGAAACATCACGGCATATATGGCAATGTATGAGGGTAAAGAGGACTCAGTCCTTTGGCTGACTTTCTCTAGCAAAGGCTCTTGACTTTATTTGATCATCTTTATTAAAGCCAAATGAAGAAAAGAGAGAGTAGGTTGACACTAAAGAGAACATTTCTACCAGAGGGATAACTCTGGAAATTCATAACATTTATAAGTTTGAATAATTACACTAAATCTCATCTTCTTCCTTCCTTCACTCTTTCCCTAGTTCTAAAATCTAGTTATATGAAGTAGAAATTTAGGGTGATATTCTGATGTCCTCTAGCTCTTGAATGGTCCATCATTTTGGCATCCCTCCTTACTTACACATTCAGTACATGGAGATTGACAAATGAGAAGAAATAAATTGCTCAGCACTTTTTCTCTTTTTTTTTTCCCTACCCCAAAACTAATCCCGTGGCATGTGAGCAGGATTCTGTCTTTTACTGAAAAACCTAGCGGTCATAAACCTTATGCCATGAAAGCAGTCAATTCCCAGCTTAGTGAAGATGAAATAGTAGTAGTTACAAAGCAGATTAACCATTACAGAAGTCTAAATGATTATTTTAAAACCTGACACCCATTGCATCTGAATGTATCATTTGGAATCCTGGAAGGCTGATAAACCATGCCCTGTTTCTTGTTTCCTATGCACTATCTCAGGTATAATTGCCTGAAGGTGACTAGATTTTACTTCAACCTTTTGCTACATAAGCAGCTCCCTCTGAGTATTAGTGCTATATCCAGGCACAGAAGAGAAAAAGAAAAAAAATCACCAATATTTGTAATTGTATCATTTAATGTCCTTAGGCTGGCTGAAAATCTTCCAAGTGGGAGTTTTGGGGGTGCTGGGTGTGTGCATCTTTCCCTCGTGCAGGCAGAGCTCACAGTGGTTTATCCTTTGGGCCGGTGGGAGAGAAAGGGAAAAATGTTCCACCGGACCAACCTGATTGGTTTTTCTCCAATGTGTCATTACTGTGTTTCAGAGCATCTGTGTTGCTGCCGTATGAACTGGATAGGAACACAAAGTAATCAATTTCAGTTGAGAGCACTAATTTATCACCTTGCCATCTTTTATGCAAGTAGAGGATCTCTCTCTCTCTGTGTTACTCTTCTACTTTCTAAATGCAAAATCAGGACAATAAAGAGACGACAACACCCACCCACCCCCCACCCCCCCTTTTCCTCCCTCTCTTTCCTCTCCCTATTTGTTTATAAGCCCTTGTAATTAAAATAAATGCTCTGAGAAGCAGAAATGTACATTATCATGCTCCATCATTGCCTGTTAAAGGGCAAGAGTCATGATGGTTCTTAGTGGAAAGTATACAGGAAAACACCAAATTTTAGCCTCTTCTGCATTGCTAAGAACCTTCTCTTAATGCACAGCTATCCACCAAACCATAGCAGAAATAGAAATCAAGCATCCTTTAATCCTCTCTTATGAAAATGGGAAAAAAACCCTGTTTTGTTGTCCTTGGCATAAATATTCTCTATCAAAGCTAGAAAAAAATGTCAATGTGGTGGACTCAGACTCTGGGTCAGAAACAGCTTGCACCTTGCAATCTCATGCCCATGAGAGATCCTGAAAGAGGCCCTTCAAGAAGGCCAGAACCTTCCCTAATCATGTGTCTAAGTGATCTTTTGGAGGCAAGCAAGAGCTCAGAATTTAAAGTCCATTAATGTGTTGGTTTGGTTTTCTTTTGACATTTCTCTGAAAGTTGAATTTCCCAAATCCCCACTTATTTTTAAATACAGCCTTTAAATAATATTTCCAACCTTCCCAAGAGTTTTTCTAGCCTTCAAGGAAAGCTGTTTAGTTAAAGCCAAGAAAGTTTTGGGTACACTTGATGTGCTTTCAGGACTATTAGAGATAAATTTACTCACTGTATGTTTGGGTCAACCTGAACATAGTGAGACATCCTATCCAAGGTACTAGGTATTGTCCCTGCTGTTTTTCACATTCTCTTTAAATCCTTTTTACCTGAAACTCTACAAACTAACAAGTTCTGTTTGCATTCACACACTTTTTACTTTCTTTGTTTGCTATTCTTTCAATCTTTGAACCTTTACTGTTGATGTTAAAGTCTTTCATCATCATTTTCCTTAGAAAAAAACCCTCTAGTTTATGCACACACATGGATATGTATATATATTCTTGGAACCTGACATTCCTCTGCTGTTCCCAGTATATCTTTCTAGGCCCCAATTTCCTAACCAAAAGCACATTACTGATCTGATTCTTTCCACAGCCTAGAAGCACATCAATAAACTAAAGATTATTGTGCTTTGTCAGGTTTTATTTTGTAACATTATGGGAAATTCTCTGCTGCTTTGGATGAGTGCGTAAACTCTTATTGCCTGACAATTAACAGAGCTAGTAATAGAAAATGCAATGTAATTTACCTTAGTACAAGGGATTTTGGTTAACAAAAATTAAACTATTGAACTCTCCTCTCGTAAGGGAAGGACATTCTCTCATTATGTGTGCAATTTTTTTTTAGGCGGTTAAATAAATAAAAAGCCCTGTACACAACAGCAACTGGGTGCTGGGCCTTGGGTGGATTTATTATGAAGTCTATGTGGAATTCTTCTAATGTGCTTGCTTTGGAACTAAACAACATGATCCCTCTGCAAAATAAGCATGCTGAAGCCTTTTCTGGGATACAGAGAGAGTTCACCAAATAAATAATGTTGAAGGGGGAGTTCCTTTATGTGCTGTGTAATTCCACTGTGCTGGAGATGACTTCTTACCTCTGTTGCTGAATTAGGAAGGTCAGAATTCAATTCTCTCCCTCAGCTACTACTTACCATAAATGTCGAGGGGCCACCACATTACTCTGAGGACCAGTCAGTCTTTTCAGTTTGACCTCCAAAGAGGTGGCTTGTGTATTTTTGGCCTCCCTGGTCTAGGAAGGTGATGTTTCTTTTCCTTTTTCCTTTTCCCTTTTCCTTTACATTTCCTTCTTCATTTTATTTTTTTTTTCTATTCAGGAAAAGAAAGTAAGCTAAACCTTAGTACAATTAATTTAAGGTTAATATTTCCCTCACCAGCTGGAAATTTTAGTCTGTTTGAAAGGAAGAAGCATGTAAATGAAACCCTGAGAAAAACAGAAAAACAAAGATGAGGAGTCAGGGTGAGGAGCTGGCATTGGGGTTCAAAGCATGGCCTTAAATTCCATGGTGCCTGATGTGAACCTGAACAAATCCATGCAGAATTTGTTTTTTGCAGACTACATGAATAAGGAGTTTTACAGTCACTTTCCTCAGCATACCTGTAGAAGAACCTCAGTAAGAAAATGGACCTTGGCACTGCAAGTTTTAGCTCTGACGCTTGAATAAAACTAATTTTTTTATATTATAGAAAGCCCACTTTGATCCATTGCTAATTTCAGGCCAAAGAAGTGATCTAATAAAATGTAAGGCCATAATGATGAATTCTTTGTAACCTTCTCATTTCGCATAGTTTCTTTATAGTGAGACTTATATCTGATTTTTAAATGAGTGAGAAGGAAAGGTTAGTGTTTGTGCCTACCTCTCTTTTTGTCCATCCCCTAAGGCTTCCAGCTGCTCACAGTCAACATTCTTCACCAGCACCAATTCAAAATTCTGGTGAAGGTGAGGTTTGAGATTTAAAAAAATTGGATAAGGTTATTAGTTTGGATGTTGCATGTCAGTTTCCTGTGATGTCTCTGTGGGTTTTATGTTCTCAATTTTGGAAGCCATTTAGATAATTCCAGCCCTAGGTTTCCTTTCCTATAACCATAAGTGTGCACACAAGTGAGAAAGTCAGGACAGTCTCAACAATGGCACAGGCCAGTAAAGCATGGCTTTTTCTGGAGAATTGGGTGTATTTGAACAGTGGGCTTTGTGAGGAAGGCAATAATAGCCTCGCATGGACAGATAATGATGGATGTTATGGAATTGAGAATTGGGGTTTAAAATTGTGCCCTCTTGCCCTCAAACCTCCTTACACACACAAGCAAAACAAAGCAGAGTTTGAGATGGAAGAATTAGACTGGATTGGTTGAAAAGCTTCCTTTTTACTGGAGGGGGTAAGCCTGTATCAGAGTGTTGAAATCACCTACTTGACCCTTGTCTAACCCTCAATCCAGAACGTACAAAGTGGGACAGAGCTAATCCCAGCAAGTAGTATTAAGCAAACACACTAACAATTTACTACCACTCAGAGAATGTCACTTTCTGAACTTTCAGCTCACATGATTTTGGAAGCAAGATCCATTTAAAGCAGAGGTGCATTACAGGGAGAATATGAAGGTCCACTTCAAATCCAGAAGTCACTCACTCACCACTGCTGAAGAAGACATCTCTTGTCATTACTGGTGTGTTCGGAGGAACATGCACAATATGCGACTTCCAGAATGCAATTTAATTCCTCTGCAGCATGTTTTCCCACTCATGTAATTTCCCTGAAATCTCTCAGGTCTCTCATCCAAACATATGCCATGACACTCAGCATCCTCAATAATTCAAATAAAAGCAATTACAGAAAATATGAGCATGGGGAATTATTGATATTTATGAAGATTTTCCTTTATAAAATTCCTTAAGAGGAGGTATTTCAGGCTGAAAACCTCTAGACTCTTCTTATATCACCTCAAAGCACAAAAGACCAGGAAAAAGGAAATGTGAAAATTCTTCAGATTTATCCTGCCAGTTGGAAAAGTTTGTTTAGTTTTGCCAAGGGCAGGTTGTGCTGATGCTGGCTAGGTTGATCTGTCCCTTACCTCCCAGTTAGATTTGAAAATTTAATTTATCAGGAAAGGTACAGTGGAAATAAAACAAGAAAATACAATCCAAATTGGTCAAACCTACAAGATCATACTCATTTTGGAATGGACTCTAACCTCAAATAATACTTCTATACCTCACACAGGGTTAAATCATGCTGATTTTTTAAAATGGATTTTTTTGTAATTTCAGTAGAACAATCAGTGAGATTATGTTCCTCGATCCTGAACAGAAAATTTGTGTGGTTTTGAACACAAATTGTAGCTTTAAGCTCAACAATTGAGCTTTGCAGCTCCCAACACCAAAGTACTCTCAACTTTAGAGGAGTTTGGATCTGATCCCATACTAGGACATTGTGGTTTAGATTAAGTTTTGATGTTCCTTGTTTCCAATAAGATAATGTGATGATGGAATTTCAGAAAAAATGTGGATAGACACTGACACAAAGAAACGATAATGTCAGGGTTGTTTGAGGGGTTTTAATGTATTATGAAGCATATATAATATTCATTTTTTTTCCTTGAGGTTTCTGGCTTAATTGGTCCTACAAAAAATGAAATAGAATGTTGTTAAAACATTAATCAAGAACAGAAACAATTCTGATTAACAAATGAAATGCATTAAAATGAGAAAGAAGTGCAAAACTACCAAGTGCTACTTACTAAATTACTGACAAAACCCAAATTGTAGTTATGTATTTCTTTGTTTGCCTGTTTTTTAATCTTCTTTTCTATTTGTTCCAGCATGAGAGTCTCCTGTTAAAGATAGATATAGCCTGAAGCAGGAAAATACCACCAGCTTGGAGCAGGAAAAAAAAGACTGTGAATGTTTCCCACTGAAATAAACAGTGAACTCATTAAAAATATGGTCAATTTTTTTTAATAGCAAAATCATTTTAAGTTTGCTTATATGCTGCAAATAAATCCTAAGGCCTGAATTATCGAGTATTATTAAGCCTAATGCCTTGAAAATTTCAGCATCATTCCCTCTGCACCTCCAAATGCAGAACTTAGTGGCCACAGTCCCCAGAAATATTTTCCTTTTCAAATGTGTGTGTTGAAGCCAACAAGACCCTTCCTGAATCCCTCACTCTTTCCTTGGTACATTTCCCAGGTAACAGAGCCAAATCCACAGTTTTTGGAGGTGATTAGGAATTGAAATTTAGGAACAGATTAGGAAGATGATCCTGGGGAACACAGGAGGAACAAAGTCAGTACTGTAATAGAATGAGTGGAGCGTGGAAAGCCCAAGAGTTTGTATTTCCTCTTATCTGACTTCTCCCATTCTGCTTCATGCTGAATCTGCTGTCTTATCTGTTTCTCATATTTGTTTTGTGATTTCGTTGGCACTGGCAGGGATTTTTTTCTCCTCTCATTCTGGAAGACATGCCAAAGAATGCAATGAAAGCTCGCATGACAATCTTTTAATGGTATATGCGAAAACATGAGGAATTTAAAAGGAAGAAGGAACATACTTGCAATTAAAATCACATGCACTATCCTGTAAATAGACTTCCACTGAAAGAATCTCATCTCAGGCACATGCTGCAACAGCTCCTGCACATGGCTCTAACTGTCATGGAACTACTTGCTGGTAAAATATTTACATTTCCTCAGGCTTATGCAGAGGGCACCTTCTCCTGAAGCAATGGAAGGAGAAGGAAGTCACTGGACACTAATTCCTCTCTATATTCCTCTCACTTCAGCTCTATATAGTAAACAAATGCCAAAACAACCCTAACATGTTTTTCAGTAGCCAGATTAGCTTAGTAGCGTCATGTTTCTGAATTTATGATGCAGCCTTTCATGCTCACACTTGCACAGAGATCTGCCCACATGCACCGTTACACTCCTTCATTTCCTTTCCCATTCCTGCTGGTTCTGGATCAAATCTGGAGCTGGGGGCTGGCCCTGGCACACATACCTAGTTTGTTTTTTTTCAGTACAGCTCATATCTGGAGACATTGCAATCAGATAGTTATAAGCAGCACCAGTCCTGTAGTCTTGCACAGCCCCAAACTTTCCAACTTTTCTGTTTTAGGAATCAAAAAGTGCCATTCTGCTGATGTTTTTTGGTTTGCAATTTATATTTATTTCCTTAAAATGTGAGTTCCTTCTTCACGTAGCTCTGACAGGCATTTGTCACTCCTCCAGACAGCCAAGGATGAGTATGTTCCTGAAAGGCTGGATGAACATGTGGACTTGCATGTCTAGGACTTATAGTGGCTAAACCACTTTGCAAAATTGGGTTTGTTTTAACCATAGCTTCACTGGGTTTTGTTGGCATAAAAACTTCTCCAAGACATAATGCTGAATAAATGCTAAATTCTGTTTGAAAAATTCAAGCAATTGCATGTGAGGTTGCCATAACTGTGTTGAGTTTGTAAAGACATCTGTTGCCAAACCGTAGAATGGTTTGGGGTTGTCTCTAAACAGGAAATATTTTGAAGTTTTACAATATCAGTACAAAAGAATAAGGTTAAAAATTATGTTTTCTCACTCATTTTATAAAGTATGGTATGTTACCTGAGGTAAGGCTTAGCATTAGGATTAAAGACATTGCTATCACATATTGTAGAGAGCAACAGAAATAACACCTCATTCATCTTTCTTCACAATTAATTTTTATTGTCTGTGCCTTAGACACTCTGCCAAAATTTTCAGGTCTCTGTCCTCCATGGAGATCTCTATCAACTGGGAAAGTACACCAGTCTTGAGGCATTTAATGTTAAGCACATTTCCACAAGAAAGTATTGCTTTAACAAGGGTGGAAAACGCTCTCCTTAGAAGAGCAATTATCATTAAAGATTCATTATCAAAAGAGTAGTTACCTAAAGAAGAAAAGTATGAACAGTACCACTGATTCATTCCCCTGACAAAGGGTGACAGCAATCCCAAGATGAATATATTTCAAGGACTAGTACAAATCTGGTCTGTCTGTCTCTGGGTGTAATATGGCTCGTGCTGTATGACCAGATTGAGCACATCTTTAACGGATGCCAACAGGCAGATACCTTTAACAATGATAAGTGTTTTACACTGTGTGAGGACCTGTTCATATATTTTGAAACACTGGCTGAATTTTCTCTTTGGTTTTTCAATTTCAGGTCATCTTCTCAAAAGGATTAACTTCTCCATCAGCATCTTAGAACTCAAAGTGAGCCTTCACCTTCACATCAGAGGCTCATGTGCTTTCAAACGGTTTGAGATTCCACTTCTGCTCATCTGTAGGCACAAGTGGCACAAACTGTGATCTGTCTGTGTCTTTATCATGAATCATTTACATTCCTCTGCACAGTATAAAGCACTCAAGCTGGAGATGCCCCACATTTGCTTTGTGTATGATAAGGATTTATTCACTCCCTGGCTCAGACTTTGGGAAAAGGAATTTTTCATAATTGGTTTACTCCAGGGAAGATTTGGGAGGAGCTAGACATTAGGATTTACAGAGTTCTCTGAGATTTTTAATTTAAGATAAAATAGAGATGTGTATCTTTTAGAGTATATATTAGTATACACACATTAAACTCTAATTATATAGTTTTATGTGTATCCACTTTAAATAATAGATTTGGCTGATTTTAGTAGGAATTGGACAAGCAGATTGAATATTTTTTAGTATTATCTTATTAAGTCACAATGTACCTTTTAATGTGAAAATAATAACATAAAGAAATTCTGCTTTGCCAAGAAAAACAATACAATGACAGCAACCAACTGAGTTGCCTTTTTCTCATGTCAGAGTTGGGCAGGAATACCAGACCAAATTATAAAGTCCTTCCCCAGGCACAAAACTCTCGACAAAATCAATGGGAGTTTGTTTAAATACAGATTTAATTAAATCCAGGGTAGATGGCCAGTTATTGGTCACTTTGGTCGGGATGAGAATCTTAAGGAGACGGTTGAATCTTTCCCATCACTGCCATTATATAAATGTTATTTTTGCTAGGATATCTTCCTTTACCCCCACCCCCCAAGCAGTTCAGAGACAATAAAACACCAGGAATCCCTGAAGAGTGGTAAAATGCTGACATGATTTAAGGAGGAAGACTCTGATAAGAAGATAAAAATCTAATAAACAGAGTCTGGAGGACCTTGGCAAGTCTCAGCTGCTTGCCAGTGTAAGCAAAGCCCCTCCCAAGGAAAACAAAGGGAACCTTAATCTCAAGGACATTCCACTCACAAACCATCTGAAGGAGAAAGTCAAGGCCATGACCTCTGCAGTCTGAAGTTATGAGCATACTGACAAGAAAATATTTGACTTGGTTCAAGAAGCAAAATCAGTCACTGGATTTTTTAATATCTCTTTTTTTTCTTCCATAAGAGACAAAATAATGCAACACTGTGTTACATGTAAATGTGTGCATATACACACACCTCACTGTTAAATGGAAAGGATATTCAGATGCATGGGATGCATGTATATTATCATTATGCATGACATATACATCACTTTCAATAGTTGAAACCCAAGACTTCCCCAAATAATAAGTGAATTGTATATGACTGCTGCTGTTTTTGACCAGAAAAGACATAATGTCAGCAGATTAAAATGTTACCTTTTTGTCTTTCTTTACATAATTCTAGGGCACTTAGAAGCTTCTAAAAGATAACCAGGCTGCAATTAGTTACAAGGAGTCTAAATTGGTTCAGATAAATCAAATGGAAACACAAAATGGCATCAAACAGCCGAAGTTTTCTCAGGCTCCAAAGATTCATTGTCCCCTTTAGTCACCATCTACCTACACCTAATGCTCACTCTCCTGCCTCTCTGTGGATAATTCATACGGTTTTAACACTGGAAATTAGGACATCAGCAACATTTGGAAAACAGGGTCCTCAGAATGCCCCCAGCCCTTTTCTGAAATTTCTGCCTAGGGTGGATAGGTTGGAAGGGTTTAGGCACTGAAGGCACATAAGGAGATGTGGGATCTTCTCAGCTCCCTGGGTGGTGTGGACTTTGCAGTTAGTGGCTGAGTCTTGGCAGTCAAGCTCAAATTTAAGAAATGCAGGTGACTTTTTCTGAATCCAGCTCTTTAAGCCAGCACAGCACCATAAAAATTCTTCCCTTTTCTACCTATTGCTGTTTATTGCTAGGGATCCGTAAACACTCCTTATCTTGGAGGAAATTCTCCCCTAGTGCAGGGGATTAGGACGTGGTGTGTCAATCTCCACTCACTTATGGGAGGATCTCCAGCTAAATATTTCATACAGATTTTTAATGCCCCATTTGTTTCCAGATGCTGGTAACTTTATTAAGGTTAATTGTAGTGCCCTGAAACATGGCTGTGAAGCACATTATTCACACACATTGCTGCAGCTCACTAATCCTGTGGGTTTCTTAACCAATGCCTAACACTTTGGTTCCATCACTGGAAATCGTAATCTTCTCGGACCAGCAGAAATGTCTTGAGGTGCAGATCACTAAGACATAATGCCAAATATAAGTAACCTTCTGCGTATTCAGAAAGGACCCAGACTGACCCCAGCTCTTCTTGCAAAAATAATTAATGCAATCCCTGCATAAGAATGATCATTACTTTTGCCAGTGCTCCACCAGAAGCTGGGAATTTGGATTTTGAGCTGTGGGGGAGGAAGTTGTACAACATAAAGAGAAGCAAGGATGATCTGTTAGCGAGATAAGCCTGACAAGCAGAATTTGGGTTCAGTCTGGAACTAGGCTAGCATCCGTCAGAAGTCTGAACTAATCTGAACTGAACCTTGCCCCTCCAATAACCTGCCTTGTTGTTGTGGCACCTGATGACATTTTCTGCCGTGTTGTGTAATGACTTAAGGGCTGTAATGGGTTGCATGCTGCTAAATGTCATCAAATGCCATGAATCATAAACAATCCTGGCTTCTAAACCAGAGATTAGGGATATTTATGAAGTTTAGTCTCAGTTTGGGTTTTCCAGACTCTTGAAGTTCAGAGGGTTCCTTTTAGTCTTCCTTTTTTCCTTTTTTTTTCCCTTTTTATTGCTCAGGCTGCTTCCTGCTGCTGTGATTGACCCTGCTGCTAATATACCCAAACTGCAGAGCTTGATGTTAATCCAAAAAAGTTGAATGCCTGAACTGATTGCCTGCTGACAGCCTGTGTAAAACCCAAAAGCATGACTGCAGATATTAAGATTAGATATTGGAAGAGGGAAAAAAAAATTAAAAGAAAAAAAGAAGAAAAGGACGCAACTGTGCAGAAGCATCAGGAAACAACCCCTATTATCCCACTCCTCAAGTGCAATTTCTGGTTTCCAAAACTTTGCAAAGTGACAAAACTTTTATTGATCCTATAAGAATGAAAACAGATACAACAGAGAAGCTGTAAAGCACAAAGATAAAAGCGGAATAAAAGGACAAGGCACTTATTGTTGTTTGTTACAGTCTTAAAAGGAATTAAATGTAGGAAAAAAAAGGAAGAATAAAAAGACAAGCAACATAAAAAGTAGGGAGGCAGTGCAAAAACCTGGTTTGGTCATAGGTACACTGATTCATATTGCCATGTTCCTGCAGGATGGTGCTTCATGGCACAGTTCTCTAGATCCTTGCTTTTGTTTTACTTTATATGAATTTCCCGAAGGAAGGACTGAAGATTATTTTATAGTCAGTGTGGTGTTTCTGTTCCCCTATGGCTTTACTGGAGGACACCAGGGAATTACCCACTCACATTTGCACAAATGCTGTCCAGTGCCATGGAGTGACTCCTCTGGTCATGCTGAGTTACAGTGTTTGATGCTCAAACATGCACCCTACTGATCACATTTGGATTTGTTCTCCCCACCCTTAATAACAGGCGTTAAAGATTTTCTATTTGACAAAGATGTCATGTTGTCTGTCAGGTCATCTGATGTTGTTCAAGGTAAATGTCCATAAGTCTCTTTTGAAAGCTCTTTTCAGCCAAATGGAAGCACTTTGGTGAAACCCCTAAGAAAAAAAAAAAAACAAACTTAACTGGTCTGCAAAAGGCCTGATTCTGCTCCAACCTATTTTTTCAGCTGCAGAATTAACTGTCTTATACAAGTATTACATCAAGAAGCACTGACACTGAGCAAAAGTAAATATTCATTAATAATGACAAATCATTCTGAATGCTGCACACAGCACAACCAATAAATGCAAGGGTTCCTGCATAAATAAACAAGCAGATGTGTCTGAAGGTTTAAGGCTTTATTGCAATATTGCCAAAGCACTTAAATAATGGAACTCCTTTGGACACAATTGAAAATTCTGTATTTGGGCAAACTGCAAGCAGCTTCAAGGATCTGCTTCAAGCCTAGGGTTAAAAACAAACAGTTTGTGTTTATACACTACTCTCTGCTGAGCCAAGCTCTTAGAAGTGTAGGCAACCATCCATCCCTCTTCAACTCTCCCTCCTCAGCACTCCCTTAACTTGTAGTAGGAGTTGAGGGAGAAGTCAGAGGTGGTTATTGTGCACAAATCATCTGCTGGCTGAAGTTTTTGGTGGCAGCCCAGAGAGAAGAAGGAAAAAAAATTAGAAAAATTTCAATTTCAGGACCATTATTATTTTCATTAATCATAAGAGGCGCTGTCACCCCTGTCCTTATTCTTTAGAGGGAGATCTATTATACGGTCCATTTAGTCCAAGCCATATTACCTCATATGTTTTCCTGGCTGACCAAATAAGACTTAAGAGATAAAACAATTTACTGTTCATTATGATCCGTGTCACTGGAATCAATCTATTAACCTACATTAACTGGATATGTGACGATAGCTCACATACACGCTTCTCCAATTTAAAAAAAAAGAAAGAGAGGATGAGGGAGGGGCAGGAGGGAGGGGGGTGGGAAGGGAGAGGGAGAGAGAGGGGAAAGGAAATCAAGGCCCATAAAGTGCAGCAGACGTATAATTTGCCAAGCGAATACAACTTCATTTTCCAGCGGCCACTGCTGCGCCCTCCACATCTTCACGCAGCCCCTGACCTGTGAAGAATTCTAACAAATTGGCTTCTATTGTGAAGCCAAAAGGTGCCATCAATGAAGGGACGGTTCGCTGGTCCTAAAGTATGATGGGAAATCACAGGCTGGAATAAAGAGCTGCAGTTTTATGAAGTTAACCCATTGAGGTTAAATCCAAGCAGGGAGGCTGGAACAGGCTCTTGCCCCTTCTGACGGCTTAATAGGGAGGAGTTATTCAGATGGGCTGCCCAAATGCAGAGAAAACTCCCTCACTGAGCATGGCAGAAGGAAGAGTTTCTCTCTTCTCAGCAACTTCTGCTGTGCCACAGCAAGGATTCATTCCCTCTGTTTTGCTCTCCATGCTTGACAGATTGTAAATGTCCAGAGGGAAGGAAGTGAATCAATAGGTGGCCTTCCCAATGCTCGTTTGCACAGCTAAAGAACTTCTGAGTAAACAGCCAATGAGTTAAGGCAGTGCCACCTCTACACAGCTCCATCAGCCTATTTACTCTGGATTTGCACTTGCTTATTAAGAGCTCATCTGGGTGCAGGTCCTATTTTTGTTATTCTCTCTCCCAGCATGCTGGGGCCCTGTTGACAGATGAGAACTAGGAGGTATTTTCTTTGTGCTGATTGCCTCAATGATTCCCATCTCAGATGTGATTGCACCCAAGCTCTGGCAGGGATCCGTCCTGCTCCCAGTCACCATGTTTGAGCCCAGGCTCCAGGATCACATGCTGGGAAGAGGTGGGAATGATATTGGTACCATTTCCAAAATGGTTTTAATCTTCCTTTTGTAAGTATTAAAGTGGCAAGGGTTAAAATTCACATTGTTACTACAACTGCTCTAATTGATTACTGGAGGTACATTATCTGGCCCATATCCACTGGTTCTAGCAGGAATTGTATCAAATAGGACTAATTTTTCCTCTGTTGAGATAAGGTGGACTTTAATAGCAGGGACAAGTGGGGTCATAGTCACCTTCATGTAACATATACCTGCCTTAAGTGTTCCTTCCAGCCCATAAAATTACATATACATGCATACAAAGCCTGTGAATAGTCCAGGATTTGTTTCCTCATTTTTCAATCTAAAAAAAAAAAAAAATGGCTGCTGCAAGTGTACTCACAGCAAATATAATGAATAGTAGAATAAAAATAATATTATGGTTGTGCCTCATGGTTTTTGCTCTATGCAGTAAGCCATCATGCTAGGAACTGGACTAACATTTTGCAGACTGTCACTGTCCCACTGTGCCTTCAGGCTAGAATAGAGACTGCAAATTAACATTCTGAGGGAGAAAAAAGACAAAAAGTCTTGCCAGAGGCCATCCTAGAAACTCAGTGTAGAGCCAAGGATAGAATCAAAGCTACCTGCTTTGCCCATTTGACCACATTTTCCTTAATCTTTATAATTATCTCAGTCATTCCAAAATACATATCTATGTGTAAATATTAAAAAAAAAAAATCTCATAACTTCAGGGGGTTAAGAGAAAGCTGTGAACTTTGTCCTTAACCAGGCCTCAGATTGGGTCTTTAGGCTCATCTTTGCTGTGTTGGGTCAGACATTGGTCCATGAATCTGGGCTTCTGCTCAGTCATGTTCCCTGCTCAGCCATGCAGCCTCCAGCACTTCAGATCTTCATATCTCAGATTTCCCACTCGCAACATGAGGCTAAAAATAATTGTCTCAAGTCAATGGAACAGGCTGAGGTGCTCCTGGAAAACTGCAGGGCATGAAGTTCACTGGGGTCAAAAAAATCAGTCACTGACACTGGCTAAATTCAGAGTTTTCTAAGAAAAATGAAGGATTATAGGAGTTACAGAAACCAGTTCCTTTTCCTCAAAAACACAATCTTCAGAAAAAGTGAAAAAAAACCAAAAAACCTGCATTGGAAAACATGATTTATTCTTAAGAGACTTTTGCAAAATCTGTATAACTCCCTGTAGTGGAACAAAAAACAAAATAAATTTTCCAAGATACTTAATCCAGGACTGCAATTCTTCAATTAAAAAAGAACCAAACCAAACAACAGGAGATTAAAGCAATATAGCAAACCAACCTGGTTGCTCTCCTATACTCAGAAATCTGTAAGGGCAGAACTTACTAACACCCAATTAAAGGAATTCAATGTTTATCTCATTGCAGGTAAATATTCAGTGATAAGTGAGTTAGGCAGACAAGAGGAGTAGTAAAGACATACATATCTCTCCTTGAGAGGCTGGAGGCTTAAGAGAAATGGGAAATTAATGTACTGGAGGTCTAGTCACAGCTGGAGAAGGAAATAAAAGTGGGGAGTGTATTAACGTCATGGTCCCAGACTTTATTCCCTCTCCAGAGCACACACCATTGCGACCTCAAAATCTGAAAATTAAACTGAAAGGAAATGTTTGTTCTCACAAAATAGCAATTCATTACTGGGAATGGAGATATTTAACCAATAAATGATTGCTTAATGGCCCATAGGACCTTTTCTGCAGTTACAAAAACATTGTATGTTGTTAAACAACCAAGGATACCTCTTGAAAATGCCATGCTTACAAATAACATAAGGGTTTATTTGCTGCTTGATGAATGTCCGTAAACAGATCATCCCCAGGTGCCCTGACATTAAAGAGCACTGGGGATCAAGGTGGGGTCGAAGAGAGGAAACAAGGAGTTGAGATGGAAGAAATTGTGCCTGTCACTTGTCACAACCTCTGCAATGACTTACAGCTTGTCCATCTGTCTGTCTCACTGATGATTCTTATCTTATGATGGGCATCTCAGAGTTGAATGAAGGAGAAGAAAACCTATTCTTTTCCTCAGAACACAGAAAATGATCTTCTGGAAGAGGAATGTTGCTATGAGACTGAAGAAATGATCTGATTGAATATTTTTATGGCTGTTGTAAAGTTTTTCTGTGTTTCTCATGGGAAGTCCAAGTTTACTAGAGACCACAATAACCTCAAGTTTTCCTACTGAGCAAAAGAGTAAGTGCTGGACATTGATTTGAGGTCTGTCTCTCTGAAAATATTCCAAGCATTGGTTGTGACTGAGCAGATTACAAGTCTCCTGCTTGGTACAGCATTACAAGATTCAGCACTTCCACTGGTCCCAGTCATCTCTGCTTAACCCTGAGCATTTCCAGCATGATCACTTCAGCAGGAATTGGCTTAACCCCTAATGCCAATTGAACATGGAAACACAGAGCCTGGAGCAGTGATGGCACATGTAATTTATCAGAGTCATTAACAGTGATATAAATTACTTGTGGCATTTGGAAATCGAGTGTGTGTGTGTGTGTGTGTGTGTGTGTGTGTGCATGTATGTATAGGTGTGTGTGTGTGTGCATCCACATATGTGCTTGCATAAACAAAACATCTGAATTCAGGGCTTCCAGGGAGACAATTTTCACTCCTCGTTCATCCCAGGACACTGATAGAGGTTCCTAATTAGAAACATTCTCCTTCATTAGCATTCTCTTTCTCCACCAATGACACTGATATCTCAGTATCCTGAGACATTTTAGTTTGTCATTTAGGTAGATGATTTTTGTGGTTCTCCCCATTCAAGTATCTTAGATTCAGATGAATATGGCCAAAACAACCTGCAGGGAGTGAAGATCCTGGTTTCTTCATCAGCATCTCAGTAACATTGGGAGGTCTTCAAAGCCCATGTGCATCATTTGACTGCAGCCACAGACACTCCCCTAAGGCTGTTGGTACCTGGTAAAGGAACAGTTAAGACCTCAGTCTGATGCTTTTGTGAAGATCCTTGGAATTCTAAGTCATTCTAAGGAAAGCAATGGATTTATCCTTAACAGCATTATTTCTGTCATATCTGTCAGACATGTGCGCTACCTACATATTAGTACAAGTATATTTGAATAATGCAAACAGATTTGACTATTACCAATTGAGTTGGTGACTATTTAGTTACCATTTCATTCTGTACAAGCAGAATTGATTACTTTCACAATAAAAGGATGTTTGTAACCAGCAATGTAATTCCACTGCACAAATATCCTTCCTTGGGGAGAGGACAGAAGAGCAAAGAGATATGTGGTAACTGACAGTCCTGTTGTTAACTAGAAATTGTTCAGATGCAGTGATGAAAAAGACAGTATAGGGACATAAATAGGAAAAAAAAAATCACCAAAACCCAGTCTGTGGACACTTATTCTTTTTGTCCAGAAAAAAGATACAAGAAGGTCACTGCAAGGCCAGAAAAAGAAGCTGTGGGGTTATCATGGGGACAGCAGAGGTGACAGTCAAAGTCCTACAGCTGGAATTCAGATTATGTACAGCTAAAGAGTGGGGTAAGAAGTTATTCTGGCATAACACAAACTGACTTTTTGCTCTACAGACACAAGGAGAAAAGGTTTACCCTGTGGTCAGGTCACAGCACAGCCTCTTCAGTGCTTCATTCCTTTGGACCAACACTACAGCACAGAGAACATGTTCCTCAATGAATCCCGTCTGTGGCAGCTGATGTGTGGTGACAGGCACTGCTATAACAGACCTGAAACTTTATCACTAAAATTTCCTCCCTTTTCCCTCAGCTATCCTACTGAACTTCTAGCAGAGAAAAAACACTCAAAGGAAAAAAGAAAAAAAAAAGCTGTCTACTGGAAACTCCTCCAAGCAACCCCACAGGAGATATTTGAAGCTCTGATGAGGCATCATATTCTCAATTACCAAGGCACACCTTTTAACATGCCCAGAAACTGACTTGCTGACATGCTCTGAAGAGTACATGAGTTGCCAAGGTCTGCTGGCATCAAGCCTAAATGTTTCTCCTTTTTCTGCTCAGGTCTTCCATTTGGCATCAGAAGATATCATGGTGCCAATGTCGGTCCACCTGGACTGCAAACAATGCTTCCATTCACTTCCCAGCATTTAATCAGTAACTAGTATCACTGGTATTTTCATTCAGGAGTGTTTCCTTTAGCTCTGGCTCCAGGTGCCCTGGAACAACCACTGATAACACGGGAGCAGTTGATTTACCTGCTGTAAGGACACACCATGGGATATTCTCAGCTGCAGCACGAGGCAGGGGGTTTGTAAGGCAATGCCAACGTGTTGTACCTGCCAATGGGTGGAGCAGCTGACAGAGCAGACCTGGCCAATTAGCAGAGTCACCCAGCTGCTGGCTGGACTGACATTCTGTGCGCCTTGCTCACTACTGTAGTCAAAACTCTTACTAATACTGTGACTTAAAAGTCTTGGAAATATGCTATGTGGAGCACCCTACCCAGTGAACCTTATTCAAGAGGAAAATCCACATATTCTCTTTGTGCCTGGTTGTATTTCAGTATTATTCAACTTAAACACCTCGCTTGTATAAGGGCAAAGCTCTGATGCATCAATAATCAAGAAGGCTGTATGGTGGGCTATAACTTTAAATTGGCATCAAAGATGACTTAACATGTCAAACCTTCTGACGACTCCTCAGGAAGGTCAGGAGGAAACAAAGAACTAGATTTGTCCTTAGCATACTTTCCTCCTTTTAATAGAGTTATGCCAGGGCCTGAAATGTCCATCAGAAAGGAGGGTTAAGTTGTCTCCAGCTAACGAAGATGAAAAGAATAATTTAATGGAGGTGGGAGCCAGAATGCAGTGTAGGGATGAAAGGACGAGCAGTAACTGAGACTGAATTTAAACAACTCTGGAGAATAAAACGATCCTTTAAAAAAAAAAAGATAATTATGTCTTACAACAATTACCCTGGCTATGAAGCAAAATTAGCATAGTCCTTTCTAATTTAAATGTGTTGAAAGTGCCTGAGCATGACAGCAGAAAATTACAAGGTTTACGACACGGGCTTTGGTTAAAGTGATGGCAATCGGATTATTGTAGCTTTTTGTCTGTTGATAGTAATGATTGCAAAGTTACCTATAAATATTAACTATTTAGTACTGGGAGACTTTTGGTTTAGATGGCTAAGATATACCTCTTCTAGTCACTCTAAGGAATAAGGTTGTTGCACAGAAAACACTTTCTTTTTAAAATCAGAGTTGGTTCCTTCTGATTCATCAGTCTGCTTTGCTAATATAATTCTATGAATATCAAGATCCTAATTTATGATTTAAATATTTCCTTAAAATGATAAAAATTATAATACCCATTTAATAACTACTTCCTACTTTATCATCATCTTTCTCATGCAGTGTGGTAGTTGCGGGGTAGTTAGAGCCTGGAACAAAAATATTTTTATTTGTGTATTGAAAGAACCAAGCTTGACCTTGTGTAGATGTTTCTCCTGGGTTTCCAAAGATCTTTTCAAGGCATATCCTTGATTCCCAATATAAAGGCCTGCAGTTAAGCAGGAGAGTTATTAAAAAAATTAAAAATTAGTAGAAAATCATGATCTGTACTCACACAGTAGCATCAGTCTGGTAGTGGTGATTAAAATGTGAATAAATTCAGCTGGGTTTCATCCTGGATAGAGCAGAGATGCATTTACTGCCTGTATTGTCCACATTTTCTTTACATGGGTTTTACCTCAGTTACAGTGATGGTCATCAATTTTTATTTTGAGATCTAAAATTCTTAACAGTGATATAATCAAGTTGTTTATACAAAATCACTTTTCTTCTCCTTGGATATAACAGGCAAAACAACATTGGGCAAGACCCATGTACTCATATGAGTTGGACTACAAGTAAATATTGGCCAAGAAAAGATGTGCAGCACAGGGTGGGACAGAGTCCAGTTGCATGTTGTACCCCAAAGTTCATCCTACACTTTTGTAAATATTCTGTGGTGGAGCCTGTTCCTGCTCCATGTGAATTCAAACACTGTGATTTATATTTGTACTAAGAAGGTCAGTTGCTCAAATACTTCCATTTATTAAATTAGCTCTGCAGTAAATTAATATGATTTTCTTAAACAACTTTACAACTTGGGAGGTTTGGGAAACAGAATTGAGCTCAGCTGTTTCCTGTAGAATCTTGTTTTCATAACCTCACTGAATCTTCTCTGCTTGACTTGAGATATATCTATATGTCTATATATAGGTAGATATAAATTTCTGTGCACATGAAGCAAAAAGCATGTGTAGATTAGAATTTAGGTTCAAGTATTAGTCTATTTGATTCATGAGTAAACTGATTTGTTCTTTGCATTTGTGGTTCTAACATTCAGATTAACGTAGGTTCTTCCCAAGTTTACTAAAAGCTTTCTCCTATTTTTTTTTTCTTGGCAGAATTCTGGAAAGAAAAAAAAAATCCATGCTATTGAAACAGTGGTTTATTGAATTAATACAATTAGATAAAGAAGCTGTGTCATATTTTAAGTAGATCTCTGATAAGATGCTTTGCTCTGAATACTAAAAAGAATTTGGACTCCCTGTACGCCTGATTCAAATTATTATCAAAGACATTTATTTTTTGTATGTGACATGTTGTTAAATATGTTAATTTCCTAGAAGCACAGTGTATGAAGTGCAAGAGCAGCTGTGTAGGAAAGTGAGCTTCAAAATAACAAAGCTGAGGTCTTCTTGGGAATTAGTGTGGTCCAATGGGTAGGCAAGTAGCCGACAATTCCAGACACCTGGGTACTGCTCCGAAATCTGTCATTGACCTACTATTTTCCAATGGGCAAATCATTTCACCCTTTTCATTTTTTTTCCTATACATAAAATGATCATGAGTAATTTTTTTTTTTTTTTTTTTTTTACCTTAGAAACAGTTTTGTGTCACTATAGTACACTAGAGTTTGATATGTGGAAATGCCAGAGAAAAAAACTTGGCATTATTCACAGATAATTGATGCTTGTTAGGGCCCTTGTATTTAAGGAAGAAGTAGGAAACCCAATTGCATCTAGATACAAACTCATAGCAGAGCTCAAAGGCTTGGCACAGAGAGCAACAGACACATAATTTAAATGAATAAATGGTTTCAACTTGAATAGTAGTTCCATTTAATTTGTGGTGATGATGGGCAGGGCTATTTAATTGACATAGTAATTGATTTTGATGATATTACCTGCTTGAGTGAAGGTTATATGCTGCAAAGGGAGCCACTGAGTTGAGGCAGGCAGAGAACCAATGATACCCATAGGCCAAAAAGGAATAGATCAGGGAAATCAGAATTTGGTTCTATTGCTAAACTGCTTGGCAATTTTTATTTATTCACTTCAGTCCTTTCAATTAATATTGACATAATAGTCCTTTTAGGAGTTAGGATGGGGGAGTGAAACCTCATGCATATTAGAGGGAAAAAATTTAAACCACTAATGTTGCATTCGTCCTGAACAGCTTCTTTCTGCTCCCCTAGGTACTGGGGATGAAGGTCCATCATGGCATGTGTTCACAGCAGGTATTTTTGTTTGTATCTGGACTCACATTCTGGACAGCTTATGAGGAAGCTTTGGAGCTTCCATACCTTTGTGCCTCTAGATGGGTTTGTGTCCATAAACACGATTTAACATGTAACAACTATTGAGACCTTATCAGTGTTTTTAATATTTCTGAAGAGCACACGGTTTGCCTGGACTGCAGTTTTCCTGATACCTCCCTGCATTTTACCTGATGATCTGAACCAGGAATCTTATTTAATTATTTCCATATTTAAGGTTCTAGTTTTAACTAGACCTAGTTGCAGGCCAGAGGAACAGGAGCACTCCTTGGAGCAACAGAAGGTTAAACCTCTTTCTGGATCTGTCCATTTATTCATTTTTTTCTGTGTGTCTTGCAGGTCCTTCTACAATTCCATTACAAATATCTTAAATGTGAGGATTTTTCCAGCGTTTGAATGTTAACCCATAGTCAGTTCATTAAGAAAGGCTTAGAACCATAGAAAGGCTTGGGTTGGAGGGAAACTTTAAGGTTCTCTAGTTCCAAGTCTCCATTCTGTTTTAAGATCTCTTTGGTGCCCAGAATTCCATGTCATTTCTCCAGTGAATTCTTTCAGTGGTGGAAAACATTTCTGCCCTAGGAGGAGATGTTCCCTTTATTGCAGGTTGGATCACTTCCCTTGAAAAAATCACACCAGAGCATCATCAGGGATTAGGACCTGGCTCTCAGTACGGCAATTCTTATAAAGCCCAACACTTCACTTTCACACTAACACCTTTTCACAGAGTCCTAGAAATAGAAAGGAAAATTAAAGGTGATGCAAATGCTTTGGAAAAGCCCCTTTGCACCATCAGACTTTCAGTGTAAGCAAAACACTAGCCAATAAATTTTTCAGATAGTTGTCCCTTTCCATTTATGTCTACAACCCACAGCAGAATTCCAGAAACAAAATTAACAAGAGACTAAAAGGATCTCCCTCTTAATCAGAATAATTAAGGCATGAAAGAACTTTCTAGGGATCTGAAGTTAAATTATTGGGAACTATGTTCTGAGCATTTTTTCCTTTTTTTCAGTTTCTGTTCATTTTATGCCTGAGTTTTATGTTTGCACTTATTTAAGCTGTCTGGGAAAAGAGGCTGTACATAAAAGACGATTAGTTTTTAAAGCACTCCAGGGTTGGATTGAGGGAGAATTCTTTGTTTTGTTTTGTTTTAACGTGTTGGTGGGGTTGTTGTTTTTTTGGGGTTTTTTTTCACGCTTTAGATAGAGACATAAACTGTAGCTCTTAAATAGATGAATGCTGAGAATAAAATTACCAAAGACTACTTTCTAGAAAGGAAAGAAAATCAAGGAGAGAACAAGTAAAAATAATCTTTGTCCTGTAGCAGTCATGCAATGATGCTGAAATACTGGGCCAGATTCTCAATGGATAGAATTGACAATATGCCAGTGAAGTCCATGAAACAACGTCACTTTGCACGATCTAGAGGTCTGATAGCTATACATATATATTATCTATCTGTATGCAGCATTACAGGGAAAAAAACGGAAAGGAAAGAAAAGATAAAAGAGCTCTTGAAAGTGAATGAAGTTGATTCTCAAAAAAAATGGGTTTTAGATGCTGAATATTTAATTCACTGATAAAAGGACCTCGATTTCCTGCATACAGCCACCACAAATAAAAAAAAAGAAAAAAAAAAAGAAAAAAAAAGAAAAAAAAAAAAGAAAGGCACATCTTAAAAGGGAAGCAATGAGCAGAAACTGACCTTTCTGTGAGCAAGCAGATGAGAGAAGGTATTTGGTTAATCCCATCTGTCGCTGATTGGTCAGACAGAACCGTGTTGAAAATGTCTCCATCTGGGCTAATCTGCTCTCAGTTGGATGAGCTGAGGCCTTCAGAGTTAACCTGACATTTAACAATAATTACCCTTTCGGATGACCCCAGCCCAATCTCCTGCTCTCTTAGAAATCTCTCTTTTTTTGTGTGTGCTCCCAAACCCCTTGACTCCCATGTTAGAGATAGCTGAAAAATGATGATACGATAATGAGATATGCTGTACAAACACACACTCAGCCACACACACACACATACACACATACACACTTGTGCCAGCCCATATCCACAGAAGCCCCATGTCCCCAACACTCCTGCATCATTTATCAGACTCCTGTGGCCTATGGGAGGGGAGATATATTAAAAATCAAGGTGGGGATAATTTCCCAAATTAAAGAGTAGTCATGCTCGCTTGCTAACCTTTGTGTGGAAGCTCTAAGTTTCTTTCTGGCAGTTGGAAGTCTCTTATCTGTGGTGAGGAGAAATGGTGCATGGAAATAGGTTCAGATAGAAAAGCAGAGTTCAGAGGTCACAAAGGCTAACTGTAGATGAAATGTGGCTATTTCTTTTTACCTGAGGCTGGCTTCATCTTTCCTCTGAAAGGTCATTGCGATAAAACAAAAACACATCTCAAGAGAGGAATCATTTATCTCTGGTCAGGTTCTCCCTTCCATTCTGGTACTTTATTTATTTTTCTCATCTTTCGATCACATTTCTTCCAAAGTCACCTCCTTCCAAGCATCCTCCTTCCACTGAAGTCCAGTGCTGAGTTTTGAGTGCTGGTAGAAATTTGGCTTTGTTGTACTTATTGTCTCTGCTTTTACTTGGACATCACGTCCAGAGACTTGGATGATTCCCCAAATCACTTTAATCTGTTGGTGATGAGCTGAAAAGTTTGAGAAAATAGCTACACTAATGGAAAAAGAACAAGGACAAGTCTATATGATAAGAAGCTCATTTCCAGGGTCTGATTTATTTTCATATCTCCGTTCTGACCATACATAAATCTTGTCTCTACCTCAGTTTCTTTATTTGTCCAACTAAAATTATAATAGTCATTTCACGAAAGTGCTATGAGATTAAATTTAAATCACCTTGAAATTCTTAAATAGAAGACAATTAAGAAGAACTATATATTTATACACGGTATATCCTCTTACATCTTGGGTTGGATCCAATAACCAGTCTTAATTACAGTAATTATGCCTCTGGTCACAGCTGAAGCTAGTAGTGAAGAGAAGAAATCATGAAAATGTTTAATCGATGCCCTAAGAAAAACTTCTTTGTAAAAATCTTGTTTTCTCAATTTCTAAACAATTCTCAGCTGTAAATTCAGGTCCAAGTTCACGTCTTGACTTGGGACCAGCAAACAGCAAGGATTTTTCCAGTTATTTGCTGTATAGTTCTTTGCTTAAAGTCCCTATCTTATGAAGCTGGATCCCTCAGTACTTATGGGCAGAGTTCCTTTGATGGCAGAACTGTAGGGAATTACCTGACCTGGGTTTCTAGTCCAATTCTGAATATTTTCATGATCCAAGCAAACAGCCCATTTCACTGAACAATGTTCAAACAGTCATCACTTGGCAAAATCATTGCTTTTGCCTACCAAGCAAACTTTCCTTGCCTCACACCCTGTGATGATTTAGGTGACATATGGAGGAGCTCCAGTTCAATCTGAGATTTTAGCAACTTATACATGTGAGAGTTTCATACTTTTCTGGAGTCTCCAGACTAATTTAGGTGTGACATCATTGTTTTTTTTAAACTTTGTTGCAGCCTGTTGTCTTTCCACAGGTATTCAAAAGGATATGCAGAGTGGAATTTTCCCCTTGTGAGTGACTCATTAAAAGAGCAACTTCTATTCTATTTCCCCACCCCATCCCGCCAACTTTCTTTTCAAAATAAAGCATAGGTCCTGCACTGTTGTTCCCTGAAATAAGACATATAGCTTTTCTCTTCATATGTGGTAAAATAATTCCTTTGGTGGTGTTCTGATTACTCTTTCAGTCGTTCATATATTTATTTTGATCAAAATGTGCTTAAATTCTTGGAGAAAAGATACAAGAATTCCCATATCAAGAGTCTCTCTAAAAAAAAAAAAAAAATTCCTGCAATTCTTCTAGGTCAGGATGCTGGCTTTTACAGACGCCTGGGCTCAAGCTTTCTATGCTTCCTTTAGAAAGGGTGGAAGCTTTTTTTTCCCTTTCTTTGTTTCTTTCTGGTTGCAGCTGCTGATGGTTTTATGCCCTTTGATGTGTTCAGGTAGGACATTGGCTGCAGCCTTGGCCTTCACGTTGCTATATCAAAGGTGGGCTTTCTGTGGAAGAGATGGTGTTTGAGGTGGGAGGTAGGAAACAAGCTGACACATGGGCCTCCACTCACCTGTATATCTGGTGATTTCCTCTACAAAGTAGTTCAAATAATATCTGATTCATGTTTTTCTCAGGACTAATGTCCAATTAATTCTGTGGTGGATTATCATAAAGCTAAAATGATGAGCTCTTGGTTATCTGCAGAAGCATTTGAGAAGTTTAATTTGTTTTCCCCAGGCTGAAAAAATGACTAACCAATTAATTATTGCTGAAATTGGTATTCATATTGATTATAGGAACATTAACAGATGCCAAAGTTTTTCCTCAGTGATGTGAAAGTGTGCAACTTAATTATCTATTTGATACTATTCACCTGTGAGGAAAAGCAGTCCATGGTATGCTTAAGTTATATTAAATTGTTGCTAAATGGTGCATCTGTATCAGATCCACCCTCTCTTCCCCTTATAAGCAAAATCAAATATTCTTCAATAATAAGTGTTTGGTGGTACCAGTCTCAGCACTGCCAGATCCTGTTTAAGGTATATCCATTTGGATTTCTACAGTTTATGTACCTGTCCTTTAAGCTGTCTTTGGAGGATGTCATTAATTATTGCACAGTAAAAAAGCAAACTCAGAGGCCCATAGACACTGAAAACTCTAGTAGTTTCTCTCCCATATCCATATTAGCCAATGCTTTATGCCCTGAAAAAACCAATGAAGGGGTTGAGGCAAATAAGTTTGGCTTCATCTAAGAAAGAACACAATTTTGCCTTTTGAACTTCAAGGATAAAATTATCTGTCATATTCTCAGTGAGTGACATAGTTTGGAAGGTACCCTCAGCTGGACAGAGGAGCTGCTAACCCAGCAAGGGTGCTGAGGTGTTATCCAGACCAAACATGCAATACTCATTCCTTACAGCAACAGAAGCTCATCAGGGTTTATTTTAGTTAGGTCATGTCAGTGCTGGCTTTTATTGATTCACATGATTCTCACATCTGAAATAGAAATATCAGTGATATGTACTGGTGGATGAAGTGTTTACCTCTTTGTTGTACAGGAGCTATATCCCCTGACAGTGTAATTGAACCAATGTTTTGCTTCAGCTGATTTCCATCCACAAACAGTTTTGGAGTTCAGAGAAGAGATCACCTTAAACCATTGAATTCTCCATTTTCACAGTCAATTAGTGATGGTTGCCAATATGGAGGAGGGCAAGGGATATGGGTTGCCCTTGAGGAAATGTCATACTATGCTGATGTCATAAAATAATAATACTACATACTAGGCGTCATTACTTTTGCTAGTACATAAAGGCAGCCAAGCACCAGAGCTACTTGGCTATACTCTTTACAGAGCCTGGGTCAGGTAAAACTGTGCTGCTGGAAATGCAAGTGGAACAGTCTGTGCCATTTGGACAGAATGAAATTTAATACCACAAGGTTAGAGTTTACAGCACCAGTCTTCCTATTATCCTGTCCCGATTGTCACCCTGTGTAAATTGGCCCAACTGCTTTGAAATCAAGAGCTGTGTGGGTGCATGGTGTTTTATCATTTTATTCCCTGGGAGAATTTGGCCAACCATTCCTCTGAATGGAAACGTGGCTATATATACACCTATTAATGGCCTATTGAGTTACTCTGAGCCTTATAACAGCCTCTGTATTTACAGGCCTTTAGGAAAATCTGCCTGATGATCATGCAGGCAATAATTAAGCCCAGTAATACTCAGGCTGACGGAACAATGAACATAAAATTCTCCATAAAGAATTTTCTAGGTAGGATAAAACACATGAACTACGGGTCGCCCTTCGCCTCTGTGCTACTTTTTCTTCTGTAACATGATCAAACCAATTAGCTGGATCACACTGTGACACCTATCAAACTGCAAAGGGGAAATACATATTTTTGGTAAAGGCAAAGAACTGTCTGTACCCAGACAGATGGTAAACGTGTATCAGTTTCTTCCCTCTCCTCTTTAGTTAGTTCTTTTTTTCCCCTTTTGGTTTAAGTCACCCAGACCTTGTCTTTTCAGTAATGTCATAATCAGCAAGCTGATGGCAAGGCTGCTGATAATTGTTCTTTATGTTGCTCTCTGTTTAGTATCTGATTCAATACATCTGCGTGGACACCATTCCATCACCTTCTTAGTAACAAAGGTGAAAAAAATCAATGGCAATCAGATTACCTTTTTAACAGAAAGGCTAAAGGGCCAGTGTGTTAAGTTCACAGTGCATCACCTTTCATTTAAAACATCTCACTTCTGGGGTTTTTGTTTTATTTTTTTATTATTTAACCTTTATTATTATTTATAGCACCAAGGGTTCCTCAGTATACCTTGATATAATTGTATTGGTCTCCCCCCAGTCAGAGTGGACAGCTGTGACATCTTTTCTGCAGGGTGTAGTGTTAGTTTTGATAAGACAACTCTGTCACCAAATCCTTGTTTCACATGTGGTTCATAACAAAATCCAGGAAAGTCTGAACATCTTGTATAATTGTGTGCTGGGATTTTTACTGGTCACCCTCTCCTTTCCCCCTCATCCTCTGAGACAGACTCAAAGGAACACTGTGACTTACAAGGTGTGCTATGTAGAATGACTACACTGCCAGCTGATTTTAAAGAAATTTAGGGATTTTTAGCAATCATGAAGAACAAAAAAAAATTGATAACAATTTCAGGATATGGTGTCAATAGCCTGTGATTCCTTGAGCACCCTAGTTGCAGAAGTCTGGATTAATGAATGACTCTCTTTATAGTTCATAAACATCCTATGCCCCTTTTAAACTACTAAGTAGATTTATTCAAACCTTCTTCTGACCACATATAGTTTGCATGACCTTATGCTTTCCTATTTTTCCACACAGTTATGTCTCCTCCTGCACCTCCAAGTCCTTTCTTACTGGTTCCACTAAATATGGGTGAGTTCTGTGACTGAATCAGTCACATCTTTGCCATGGGTAAAATAATTCCCATGCATTTGCTGGATAAAATTTCTGGAATCCTTTCTGAGAAAAGTAGTGCAGCACAAACTTTATTAATCAGGCTGGGATATCACAATTTGCTCCCATAAATATGAATGAGCAGGGAGTGTCTCTCACAGAGTGCTTGTCATCTTTATAACTATTACATGAGCCATTCTCATCAGCCAAGGAACAGTTTCGAGTGGGTTGGAGTTAGGATTTTTAGTGATACTGACTTTTCTGTAGTTTGAATAACAAAACAAATGGTTTGTATACGTTATTTCATCTCTCTTCCAAAGCCAAAATTGTGCTTAGAGAGGTACTTTGTGCACATCAGCTTACAAAGAGTTATGTCCAGCAAATCCCCAAGGGAAAACAACAGGCAGGGTAAAAAGAAGTGGATGACTGATTAAATTCAACAGGGTCTTTATTTTTCATTCCTTGGAAAATGTTCAAGAATCTTTTAGCTTGAATTTCAGGTCGAATTGCAGGTAACTATTAGAGACCTCTTCATCACAGATCCCTACAGCTACAGTAATTTCAATTCATTAAGTGTTGCAGAAGTTAGTAATGATTTTAAGTAGTGGAATAAAATAATTTAAGAAATGGTAAATTCCTTATGTGTTTTCTCCTTCCTTCATTTGGGTTATGACTATCAAAAGTAAAATTTTGACAATGAATTAAAGCCATCCTCATATCTAATGGGCTGCAGCCAAAATCCAGCTGTTTGTTTTTAAGAAAATATGCAAAAGGAAAGTAATTCAGAACTAAGTGGGATGAAATGTTTGTTTCTGGCAGTTTTGTAAATTGTGTAAGTCTGCAAACTACATAGAAGACCTTTCAGCAAATTAACATATATCAAAAATAGCAGGGGAAATACAGATTTACCACACATTCAGAAGGGATGAGTGACTTGAAACTGAGTGCAGGCAAATCTCCTCTCTGTGATCTTAAGAGAGTAGTGTTTATTGGGTCCCAGCTCCAATTTCCCTCGTATTTTTCCAGCTGAGAATTTTGAAGGACTGAGATATGTTCCCTACCAGAGACAAACATGCTGTGTCAAGGTCATGAGGAGGAACAACTTTAACCTGGCAAAGATCTTGTACCCAAACAGCTTCAGCACTCAACTCCTCAAGCAGACAGCAGAGAATTTACAGCCTCAGCCTGCTCCAACCTCTCCATAATTATATATGCAACCCTACACCTCTGATAATTACCACGCAGGCAAGAAGTTACCCTCTGGCCCTACATAAGGTGGTCTATTTTGTACCTTGAATTTTCCAATGGAAACGTCCCCTTAGTGGGATTTCAGGTTGTGCTGCTGCATAAGGCTCGTGCCTGGTTTGAGCGCAGCACAAGGACAGCAGGGAGGGGAAGACAATAAGAGGGAATACAGGTAAAAAGAAAGAAAATCTGTGATCCTGCAAAGCAGGATTCACATGGCTACACGGAGCTTCTGGTGCTGGGAAGGGTCAGGATCTCAACTCGGGTGGATGGGAGGAACAGTGACCATCTGCAGTGTAAACCAGAATAACTCCTCACAAAATTCTTAGCACATTGCATGGTACTTTTGCAACTGGTATAGAATTTCACACCTGGGGTACACATTATCCAGCATCGAAAGACAAGAGCAAGGTTTTTAAGACAGATCTAGAGAGGCTGCAAATATCAAACCTTGCACATTTTCTTTGCTCAGTTCACAGAAAAAGCTGCTTCGTGAAGCACTGGTCAGTTTTGGGAACCTGTGGAGATACACGGGATGAATAAAATGTGTCCCTTACCCTTGCATAACACAATCTCTTAGGGACAGAGTTGGTTTCTCTAACTTTGAAACAAACTCAGGATTTATAAAAGTGCACTGATGTAGAAAGAAGCACTGTCCATAGGAGTCTGAGTTTCTGGCTCAGGGAACCAGACCCTCCAGAGGCCCTACTCGCCTTATGCCAAAAGTCTGGAACAAAAGGACACGTTTCTGTGTGAAATCTGTCTCTTCCCATGCATCACGCTTGCTAAGATGCAGCCTTACAATGGAAAAGTGAAAAATGTCTGTTTTTTACTAATTATATAAACTACACCAACCTGGGGGAATTTGCAGGTGTGGGAAAGTCAGCTCACAGGTGACTGATTACACCAGATGAGACATACTGAGGGCTGCAGGAAGCGGTAGATTTTTTCTCCGCCTCACTTGATTTTGTAGTGCTGTTGTCCAGGGAGCTAGAAGCAAAGACTGTTATAGTGAAAGGAAGATAGAAGAGTTTCTGCAGGAACACAGTTAGAGCTGGATGAGGATTAACTCAATAAATTTGTTTTTTCTCTATAAAATCAGCTCTTGCAGAGGGAGAATTTGTCTGTGGGACCTGGGTTTCCAAGCAGGGTGGCAGCCTGAGCTGTAGGGCTATCTCCAGTGGGGCTATTCAGAAAGAAAGGAGGGGGCTTGGTGCTTTCCATGGAAATGTGCCTGCCAATACCACATGAGAATTACATCTTGTGCTGGCTGAGTCTGAATTGTACATGCTCAGGAGGTGATTCTTGGTGCTCCTGGGGTGGAGAGGGCTGTTGGAGATGAGGACTGCAGTGTAGTCCTGACTGTGTCTGGGTGCCCCTGTCACTGCCATAGCTGCCTCCAGCCTTGCTGCCCAGCTGAGTTCTGTCCTCACTTTCACAACAGCAATTTAGATTTTTGACCAAAGATTTAATTTATTATTAGGGACATATGTTTCTCGTAACTATGGTTTCTGTCAGAACCCACGAGCATTAGGGGTTTTTGTTGAGAAGAATGGAAAATTCCCATTGAGCAAAATTCCCCTATGCTGTGCCATTAACTTAGCTCCATATATCTTCAAGGGTGTGGAGACGGAGGGTTTTAAATATATTTAAACAATTAATTAAAGAAGCTTTTTCTTCCTTTAACTTTTCTCATTACAACTTGATATTAAGTTAAATAGTTTCATGAAACATTCTTCTTCAAAATAGAATTAATGTGTTTCCATTTTTATAACCAAGCGAAAAATATTTTTGGAGCTGAGAATATGCCAAAATCTATTTACTTAAAAAGAACCCCATAAGCCAAAGTTAAAAAAAGAAATGGGTTGGGGTAGTTTTTTATCTGAACTGTAGTGCAAATTCAAGGATCTTGCAGGCTTTAAGTGCAAGGATTGCTGCATCTGATTCAACCAGAGATCTCTGCCAGGATGAAAGAGGAAGAAAAGAGATATAAACTTTTATTCTAGTAAAAGCTGGTTTTTTTCCTGTGGCATTTCAGTAGTCAATGATGGTGTGCAAAGCAGAAAAACTCCTGTTATTTCTTTTGCAGATTTGCTGCAATAGACAGTTAACTAGGAGGAGAGTAGAAGATGAATTATGGTCAAAAAGGAGATGGAAGTTGCTCTTAATTACTTTTTCTGATCTCAGGGGTACTTCAATAACTGTTTTAAACCTTGTTTCATATGTTAACCTGGGTACTACATATTTCAAACTGGGCTAGTAAGTCACTAAAGGTAATGAGGGCTCCATGGTGTGATGTGAGCCAGGGTCCCACTGAAGCCTAATGACACCAGACTTAATTGGAAGGTGTAGCTGGTGAGCCAATAAAATCCCCCAAACCAAAAGCAGCAATATGGGGGCTGAGGTTCTGCCCACAAGTAATTGCTCAGTGGTTTAAAGCATTGCAGAGAAAAGCTGAAGTCATATTTTTGCTATTAGACCAGACAGAAATCAGTTCACTTGCTTCCTTGTTTTGATATTCTATGTGTTTAAAAGATTAGATTAATAACAGTCTAAGATGATTGTGTGGTGGCTGGGCTAATCTTTAAATATGTTATGGCAGAGCAGGCCTGCATCCTCATGTGGGTTATGCCTTATGTGATGGAAATGCTCATGAAGTCTGGAAAGCCACAAAATTTTTATTTATGGATTTATTCAGTGTCAAAAATACAATGCTTCCTAATCTCCTTATAATAGTTACATTATATTTTTTTGTATTTTGTACTGTGAGTTTTATATTTTACATTATTTTTCAACAGGTACCTTTGCTGCAGATAAAGATAGAGGGGCTCCACAGGGTTTGTCAAAAATGTGATTCTCAAATGCTGTGCCTTGGCCACGCTTGGCTTGCCACTCTCTCAGACACCAGGTGCCCTTGGAGGATATGTGCTTATCCTTATCAAAGAGGATGCCTTCTTTGGGATGGGGCATTATCTGCACACCCCTTCTGCCTGACACAGAGAGCCAAGCACACAGACTGGAGACCAAAAAGCAGCTTTAGGGTAGATCCATGTCAAAGTTTTCCACCTTATTGCTTATGTTCTCCATGCGCTTGTTTATAAAGTGCTTGTAAAAAACACCTCGTTCTGAATTTGTGCTGTTTCTTGTTTCTGGATACTGAGGTTTTTTTACTTTTCCCTTATGGTCATTTCTGGGGGGAAAACCCCTTAATCATATAAAAAAATTATGCTAACAAAATGTAGTGTGGGAAGTGCTTTGAGATCATGTCATGAAAGACCTCATGAAGTGCATGTCTGAGGAGATGTTTAGCTTACCCATTGTCTTGTTACTATCAAGTTTTTTGGTGGAAACATTTGGATTATGGTAGGGGATAATGCTTTTACTCAGAGCAGGTGTACAAAATTTAAAAAAAAAAAAAATTAGAAGGTATCAACCATAAACTTTCCTATTTCTATCTTTATACAGTATATATGGGCACATCACTACTTTCTCTGAGGAAGAAAAACATATCTATGAGAGCATCTAAAGTGTCAGCTTCTTCACGTATTGGTGACAAGGCAGAAGACTTCAGCCTGACGGCAAAGACTGAAAAAAGTCCATGTAGGTTATGAAGATGAACACCTTAGGCTTGCACAAGTGTCTGTCTCTGGCAGGACTCCTGACAGCAGCCAGGGAGGCTCACAGGAGCACCACGACAGCGCCTGCTCCTGGGGCTCAAGAGCTCTTTCAGAGGCTCAGTGCTGTGCTGAACAGCTCAGTATGTGAGAAGACTGATATTTCAGCACTGAAAATCCAGCCGTTACATTTGTTTATATTTTTGGTTATTTGTAAGCTCCCTAGCTACCCCTGTGAGTGTGACTCGGAGGCTGCCATATTGCACAATGTGTTACCATGGTGGGTCAGATTAGAGCTACACTGCCAACCCTATTCCAGTAAGAGACCTGGCATGAAGAAAAGATGACTGAATTAGTGGCCAATTGGGACATTTTCTGACCTACTCTTTAGGAACCAAGTCCTCTGAACTTTCCCATTATCCTTCGGCTTCATCCTTTTAATAGGGACCAAATCTCCATTAACAATTGAACACCGACAATAAGTGCCATCAGGAAAAGGAAATTCAATTTTAGTGGGGGATGACAGCCTTACCTTTTCGCGCTTAATTGGCCGTATTGTCTCCAAAAGTTAATTGGTTACTTAGTCCAGGTAGTTAGTAAAATGTTTAGCTGCGTCAAAAAGCCCAGGCTCCTACTGTTAATGGGGCATGAAATGGAATGTTTGATACTGCAAATAAAATCAGTGATATTCAAGGATGTTATGGTAGGTAATGCGTTGAAACTGCCATTTAATGGGTCCTGGAAGATTAGGGTAGTGTCAGCTGGAACCGCCCGGTCTCTTTTCTGACATTGTTAGTTGCCTCTTCATTTACTTAACGGCTGTCTGCACTGATTACATAGGCATAAAACTCCCTACAAAAAAACAACAGAGACACGCTCTATTAGCAGTCCAATTAGAACTATTTGCATATTACAGTTCATTTCTGCTTAAGTGAATCCCTAATACAACTTTAGGAAAAAAAAAATTCTATTGTCATTTAAAAAAGAAAAAAAAAAAAAAAAGAAACAGGGAAAGGAAAAGCCTTAAAGGTGATCTCTTCTCTACCTCTTCTTTCTCCCTGGGTAAATTTAGTAAAGGTTCATAAAAAATAAGGGATGGTGGAGCAGTCCAAAGGTAAGAGATTTCTGTTGCAGCCTTATGTGATGATAACTTTTTAAAATATCTGGAAAATCATGCTAACTTTTTCATATGGCCATTGTGGAGTTTTTCCCTAGATTGCTTTTCAACATTTTATTTTTTTCTTTAAGATATCCAAAGGTAAATGTTAGATCAACCTTCACCTTGGATTTCTTGAGCTAAATAGCTAATGTGGCTGAGAATGGATCTCAGGAGGAGCACACTTGATGCTGTGCAGTTCACCTACCCTATTAGCAAATGGTGGAAAATGATTCCTCCCCTTCTCCCAGTCTTCTCCCACACCCTTAGAGGCTAGAGCTAATAGGGAGGGAATACAGCTCTCTGTGCCTCTTGAAAATGCTTTTGTCTAAATTTAAACCCATTGTCAAATGGCACAGAATAGATGCCTTGGGACTGAACTGAAGCAGGTAAGAACAAATGCATTCAAATTATCAGAACTTCAGAGGAGCCATCTCCTGCAGGAAGTGTGGGAGATTTGGGATGACCTAATTGTGGCCTTCAACTACCTGAAGGGAACCTACAGGTATAAAGACATTTTAAAAGAGCATGCAGTGACAGGACAAGGGGGAATGGCTTCAAAATGGCAGAGAGTAGGTTTAGATTAGATATTGGGAAAAAAAATTCTTTACTCTGAGGGTGCTGAGGCACTGGCACAGGCTGCCCAGAGAAGTTGTGAGTGTCCCATCCCTGGAAGTGCCCAGGGTCAGGTTGGATGGGGCTTGGAGCAATGTGGGATAGTGGAATGCCCTTGCCTAGAGCAGGGTGTTGGAAAGAGATAAACTTTAAGGTCCACCCATTGTATGTCTTTGTGAAGTAAGAGAAGCTGGAACTGGTGGTGGATGTTTGCTGGAGGCCTCTCTTTTCTCTCCCATCTGTAGAATGGGAAGAAGAATATCCTTATAGCCAAGTCACTGTGGGACTTTTGATTAATTGAAAGCAGTGCTTTGAGCTCTGCATCTGCAATGGCAGCAACTGTGCCCATACAAACAGCAAGAGAGCTGAGAATCATAGAAATAGAACCCTGCAGGACTCTGAGGTGAAAGCTTCTTTAAAACGATAGCAATATTGCTGGTAATAACCAAAGGAAATAATTTATATTCTTCCTTTTAATTTCTGCTTTCCTGTAGTCTGCTGAGCCTGTTGTATTTAAATGCTTCTTTTTAGGATGGTAATTACAATTTGTGCACATGCTTGCTTGCGAGGAGGGTAGGCTGTTTCTCCTGTGAAATAAAAAAGCTGATTTTTTTTTTTTTTCCCCATGTCTTTTGTTAGCGTGTTTCCCAGGGCCCCACTCTCATGGAAACCTGGGGGCTGGCAACCAGCAAGAAGCTTCTCACCTGCCTCTTGGTTGGCTGGGATATATCACTGAGGGTCTCCAAGCCAGGCTGGCTGGGTGGAAAAGCTGAGCTGGTTGATTGGTACTTGGATTAGAGGCACCTACAGGAGCCCAGGGGAGATCTTTGATGTTCAAATGCTAGTGTAAATACCGACAGAGTTATTTCCAAAGCTCGCACAGTTCAATTCCTTTTTACATGCAGACCTAATTTCACAGGTCAGCCAACCCACCTCCGCTATTATCGGGATTTAGCGATTAATAGAGGATTTCAGTAGTTGACTGTGACAAATAGTGACTAGGGAAGGGGGGTGGTGGTGGAAAGTGTTCTAAAACAAGGAAGGTTTTTAACAGGTCTCTCTCCCCAAATCCATTATTTTTGCTCTGACACACAAACAATTGCAAACAAGCCCAGAACCAAGAAAATCCCTCAATGCAAAGAGTGCAATTCTCTGATTCTCTCTCCTTCCACCCCTGCCTTGCCCATCAGAGGAGTCACAGTGTGCAATATGTATTGTTTTTATGCCCTGTTGGGTCCTTTGTGTCCGGCCCCCTGCTTTATATCTAACACTCATTCACACTTACCAGAGATGAGTATTGTCAGACAAAACTCTGGCACTCAAGCTCCCACTGCCTCCAGGGGCTGCCCAGCCCCAGAGGGCACAGCCAAGGGGGGACAGGCCCTCTGCCCCCACAAACACTCCCCACCAGGAAAATTGGTTTCTGGAAAAGGACTGCCTGCTAATAAAACAGACTTAAATCTGTAAGCAGTGATTAAGGATTGGGCAGTGTTTTCTGCTGTTATTACTTGAATACACTTTTTTTGTTTGTTTGTTTGTTTGTTTGTTTGCTTGTTTGTTCAGGAATTTGAAAAAGAAAAAAAAAGGCTCCAAGTTATTTTAGGTACTAGTTTCTTGCACAGTGGATGAATGAAAAAGAAAAGCAATACTTGGAAAATATTCATTTTCTTCCTTATATATATAAAAAAAAGGAATGGCAACCAGAATTGCCTTTTTAAATAAAACATCAGCCTAAGAATGCAAACTCTACTCTGTTTATATTCAACATCTATTCTGTCTATTTTTTTTTTCCTGGTTCAATGTCATGCCTAGTGGAATAGCAATTCACAGAAAACATGGGATAAATCATTAGTTCCAGTTTATTCTACTTTTATTTACAGCAAGGATTTCTTTACCACTGAACAGAATTGATTGCTGGTGAGAGACTATTTGATTATTAGTGTGGGACTACTTGGGCACTGCGGTAGTCACTGAGGGAAGGTGGCTTTTTTGGGTGCAGAGGGATTGTGTAAAGGCTTGATCCATGCTGTGGGAACATGTGCCTCTTTTTAAGGGTTATTCTGCAGAGAACTCCAGATTCTGGAAACTGTTTTACCTTTTATTTCCATTAATTAATATGAACTAACAGAGGATTTGTTGATTTAAAAAAAAAAACAAAACAACAAAACAAAGGATAGTTTATTAGGTATTGCAAATAAAATCTGCTAATTTTTTTGTTAATCACGGTGGAAACTTTATTTTGCTTCTCTATAAGTGAGGGGGGGAGTCAGGTTGTCAGTTTCTCTTTCCATTTATGATTAGATTTCCCCACTGATCCACCTGGGATTTCCAGTATTGGAACAGGAGAAATGTATTTACTTTTATTTGTGTTTTATTTTTTTGTTCTTTTTTTTTTTTCCCCCCAACAGTCTTACTCTAAAAAAATCCAAGTTCTGACCTCAAAAAATTTACCAGAGGCTTTCAAACTAAAAAGCTACTTTTTGTTACCAGTTGGAAATTTGCATCGCAAACTCTGGTGAACTTTAGCTGCACGCTGATGACCCGTGTGCCTTCCAGCCAAGAAACTTGCCTTGTAAAGGGAATACACAGGCTGAGAAGCTCCAGGGTCAGCTGGAGCCAGGAAATCTAGTGTCACAAGAAGAAATAATTTGCATGAGTCCTGCAAAAATAAATGAGCATATTGACATCTTTGGTCCCAAGTCACACTCTGAGGCTGGATCATTCTACTCTGGTTTTGTGCCCGTCTTTTAGGGAAAATCAGAGTTGTTTTGTTATTTTGTTTGTGCAATCAAGAGTTATCTTTCTCCAGTCTTGGTTTGCCTGTGTGGGACTGGACTCCAGCTCTGGAGCCCTGGCTCTGAGCACCCTTCTCCTGACCTGGCGTTCAGCAGCAGGATCACATTACTAATGAGTGCATGTTTGAACTCAATTAAAAGAAATACATTTTACGAAACTCAGCCTAGTTTCAAATATTCAGGCAGCTGTCTCTGCCAGTCACCTGCCAGTTTATTGCTTCAAGTCCTTTCCTCTAACTTAAAATCCTTTTAGCCTCAGCTCAGGGACAAATGACTTTTGTTGTTCCTTTTTGTTTACTGCTTTGGCTGTACACATGGAAATAGCTTGGAAATAGCTTCTTTCCCAAGTATGGCACTTTGGCTCATGAAATAATTTGGCTTTTAAAAAAAAAAAAAAAAAAAAGCTCACAACATTTCCAGTATTTCTGTCCCACTGGGTGGGAAAAAAAAAAAAAAAAGCCAAAACAAGGGAAGAGTGGATTCCTCACTTGTTGAAGAACTGGCAGAACAAATCTGTTCATTAAAGAGAACACAGACTTAAGGAAAACAAAACATGGCATTTCCAACTTTTTAATATCAGGGTATATCTTTCAAGATGTTTTGCAATATTTTGGGGAGAGAAGGAGGCTAAACCATATTTTTTTCTTATTTTATTTCTTTTTCCCTTTGCTCTTCCTTCTGTTAAGTGATGGAAGTTCCCATATTGACAACACTGCTTTACATCCAGCCTCCTGACTGCAGCACATTTCTTACTTCCAAAGCACTTCTCTCCTGTAGTAACTTCAGTCCCATTTCTGCTGAACAAGTTGCTCTAATATATGTATGTGTGTCTACTCATATAAATAAATACATTCCCTGCCCTCTGTAATTGCATCAGTAGCTTCCAAACTTGTTGAAACACAGGCTCGTTGTTAGCTTCCTGAATTGGCTGTGAACAACTGTGTTTTCATGAGCCATCCCAAATCTTTATAATCAAACTGGTGGTGGAGACAATGCTGCCATTGACCACCCTGAGCACTCACTGAGATTTACAGACCAGTTGAGTATGTCTTCCAGCCATTTTTCTCTGGTTTTGCCTTTCAAAGCCACAACAAACACTTGTGCTTTCTTAAGATTTAGAAAAATAAAAACTACTCTATGCTCTATTTTTTTAAATTTTTTTTCTAGCTCTTCCCTGGGCTCCACTCATGTGGTCCTGCTACCTGAGTGTCCAGTACAGAATTACAGGTGCAACAGAGTTTTGGCAGACAGAGCTTTTTAAAGCCAATGGCAATTTCATGCTTGTGTATCCAAAAGTACTGTCTGACCCTCAAGGAATCTTGTGGTTAGACATGGAGAGTGAGCATTTGATTACCTGTGTGCACCTTTAATAATATCAAGGTGTGTGTAATTTAATAAAAATTAAAAAATGAAGTGCATGATTCCCTGCTCTGTTATTCCATTTCATGCTGGAATAATTGAAATGAACAGGATTGTGCCCTGCTGAAAGTGCTGGAGAGGGGTGTAAGTGTGTTCTCTGGTAAGTTTGGTTAGAGTTTGTGAGGGAACTTGGGAATGTAATCTTTCTCTGTGGATGCCTCATCCCTGGAAGTGTTCAAAGCTGGGCTGGATAGGCCTCTAAGGAGCCTGTTCTAGTGGAAGGGGGTGGAATGAGATGATCTTTAAGGTCCCTTCCAATCCAAATCCTTCTATGATTCTACATTCCTCTATATTTAACAAACCCATAGAATGCAAACACACCAACACATGCTATGTTTTCATCATTGATTATCAGTTTCATGACCTTTTCAGCGTGAGAAATAATTGGCAGTTTTAACTAACAATAAATTGATCCCATTATTCAGTATAGAATATTCTACTAATTTCAAACAGGATGTTTATTAAAGAGGCCAGCTACTTTCTATCAGTGTCATGCACATGTAAATAAGCAGGGCTGTTATATGGCATCTATGACAATGGCAGGACAAGTCATAAACACAAACATTCACACACAGCCAGGTCTCCAAAGCTCCTGTTTTCCAATTACAGTAATGCTGATGACATATCTAGTTTAACGCACACACCATTAAAATAGTCCCCCCTTTTCTAGGAAAATCTAATTACACCAAGCCCAAGCACTCAATCAAACCTGTTATTCTGTGGCTAAACAGCCCAGTGTTAATGCAATTTGAGGAGATCCAGGCCGTGACTGGGAACGTCATGTATTAACAATATCTAATGGGAGCTCCCGTAGGTAAATGAATATGCTAACAAGCAAGGTCGCTGCTAAATCTAATATCTTTAAGCTGTTTAATTCCAAACAGTCCCTTAATAAATCAATTGACCGGGAGAGCTGATGCCCCTATCAATTATTCAAGAGGGCAAATAAATATTTCAGATGATTTGATAGGAAGGCTAGTGTTGGCCTTATAGAAAGCTTTGCATTTCATTAGCCTCTTGCTAAAAGTTTTATAATGTGCAGAACAGTGAAGGCTTTCCCTAATCTTGAAACCCCAAGTGTGGGGAAGAAGAGGCTGAGGTATTCTGCTTCAACCACCTCATCTGCCAGGGACTTGATGACAGCTGAGAAGGGAAGAAGTGGGAATAGTTTCAGGCTTCCTAGTGACAACTTCTCCACCCCAACAAATGATGAGAGGAAAATCAGAACACACTTTCATTTCTGGGGAATCCAAAAGAAAAGTAACCTTAGGAAGCTCGGGTTAGTGGTTAATGCCATGTGCCATGCTGCCTTTTGTAAATGAGGGAAGTCATTTGTGTTTGCATTGGATTATTTGTGTGTTTATGTTAACACTGAGCCGTGATTCAGGTTTGCCAAATGCAATTCCCTTGAAGGAAAAGCAGAGTTATTAAAAGAGGTGCTGCCTGTAATTGATCTGCATTAAGTAAGTGAAGCTTGCAAAGTGCTTGAGATACTTGAATAGAAGAAGCCAGGAGTGCAAAATATTATACTATAAGAGCAAAAGTATTATCATTGTAACTGAAAAATTGCTGATCATTGAAACATGTGGTTTATTATAAAATCAATAAAGACAAAGTTACAAGAGAAAGGCAGAGAAAATGTACCTGACGTTGGAGAACAAAGAAGAGGGAAGTCCCTGAGGAAGCTTCTTATTTAAGCGTGTGTAAATTTGCTTGCCTCTGTCCAATCCATTAATACCACTAATACAGATTAAAAGTCAATGATTACTTACACAAGCATTTCAGTTTATGAAGAGAAACCTGCGCCATAAAAACCTGTTCTATTGTTCTGCAATTCATCTCTGCACACAGATCTGTGTCTCCCTGTGATAAGTCAGGGTCTCATTCCTGCCATAGCTCTCCCACCCATGTCTCTCCTCCACAGAGAGTCCCTGCAGCAGAAGGCTGAAGAAACAGGCTTAGGGTGTGAGTGTGTTGGCACCAAAGTCATCAACACTGAGCCTGAAGCCTCCCACTGAGCCTCATCACTATGGAGAACATAAAAAATGAGGTTTCTTGCAACAACAACAAGAAGAAAGGAGGTCTCTGCCTGGCAAGGTGCTCACAGGGGAGCTCAAACTCCCCAGCAATGCTCTCCACGTGGCCTGGGCTCATGCTCTGATGAGAAAGGGGACTCATATCCTGCTCCCTCCAGAGTTACAGACTGTATGAAACTCTCCAAAGGGTGGTTTGAAAAGATTTTCTCAGCACAAATGCAGCATAAGGGATTTTCTACGGTATGGGGGTGAAGAGTTCCAGCTACAAAAGTCCTTTTGGTTGGAAGATTGTTTGAAAATTAGGTGTAAGGCAAGTTTTTAAATTGTTTTGGACACATAAGAAAACACTACACTTTCAGAACTTGACTAGAAAAGCTTCTGACACTCCAGACTGGGTCCTTAGCAGAAATAGTCTGATTTACGCCTCCTCTAGAGCAGGCTCTTGGTTCTTTCTGCTTCTTTTCCCTAAATAGCAAGATCCATATAAAAATCACTGAATGAGGATCTTCTATGGCAGCAGTTTTACATTGCAAATTACTCAATGAGGTATGAAAGAAACATCTCAGCTGCGCAAAACCATAATTTAAATGTTAGGTTTGGTTTATTTTCAGCTTCATGACTCAATGGAGTAGATCCTCTCTATGGCACTGAAAGTAAAATCTGGCCAGGTTTAAAATCCAGTGCAGGGATTTCAACTCAATCATTAAGTAATGTTTTTCTTTAACTCAAAATGCCGTGTTGTCATAAGTGTGCTGAAGCTGAGCCTGGGTACCACAGAACATTGCATGGCAAAGTGGGAATGGGAATTACTCTGCATGTGAAAAATGCAAAAGTAGTAGAAGGATATTAAGGGATAGTGCAATCATTTACTAAACATGAAATTTGAGTTCCAAACCACTTCTTTGTTTCTTGTAAGTTCAGTTACTACTTATTTAAAAAAAAAAAAACTTCTTTCAGGAATGAAATTTTTACTTGCAGAGAATGTATGGCTCCCATAACCACATGTGAGAGTGAGTTCCTGTTCCTGTTTTCCAGAGAGAAGACTTTTTCAATCTCTTGCAAAAGTTATTTCTATTAGAGGGCATACACTCCATAGGAGTTTCTTGTTAAAATAAAGGCAAAGTTATATGGGAAATTGGTGTAAAAGTTTTTTTTTTTTTTATTTTTTTTCCTTCCCTTTAAAATAGTAATTCTCAAAACATTTTTTTTTAGATTCAGTTAATAACAGGTCTTTCAGATTCAGCTATCCTTAGGGACCTCAAGGACAGTGTTGGTGAGAATTTTATGAAAATATTGATGCAGAAAATCACATGAATTATTTTTATTATTGAATAATAAATTGAATTTTGGGGTTCTGGATGAGAAATTGTGGAGTAAGTACATGACAATCAGGTTAGTAATTATTGAAGCTTTCATGGTTATTTTACTTCCATAATTTCAGATTTCCAGGCAGGACAGGTCTGTGCTAGTGGGATTCAAGCTATGGAGTAAATATACACAACTGCTCTGGATTTGTCAGCAAAGCTTCTGCTATTAGCAAGAGTTGTGTTGAAAATGTGGCCCCTCACAGAAGTACACAGAGAAGCTGTTGATGTCACTTTTGTCCTTTTGTTCCTTTTCTTCAAAAAAAAAAAAAAAAAAAAAAGAAAAAAAATTATAAAGAATAATAATGAGAAAGTGTTCATCTAACTCATTCACAAGGTTCTACCTGCCATCCCTTATGCTCAATGAGGATGTGAGGGCACTGTTAGGCATATGTGCATGTAAATTACCTCTAACTGCACATCTCTATTATAGGCAATTACACTAATGTGCTAGAATGATACATTTAGTGTCTTCAGAAGATAGAAGCTGGGTGGAGGGCAGACTGATTTGAAGATCAATCTGGATGAAACAAAGAATGGTATTTATTTGGCAGACCACTGGGGAGAGCTGGCTAAAACTGCAGAATGAGATAACATTAGCCATTTGATAAGTGAGGGTTGCAATTTAGGAGTCTTATTTGCTTTTAATTTAAAAAAAAAAAAAAAAAAAAAAAAGAAAAAAGTCTGTGGATTTCTAGGCTAAGACTGGGAGCTACTTTTCTCTGTATAATAGGTATCTCAAGCAGTCTGAATTGGCAACCAGGAAATGTGCCAGGTGTTTGAGTTTGGCCTATCCAGTCTGTGCCTCTATTCAGGTGTCAAAACGTGGGTTCTTATGCTCATACTTGCAAGGCAGAACCCCTGTGGTCACTCCCTGTGAAGAAGCAAAAGGGATGCCAGCTTTGTCTGTGATATTTCCAGCAAAGTAAGGAAATGTTTCTTTATGGAAAAGGAGAATTCAATGTGTGCCTTGCCTGCCTATGCCTTCTCCACTTCTGAAATGCTCTTTGCTGGACAACTTCTGTTGACTGAAAGGAAATATCTGAATTCATAACAGCAATAACTTTGGAGGCATTTGTTCCATCCTGGCTGCTTTATAGCTTTGTGCAGAATTTAGGTGACTTTATATTAGTGCCTGAGTCTCAAATGCTTTACTCAGAAGTTACAGGAGGAAAGTTCTTGCTGCTACAGCAAAGGAGCCTTGAGATGTGGAGGGAGAAATGTCTGGATTAAAGAACCAGCTGTTCCCATGACTTTCCCATCTACTAAACCATCATGGCTGTGGGCTGGTTCTGCTGCTTGTTCATGTCCTAGCCTTGCTCTGGCTTTTTTGGAAAGAAACAGAGGAAAGCTTCATGAGATTACTTGTGAGGACTGAGTGACAGCTCAGGTGGCACCACTACCCAATATTGGTATCATAATATGAGTTTTCTATTTCTGTCATTGTTTTACATGTGGCAATCCCTATGAGAAACTTAAGACAGAAACTTTTCATACTATGAAATATGTATAAACTTAAGACGCAATGACATATTAAAGATTATTTTCTGATAATATATCTTTTTGTATGCACAAATACAGGCTAGGGGCTGACCTGCTGGTCCTGGTGGATAACAGACTGTCCATAAACCAACAGAGTATCCTTGAGGACAAGAAGGCCAGTGGTACCCTGGATGCACTAGAAAGAGAACTGCCAGCAGGTCAAGGGAGGTGATCCTGCTCCTCTCAGTGCTGGTGAGACACATCTGCACAGCTATCTGCAGTTCTGGGCTCCTCAGTACAAGGGAGACATGGAACTCCAGGTCCAGGAGAACCACTAAATTAGTCAGGAGTCTGGTAAATCACTCCTGTGAGGAAAGGCTGAGGGAGCTGGGCCTGTTGAGAAGAAGAAGTGAGTGAGAGGGGACCTCATTCAAATTTCAAAAGTGTTTGATAATCCTGACTTCTTGCAGGTGACAAAATGAGCATGCTTCTCTTCAGAAGGACACTGGCCAGGTTGATGTTATAGGGACACAGTGCATGAGGCACAAGATCAAATGGTGTGACAAAATTTTGTGCATTTGTGGGATGTGGGGGAAAGCAAGAAACAATGGATGGAGGGAAAAGAAACACAAAAGAGAGACAACTGTTCCTTATGTGAACAAGAGGCTAAATATCTTTATATGCTTTCTGAAGAACTTATCAAATTCTACACCAAGGACGTGCTTTTTACAGGGATTTGCTTAGCATGCTACAGGCTGCTTTAAAGAGTTTTCTGGTTTTACATTTGGCTGCACCATGAGGAGATTACTTCCTGATGCTTAATAAATGCAGAAAAGAGATTCATAGGACCACGCGTTTGCACACACGCACACATGCAACTGAGATGCCCAGCAGATAAGTGCAGTATTTTTGTTTACAAGGAGATATTACACTGGAAATCCTATTAGCAATCAGACAGTCTGCTGGCTGGATTTAATAAACTTCAACCAAAGGAGTTATTCCAGCTGGCATATTAACCCCCTAAAGGCTTAGTTTTACATTTTAGATGCTCCCCTAACTTGTGGAGAGGTGAATACACTGTAGGCACAAGTGAAGTTTTACTAGTTAAAGTGTTTAAGATCAAGACAGAAATTCATGGAGACTCCAAGTAAGGTGATTTTATTGCACTTGCATCTGCAACTTGGATGTATCTGAAATAATGCCTTGTGACCATAAAATCTCTCCCCAGCTCTAACCTTAGTCCCATGGAGTTTGGCACTGTGAGAGGAATGCAGGGACACATCCCTTTTCCAGGGAGCAAGGCTGTGATTCAGAAAGGGGATATAGGCAGTCAGACTCCAGCCCCTCAGCATCTGCCTGTGTAAGGCTTGCTGCACCATCCTAGCTTAAAAAGACGACAAACAGATGGAGAACAGGGAAATAGGATGCAACATACACAAATTAAAAAGTCGCAGATGTGGTAGACGCATATCCTATTAGTTTTGTCTAGAGCTGGTTGAAAAATGCTAGGGATAAAAATTCAAATCTTTGTTAAAAAAAATAGTGCTGAGATAAGTAAAGATTTTAGCCTCCTCCGAGCTTCACCTTGTGCCTTTTCACTTACCTTGGGGCTGGGCATGTGCACAGGTGAAAGTAAGAGGCTGGAGGAAGAAAACAGTGTTAAAAGAACCAAAGTGTTTGGATGTATGAACCTCCAATGTGTGATATTTTCTATGTTTACATCATAAAACCTGTTGACTATTTGTGCTCTCAGGAGCCATCTTCAAAGGTCCTGAAATCTGTAATCAGATTTGAAATGTTTATTTTTATTATCTTCAAGAATTCATTAGGTCAAATGATAATTCTGGCCCTGGTTCAGAAAAAGTAAATTCAGATCTGAATTTTTCTTTGGTCAAGTGTTAACACAGGATCAGATAATCCTGAAATTACTCTTTTCAGCTGTTATTTGTCATGCATTTTGAGCTATTAGCAGTGATTACACTCACAGTTTATGACTCTTTCTCATCTTGTTTAAACTCAGCCCTCTCCCTGGATATCTTTTCCTGAGGATGAATCATTCAGCACCACTGCTCTGATTTCCACTCTCCTTTACTCTCTGTGAACTGAGCATGTTTGACAAATTCTGATCCTTTCTGAAATATCTGGCTTAGTTTTACAATATTATTTATTTTTATAGCCTAAAGCCCAGCAGGTGAAGAAAAAAATGAAGACAATTTGGTAAATAATGAACACAGGGATGACATATTGTTTTCCTGCAATAAGGAATAAATGCACTTTATTAAGTGACCTTTACTCTAGTGGCTGCCAAGAAATTGGAGATAATAAAGCTCTTACTTGAAGAGGATTTTAGTTGAGAGGGGGTATTTCTTTAAAAAAAAAAAAAAGGGAAGCATTTATTTATTAAAAAGCTGTTGTAGCAACATTGGTATTGGCTAAACTGTGTAATTGAGACCATTTGTATTGTTGTTCTTTCTTTCAATTAATTTATTCTTGCAAATCCTCTGATTGAATTACTGTAGCAAATGAAAGTTTAATTCCCCACTCTGATACTTTTCTACAAATCTTTATCCTGGGTCTTGCATTACTGTTCCACATCTTTCCAGGAGGCAGAGCATGTTTGCTGGGGATGGCACTGGGGCTGCTCAGTGCCACCTGCCTGTGTTTAGCCATTGTTTCCATGTATGACCATAAGCAACTTAATCAGCTTTGCATCTAAAGGGATTAGCGTGACCAGGGACCAACAGGAATCTTTCCACTGGTTTCAGTGTATTACTGGGCTAATCCTGAGTGTCAGGGAAGGCTGAGGGAGAGGACAAGGCACTCTGCATTGGTGTGCAGGATAATGTTCACTGTGCATGAGATGCTGAAGTTTTGGGGTGGGTTATGTGTAGGAAGACATCAGCCCTCCTGTAGGACATGCCCAGAGTGAACCATTCACACCCATCTGTAGACACCCAGTGTTTGTGGGGTTTAAAGGTTTTATACAACAGGCAGGACATTTAGCTCTAGAAAAAGGTAAGGTTTCTTTAGGTAGGGTTGTATTATCTAATAGTATCACAGAATGGTTTGGGTTGGATGGAACATTAAAGTTCACCCTGTTCCAACCCCCTGCCATGGGCAGGGACTCCTGCCACCAGATCAGGCTGCTCAAAGCCTTGTAAACCTGCCCTTGGATGCTTCCAGGGATGGGGCATCCACAATCTCTGTGTAAGTTCCAACGCCTCAGCACCCTCACAGGGAAGAATTTCTTTCTAAATCATAATCTAAATCTTCTGTCTTTCAGTTTAAAGCCAATTTTCTTTGATTATCTCTCCCTGGCTTCTTTGTAGGTCCTTTTCAGATACTGGAAGGCATCTACAAGATCTCCATGCAACCTTCTCTTCTCCAGGCTAAACTCCCTTTCTCCTGCCTGAAGAGATGTAAATATTGCCCCAATAACTCCACAGTCACTCTTGATTTTTACAGAATGGAATTTGTTTGTGCACCCAATTTCTTTTGTATTTTTAAATGTAGGGGTAGCTTCCAGTGGTGTTTCTGCCCATGAAATCTACACTTAGGGCTCACAGATGCCAGTCACCAAGAGCTAGGCAGCTCTTCTCACAGGGCTAAATATCTTCCTTAACGTTCAGCTAGGGATGAGCTAGGACACATAACAGGCTCATCACCCTGGGGGAAGTCGAAGCCCAAGTGGAAGGTCTGGTCCACGAGCTCCACAGCCAGTGTCACCAACTGAGCAAGGATTAGGGACACATCCTGCACTAGAAGCTGTGGTTTGAACTCAAGTACTAACTGTGGGGTATAAGTGTATGTTAAAGGATGTCATATCCCACCTTAAATATGCATGAATGAAATCGAGGTTAGCTACTGGTGAGGGAGGCTGACAGAGGATACAGAACATGAGTCCACAAATCCTTTTTAGAGATCACCCCCCCCACCACCCCCCCTTACTAAAAGCATCAAGGAAGAGAAAAAGAAGCAGAGATATAAAATGCAAGTAGCACTTTTTAATAGATTTTTCTTCCTTTTCCCCAAAGGGTTCAGCAGCAGAGAAAGAGTGGAACATAATAATCCTTAGCATTTATATAGCACTTCACATTTCCAAAGCTCTGTACAAACATTAACTGATCAATCTTCACAACACCCCTGTGAGTTAGGGATGTATGATTAACCCCATTTTACATTGGGGGAAACCATAACATTTCAGAGCCTGACGTCCCCCTCTCCTCAAGAGGTGCCTGGCTCTTGCAGATCCCAGAAATTTAAATTGGACTCATCCCTGACACTTCAGAGCGCTGGGGGCTTTGCCACCGCCTCAGGGCTACATGGCCACTCTGTGCCTGCTGCTCCAAAGGCTCTGTCTTCCCTTCCCTGCTCTAACTGTTGGACAGCCCATGCTTTTGCACACCTCTGCCTTCCCGTTTCCTCGGTGGAGTGACACCAGTGACTGGAATTTCAAGAAGCAAAACCATACTTGTTTTTTTGCCCTGCCCTTATCTTGACCCACCAGCCTTTTGTTACATTTTCTCTCCCCTCTCTGGCTTTGTAGGGAAGGGATGGAGCTTCTTTGGTGGGCATCTGGCATATAGCTAGGGTCAACCCACCACAAAATGTATTTTGTTTTCTTTTTTCTTTCTTTTTTCTTTTATTTTCCATCCCCTGGAATGATTTAAGCTGAAATGTAATCCTGTATTGAGTGAAAGAACACAAATACAATGATATATCTGCTACTTGATGCCTTTCTCCCTTATTCTTTTATCAATCTTTTCTTGATAATTTCCTGTGTTTTAGAGAAAATGGCAGGTAGAGTAGGGGATTAATGCAAAAATGCAACTATCTTACTTTTTTTTTTCCTTGAGCAGAAATAAATAGATGTCTTTAACATGAAATCTTGCTGTAAATTGTTGAATTGTATTAACTTTTTCATGCTTACTGAGTTTCCATCCCCTGAGCATGTGTTACCTCTTCAAGCAGAGCTCTGCTTTTGCAGGAGATGGAACTGTGTGGCAATACTCTCATTTTACTTCACTCTCTGTTTTTGCTCCTTCAGCTTTGGATTCCTGAGCCACAAGTGTTTCCATAAGAATTAATCCTGGGTCCCTGTCAGGAGGAAGCCAATACATTCACTCAGAAAGGTGCCCAACTGTGGCTGGATGAGATTTGTCCCAAAGTCATGTCCTATAGGCATGGATGGCTCAGTATGACATGCAGCAGTATCATGAGCAGGGTGGGAGAAGGTTCTGCACAGCTGGTGTGGGCTGACCTCAGCAGAGGTCCTGCAGAGAATGCAAGCAACACTTTCAAACACTGAGAAAAGAGAGCTACTCTATGTCCCAATATAGCACATTTCTTGTCCACGTTGTGGTGTCAGGTACTGCAGAGCTCATGGGAGTCACTGCCACTTCATCATCAATATTCACTCCTTTGGGTCTCCCAATTTTCTTGAAGAATGTTGTCTCTAGTTAGGAAATAGATTTCTTAGTGTCCTTCATCTAAAATAGGCCTTAAGAAGGGAGACAAAAAGCTCTAAATAAGAATGATGGAGAAGAGGGATTAAATAATTTAAAGAATTTCCTCAGGTGCCATTGCTTTGAGTATTTTGTGTATTTATTCATTTATTCACCTAGAAAATATGGCATTTGCTACAGCAACAGAAGGCTCAGGTCTGGATTTATACTCCATTTCTGGAAGAAAACTGTTTTTTCTGCTCTGGGATGTGACCTGTCTATTGCTTTTATCTATATAACTGAATCTTCTGTTTTGGGAGCTACTTAAAACAGCTTTTCAATGCTAATCAAAAGAGTGTGTTAATTAAATATACTTCTGATGAAACTATTTTGAAATGAGGCACACAGACTGGAGTCTGCCCTTTCTAAAGTTAATGAGAGATATTGAGGGGCCAGGACTAATTTTTTGTTGGAGGAGTTGCCCACTGATATAGAGATGAGTATTATTGTAATGAAGACTTATAAAATAAGATCATCCACTGATCTCTGTAGTACCTGAGACTGGAGGGGTCCCTCCAGATTTCCACTGGTGAAAGAGAAGCTCTGAATTTGGTCCCCTACTACTTAAAAATATGTAGTTGCCCTTTAAGATGTAAATCTATTGAAATCCAACCTTAGACATTGCCAGGGTCACTCTGCTTATTACTTTATGACATTTCCAGATTAAAGGTGCAGTGGGGGCTCACATTAATTTGCTTTATGTTTGACTAGAAATGCTTCCCATCACTATTAGAGCACACTTCGAGCTCTCTTCATTTTAGAACGCTTGTCAGTCATTCGAGAATGATATGCCCTACGTCTGGGATGAATAAGCACATCATATATTAGTCAGAGGCTTTTCCTCTGGAGAGGCTCAAGAGAGCTGACAACTACTTCTAAGGAAGGTGAAAAACATACCCATCCCAGCAGCTGAATGAAGGAGGAGCAGAAGGGGAAATATTCTGCTAAAACGTTATCTGCTGAGGGGATTGAAAGCGTTTAGGCAACTGTCCTGTGGTGGCAGATTTTAGGACTCATCTGTGGGAAAAGGGGACCAACACTTCCAGATGCAACTCTGTTCAGTAGGAAAGAAACCTTCCATGGGGAGCTTTTACATGTCTGTGCAGCACCCAAAGTCCCAGGCAGCAGAGAGACTTTCCCTTTCCATTTCATTTTTCTGAGTGCAAAACAAATTCTGTCATTTATTAAACTAATTTCCATCTTGCAGTCTTTCCTAGGTTTGTTATCAGCTTTGAAGCAGTCTGCATGCTTCAAAATGTAATGGTTGTATTATGAGAGTGGAAGTGATGCAGTACCTTTTGTTTATGGGTGTTAATGTGTTTCTGAGCAATATTGGAGAACCCCAGCATGGGAAATATTTGTTTCTGCTCTACCAACAGACAGAACATCAGACTAGAGATTTGCTAATGTTGTTTTCCAGTGAGAGGATTTTTGCTGAATGTCACATCAAAATCCCCTTTATGGCTCTTTAACGAAGTCTCTCCCTGTGCAGCACAGTGGGTCACAAATCCTGCAAAAACTGGGGGAGAAAAATCAAAATTACAGACATTTTAGCATTAGATTTTTGAACCTTTGGGGTTGCTTGAACTTGAAGCTCAAAGCCAGTTGTGGAAATACCCTTCTCTAAAAATACAAGGCCTGCTTCTGTAAGAGATAGCTGAAAATTGCTTTCCCCAGAGCCACCAAATTTTGGGTACTGACACAGCAAAAGAGGCATAAATATCTTTACTTTTATACCAAAGCAGGTGGAAGTGTTGTGCACTTGATGTGTGTCTAAATGTTTGGTGTCCATGGCCAAAGAGTTTTGGAGGATCAGGGCCTTCAGTCCCAAGTGATGAATTTCAGGCAGTCTTAAAGGTCCTTTTATTTTGCAACTTCATAGAGAATTAAAAAAAAAAAAAAAAAAAAAAAAGATTTGCCTAATTATTTGTTTTTCTGCTATCAGAATTAGTTCCCTGAATGCAGTGTCTCAAAGGAATGTGATGACAATGTGGCTAAAATACCCTCAAAAATATGACACTTCTGTGGAGGCAAATTAGAACTGTAGTGAACAACACAGAGGCTCTCAAATGTTTTATGCACAATTAACTGTGTGTTAATGTGGCACCTTGAAAAGGAGGACAGTGAATTTCTGACTGCTCTGTGTGTCTATCCATCACAGTTGTGACTGACCCCTACTTCTACCTACTCCTGTTCAGCCCCTCTCAAAGGTATATCCAGCTGCTGAAGACCTGCTCACCCAGAAGCTTTCTCTGGTCTATTTTCCCTGGGAAACCTGTATTTCCTGTTCCATGTGATACTCTAAAACATTTAGCAACATTACCTGGTAAAAACTCACATTTTCACAAACTCAGTGCAAAAACTGCAGCATTGACTTTTGCATACCCACAGTTAGATCTTAAGTGCTCCATCCTTTCTCTCTCCAGCCTCAGTTTAATGTCCTTCCCTCAGTTATTCACAGAATTATAAAGCTTAATATATAGCTTAATCCATTCGTGGGATTTTATCTTTTCTTATATTAACTTATCTATAGATGCTCTTGCAGGGATGGCATATGTTGGAGACAGTCATTTTTAAAGCCATATGCAGCTGGCTCCTGTGTGAATGCAGCACCCTGCAACTCATGATTCCTCTTCACTACTAATTATTTCCTATGGCTTTTAATACTGCTCCGAGTCTTAGAATAGCTCTGAATGATGATAGACATATATTATTATTACAGGTTGTATTAAGCAGTCGTAGCTCAAGTTCTAATTACATTACCCTTCAGCCACGGCAGCAGTAACACTTGGTTTGGTTCTTGAGTTTCTAGGAATAATCTCACCAGTAGTTCTTCGTCAGGCTGCAAGGTCAGGGAGAAGGGAAATTCTCCTGCCCTCCTTTTCCTGCAGGAGCTGAGACATGTATAGTGGAAAGGGACAAATCTGGCCACGAAAGGTGGGGATTAAAATGAGAGGGTCCATGCATTCCATGTTAACAGGGATTGTGGTAGTATCATGTCTCTGCTCCAGGCAGTGTGGGCACCTCAGGAAGTGGGTGTGCACAGGGATATGTGGTTGCACTTTAGGGTGCTGGAGTTATGGGGCTGGTCTTCTGAGCCCCAAGGAACATAACAGTGATGATTTCTAGATCCATCCAGTATAGAAGTGTTTAGGTTAGAAAATGAGTGAGTCCAACCATTAACCCAGAACTGGTAAGACCTGATGCAAGAAATGCAAAACACCCCATTTCCCAACAGCAGTGACCCTTTCCATATGCCTATGATTTTTAGGTGGTTGCACAAAGTCCTATGGAACTGGAACAAGGCTGTGTGTGCATCTCATTTCTTTTTGACTGAGGAAAGGATGACATTTGAGCCACGGAATCCCAGAACCATGGGGAGGTTTGGCTTGGAGGGGACCTTAGACACAATTTAGTCCTAGTCCCCACCACTGCCATAGGCAGGGATGCATCCCACCAGCTCAGGCTGCTCAGGGCCCCATCCAGCCTGTCCTTGAACATTTCCAGGATGGGACAAAAAAATCACAAAGCCAGGAGTCAGTTAAAAAGTATTTCCACTTTATTTTTCTAAGTCAGTGGGTGGGCAGGGTCATCAAACATAAATGCTTGCTAATAGCAATCCTGATTTGGGCCTGTAACATGTTTATTAGTATTCAGTAGTTGTTTATAAATCTTAAGGGAAATATTTTCGTGATACAAAAATGGAATAGAAATATGACAGATATTTTTCAAAAAATATTTGAAAAAATTCCTGTGGTATTGAAACAACATGTGCTGAACATAAGGACATGATTTTATTTTTTTTTAATGTTTGATTATCCAAATGCCCAAGTAAATAAACGGCATAAATAACAAAGGGACTATTTCTTTGTTCTCAAATTCCTTTATCTGATAATCTCAGGCAGTATAAATAACTAAGGATAGGTTTTATTATGTCACACTGTGCAGCAATATAGTATTGCTGGTTCTTTGGGACAAGAAGTCTCTCTCCACAGTCCCCAGAACATTCTAGCTACCCCTATAAACTTATTGCAATGTATTTCTCTATTGTGGAATTTTCTTACAGTGCCTATAAAATCCAAGCACCTGATACTAGAATATCTCATTTATCCAACAAAATCCATCCCTCAGCACATGAATTTTTACATGCATATCTGCATGCACCCCAGGTAGTTTATATTTGTCATGTATGTATCCCTGAAAATCAATATGCATGCTTTTATCAATTAATGACTTGCAATTAAAAGAATCTAAAAATAGAGTAATCATCACTTTTAGGGATTCAAAAGAAAAAAAAGACCAGTTTTATCAGCTTGAAAATGAATGAAGAGTGTTTCCTCACTATGTTAATTAATTGCAGTTGACAAAAGTAGGATCCTTCACTCCTCCTTTCATGTTGCTAATTCCATCCCTCCCTCCCTCTCTCTCGCTCTCTCCCCTCAATTAAACCTATGAGAGTATACCCTCCCCTTTTAGAAAGAAGCTTTTAGATTAATCATATTATCTTAAGGTTCCAAATCTCAATGCCTGCGTGACCTTTCTTCCGTTAGAATCCATTATCTTAAACTATCACAATAATCCTGGCTTTAGGGAGGGAGAGCGGGAAGCAGGAATCAAACCTAATAGATGGCAAATAAGATTAATCTATGATCTAAGTGCCGATTACACTTGGCCCTGCCCTTGAACACCCAGGTGTAACCTTGAAATTCACATCCGCTAAGACACTGCAATTGGATTGTGGGTCCCTGAAGGGCTGCAAGGGGCAGCTGGCCAAACTTTACCCCTTATTCCCCAGCGAGACGAGAGCTGTCTCGGCCTGCAGCTCTCTTACTTGTGGAATTTGGCAGCAGCACAGCTGAATGTTTGTTTTGGGATGTTTAGCATTTTTTCAGATAAAACAGTTATTTTCAGGTCCTTAATTTTTTGTTTGTCAGAAGCAAGCAGCCAGGGAATGGGTGAACTTTTACCTGGACCTCACAAGAGGAGAAAGCTCTCTTTTCAAAATCTGATAACTCTGCAGAAGAAAACAGAGATATTTTCTTTCTTTATAGGCTGACCTATGGACCCTGCCAAAAAAAACGTTCCATGTGAACTTGAGTTTGCAAGGCCCTTGTTTTCAGTCCCAAATACTCTGCGTTCTGAGAAAGGACATCTGTGATAAGATGAAAATTGGCACTGGTAACTCATGTACTATGGGTGAAGCACGCTCCAAAGAGGCAGACCCAGAGGTAATTTTTCATCAAAGAACTTTTTAAAGCCATTATTAAAACTAGCATAAATTTCCCCTGTTTCTGGCAGCTTCAAGAGGCAGGGCAGGATTGATTTTGACACAGCAGTTCAGTAGTTTTTTTCTATTTATATGTAAGGCCAGATCCTCAGATTTCAGCTGGAGTAAAATAAAGAGTTTGGTGACTTGTTTGAACCTTGACAGAGAGATGCTGGTTAGAGGTGGTTGTAATGTTCACCTGGAACCATCAGCTCCATTTGGGGGCAACAGCTGAACCCCACAGCAAAGGGGCAATATTTCTGTTTGCAGCTGTGTGCACACAACAATCCATTTATGGGACAAAAATGCAAGAGAGAGGGGATTAGCAGAAATGTACGCTGGAGGAGAAGTCTAGTGGAAGATTACCTGCCCATGATGGGGGTATTGGAACTACATGATCTTTAAAATGCTTCCAACACAAACCAATCTGTGATTCTGTGTCAACATGAGGCACACCTGGAGGGAGGCTGACGCTGAAGTGACCCTGTGATAATCTCAGAATTAGAGGAGAGGGGAAGGAGAAACAGAGAGGGGCAAAATCATGTGGAAAAGAGGTGATTAGCCTGATAGCCTTGCTATTAGGGTCAGAAGTTGTCTGAGGGGTAAAATTGCTGCAGCCCACAACATGAAACCCTCCAGAGGACTGGGAGCATCCTGACCTGCCAGGCTTTGCCCACTGCTGGCAGTCATATTTTAGGAGGCATCCAAAGGATGGGATTCCCCTCCTGGAATGCCATGGACAGAGGGCTATTCACTGCCTCTTCACTTTCTTTGCCAGCCTACAAGTGTTGGCTCCCACAGCTATTTTAAAAGCTTTGCTCAGCTCCTAGTGCTGCAGGGACAGTAGATAAACAGCATGACAGAGAGTTTGTCACCAGCTCCCTTGCCTGGACGCTGGCCTGCTGGGACCTGTGGATTCTATGTAGGTATGTAAATAAAACAGGAGATAACCTGACCCCAGTTTTATTTAATTTAAGGAGAAATCAATGGGGAGGGGGAAGTTACAAAACGGACTGGTCAAGTGGGCTTTGATCAAAAAGTAAATCTGCTCACACAAGTATTGATCAGCAACATCACTTCTTTCTCAATTCTCTTTGTAAGTACATGAATGCAGCATTAAAGGTGCCTGTGGTCCCAGAATTGTGATATTTTAGAAGTTTTGTAGTGTAATGAAATGCTGGAATATTAGCCTACCCAGTTCAATGGCCATTATAAATAAGAATCTGTTATTATATTTCTACAAATTTTATGCAAGTCCTCATATGGATTTTAATTTTATGGATGTATCTCTTAATGATCCTCTAGGATCAGCTCCCAGCTTCAACCTGTGCTTCCCTAAACCTGGAGAAAATGAAGTGCTGAATACATCCATAAGCTGATACATGGGATTCTCTGGGATATGGGGTACAAGGCAGAACTTACAGGCACATTTGAGGATGATGATGGGGATGCAGGGGGATGCTCAAGCAACATGGTGACACCGAGAGCCAACCAGAGCACACAAACTCTGTGTCTTCCATCCAGAGAGGGTTAACTCTCACTTGCAGCAGGCAGCCTCATGCCATTAAGTCAGGGAGAGTAATGAAATTTCATTTAATTTGTCAGGAAGAAAGTGCTAATGTTAAAAGGCATTTAATAAAAAGGGGGAGATTCTTTGAAAGGAAGCCTTTAAGTAATTACTTCAAGTGTCTTAGGCCTACTCACCAGAATATTTACATTAGTGTCTCCCAGCGCCAAAGTGTAATTAAATTAGTGCAGCATTTACATTCCATCCTGTGTTTTTTTTTCAGAAGTGTGATTTTATTAACAATTCTCAAAAAAAAAAAAGCAAGCCTCGATCTAATCAAATCAGGTGTTAGTATTTTTTTAATGTTCTCACTGAGAAAACTACTTAGTAAACTGGCTTGGACAAGGCAGGGAGAGGGGAGAAAGAAAACTTGGGTTTCTGCCTTGGGGCTGATATGGAAAACTGAAAAACACTTTAGAGAGTGCAGAGATCTCCTGGTAGAGCTTTGTGGGGTGAGTCTGGCTGTCTGCACCAGCCACAGAGCAGCCCATGGGAGAAGAGAAAGGGATGGAGAGGCAGTGGAGATGGCATTGGAGGGAAGAAACAAGACAGACCTGCAGAGTTTTCAACATCAGACAAAAACAAAATTCTGCAAAATGCTAAAAAGATATGTTTTCCATATTTTCTATTAAAAAGTTGTCCTTTCTGAAAAATATGCATGTAATAGTCTAGAGAAGGAAGACTTTTCTTGACTTGAACTAAAATGAATACACTATATTTTGCTTAGCTTCACTATAGACGTTGTGTTTTAAAAGCAAATTTAAAGAAAGACGACAGAAATTCACTACAGAAGAACACAACTGGTAACAAATTTTCTGGGACAGAAATGTTTCAGGTTATTGTTCAGTCAGAAAATTGCCACTGCCAGCACCAGAGGACACAGGAACTGTGTACCAAGAAAGAAAAGACTATGGATATTTTTTTTTTTTTTTTTAACTAAAACTAAACAGTTACTGCATCATTTGGCAAATGTTGAAAAGTTTTGGTGAAAGATATATAATTATACTTAAAAATTCCCTCAGGAGGTAGCTCACTGTTACATGCCACTTTGGTCAAAATGAGAAAAAGGCATCTCCATCAGAGAAGAAAGAATATCTTCTTGTTAAACTTCTAGGATGATGTGGGGGACACAAATTCAAAAAGCAACTACAGCAAAACAGTTTTAGATGTGACTCTTTCTTTATTATCTAGAGTGAAGAATCTTGGCTAGTTTTATTTCATGTGAAACTTTCCTAGATAGAAATGTACTTTGAGTGATGATGAGAACAAATAAACAGGAATATTTTCAGAGTTGCATGGAAGCACTGCCTATGGCTACATGAAACTGAAACCAGTGCAACTGCTGCACAGCTTTCACCTGGGACCTAGGAACTCCAGATTCAGATTTCTGCTATGTTTACTCATCAATAGGAATTGCATCCAGCATCTCTATCAAAATATATAAAATAAGTGCCTAAAAAGGCATAGTTTTGTGTCCTTTGCTTGTATTCACATAGTCCTGTGTCTTACAAATGGTCTGGGTGGATGCTCTGGCTCCGAATTTACTTGGTAAAATACCATATTTAAAAGAATTGAAGTGTGAATGGTCCCAGTGTCCTTCAGTAGCTCTTGGTTTTCACCACATCCAGTTTGACTGTGGATGACCCAGAGATGTTCTAGCAGGAACATAATAACATTCACAGTGAAGATAAACTGTTTCCACCCTCTGTGTAAAGATTGCTGAACACAAGAAAGAAAACTTTGTGGCTGAGAAAAATCTCCTGCTTTTGCCACTGCCTCTCTAAGCATCTGCAGTGGAGGTTGCCTGGGATTTGGTGCTAAATCAAAGGATTTTACAGGATAGCAATAGCTGAACCATCAGGGGAAGAGCACACATGTGTAACTCCATCTTAGGCACAATGATTTCCTCTTCCCGTGGTACAGTGGATACAAAGACTAGCTAAACACTCAGAGATCCTAGAAAAACATCTGAGCTAGGGGAAACTGTCCAGCATGTCAATGAAATGTTGACGGGCTGACACTTTCAGAAGGAAAAAGAGGAAAGAACTGTAAAAGCAATGCACTCTGCTTCTTCCTGCCAGGGTTGTGATGTTATTTACAACTTTCTAAGTTCTCTAGTATGTATCTGCCTGACTCAAAGTGGCTCTTTTATTTTTTCCTGTGCTCCACAGACTTCACACTCTTTGAGGGATGACTGGCTGAAGGCTGTGTTTGCAGTTGCTGTTTGAATCATGACGAATGTTTTAGTCCCCCAGAGAGACCCTGATATGAGCAAAGTCCAGTTGGGACAACCTGGATGGTGCTGTCCTGGCCAGGCATGGATCTGGATGGGTTGGACTGGATGGGTTGGACAACAAGAGGCAAGATGTTTAATAACAGCATGGTTAAGAGGAAGGAAAGGAATTGAAATGTATGCATAAAGAGGGCCTTGGTTATGGAGATATGACATCTCTAAGGCTTTTTCATGTGTCTCAGTGGGTCTCTTTCAATTTAATTTTTGGGCAATCAAACCCCCCTCAAACCCATACTATTGTTCTTATCTGAAAGAACACCAATCCTACTCCCACCTCTCACAATTACTTCCCAAATAATTTAGAGATTATCCGCCCATGTTTTATTTTACCATAGCTTTGGCTTTGCAGGTACTGGGTTTTTGAGTGTGGAGTTTTATTTGTGGACCAGAAAAACAAAATTCAATAAACCATGCTGGGATTGCCATCACCAACCCATGGTGTGCCTGCACTACTCATCAGACCTGGTGCCATCAACAACTGAACTTTCAAAGGGTGCTGAATCTTGTGTCTCTTTATATGAGATTCAAACTGAGCACCCAATGTTTTTGGAAGGTACAAGAACCTCATGCTACAATCATTCCAAACACACATTTGTAAGGGAGATGAGGGTCAGGAGGAACAGCACTCGGTTCCTGATTAGGGGAAAAATAAATCAATCCTGCAAAAGGGCTCTATGATCTGGAGAAAATGGAACTTGCTGAATGTTGAAAACTTTTGAAAAGCCGCACTTTTCCTCTGGTGTCTGAGCAGGAGCTAATCTCTTTCAGAGATCTGGTTCTGCCTCTTAAAAACACATTTTTTTATGGTAGAACAGCTGTTGTTGCTTCTGTTGTGATGATCTGGGTGAAAAGTTTGGTAACAGAGAGGGAGGCTTTAAAAAAAGCAAAAGATTAAAAAAACTTCAAAAAAATTCCTCCCCAAACTCACCCACTTAAAAGAAAAAACCCCTTCTGCTCTGGCCTTTCAGAGACATTAAACATCTAGAGCTTTTTAATGCAATTAAAACAAATGTTGACGTTATTTATAGTTAAATTACTGGCAAGAAAAACAACTAATGAACAAACCCCACGTTTGTACCATTAAAAAAAAAAAGAAAAAAGAAAGAAAATCCTAAAGGGAATGATTTGTAAGGATGTGGTTAAACCTATTTATACCCTGGGTTCTATTTGTTTTACAGCCAGCGGTGCACGAACAACATGAAAGGTTATCTTTGACAAGGTTTTAGCTATTATTTTCTTCCAGTGAAATGGTATTTCTTGAGAAAAAAAGGTCTTCAGAACAAAATAACAATAAATCCTGATTTAGATACATAAAGCTGCCATCGATATCACATAATATCAGTGTTCTTTCTCACTCGATACAGGCGTTTTTAAGATAAATGGTAAAACTGAACTGGAAATCCATCTGGCCAGCTGCCTGATCTAATGAATAACCCCACTTTGGCTCCTGCAATGTAAGCAGAAAGAGTTCTCTCCCGGCCGCTTTCGTCTGTCATGAATCTACAAGACAGCCGACATAATATCTGGGCGACAACAGCGTGCTAACAGTGCAGTGACTTCCATTTTCTTTGCTTTCTATTGATTTTCACTTAATAACTGGCGAAATACTAAACGTCCGCCCTGAGTACCTAATAAATCCTGCCTGAGCTTTTTATTGAGGAGAATTTAATAAAAACAACCATTGCGGCTGAGGGATTTTTCTTCTGGACAGAACATGGTGAGGGGTGGGTGGTGTTCATGGGGATGGGGGGAGAGACATTTGAATTTTCTAATTTATTTATTTTTTTAAAATATGCCCCCCCTTCTTCTCCTTGCTGCCCTCATGAGGACCCTGCATTGTTTTTTCTGTGAGGACCCAGTTACTTTGCCTCACGTTTGTTTTCTCCTTGACCAGAAATGGCCACTGCATCACATATTGCCATTAGGTGGGGAAAGAAGGACATTTGCAGAAGGAAGGCACGTCCATCAAGTCCATCCCACACACCCACACGTACTTCTTCAATCTGATTTCAATTCTGTTAATTGTTATGAAGGCTCCCTAATTGCCAAGTGCGGGGGCTGTCAGAATCCTACAGTAACACGCTTTTTATTGTCCCATTTTACAGCTATTTTATGTTTGACGCTTGACACACAGGCATGAAGATCCCCTGTCGGATTGGTTGGCTACTGTAACAAAATGGCATTTTTAAGTTATACGAAGTGTTAAATCTGCATCCAGTTAGAAACAAAACAAAACAAAGCCCGGTGGTTTATAAGTTGACAATTAATCCTAATTGTTAGCTTGGGAAAAAAAAAATCCACCGGAGAAACAAAGCAAAAGGCCAAACCCTTTTTTTCTCCAGCTGGCCAGCAAGTGTGTATTTGTGTATTTAGATGTTATTACATGTGTTATGTACAGTTTTCCTCACTGAAGATGAATCAGGCAAGAATGGGACACCATTCCTAAGTATTTTATTTTTCTCTGCATAACCTCATGGAACGGCTCTCTTTCTTTGCCAATAAACTCAACAGAGTTCCTATTATACAAAGCTGCTCTTTTAGAGCATTTGACAGTTTTTATTTTAATTGACACAGAGGCAGTTTCAAAGTCATTGGGTTTAATGAACAATCATCTTAGCATTTGCCTGCTCAAATCCTCTTATTCCCAGCAGTTCACAATAAAGTTTATTCTAACAGTTGAAATTAAAAAAGGAGAGAGAGGCAAGTAGAAATGTTGAGGAGCTTATATAAAAATCTGCGAATCTCAAGTTTTGTGCAGTGCTGTTATGAAAGCTACTCAGCCATGCAAAGCAATAAGAGGTTTAATTACTCATTGGTAGTCCCTCTGCTGCTCCTGATGTGGCGTGTGGTATTGCAGAGGCCTGGGAGAGATAATTGAGGCATATGGGTGGAGTACAGCGCTGCTCTGGCAGCTCATCTGCTTTTTTCTCTCATCTTTGTGTGCCTTATTTCTCCTGAGGCAGAAGGCTCAACAGTTCAGCATGGAGAAGGATCCAGTAAGATGGCCATGGTTTGAAGCACATGAAGACCTCTCAAGGGAAGAGGACAATCTCCTGGTGGTCTGACAAATCCAGATCTGTCTCGATCCAAGGGTCAGCGTGAGAAACCTCTGAACCACTGAAAAAAAAGATCTATTTTCAGGTTTGGGTAATTTATCCAGTCTAGGCATTACTGGGCTCATGTGGCCAAGGATTTAATGGCTTGTAATAGGCATAACATCAGTGACAGCCATGGCCTCTCCCTTCTGCAGGGTATTACAAGGTAAAGGGAAGGGCAGGATTACTGAACCTGAACACAGCCTGGACCCTTAAAAGCACATGGAGAGAATATCCAAACCCAGAAATTATAAAACCTATTTATTGTTTAAGGGCAGACTAATAATTCCATTTTAGGGCAGAATAATTCATGAAACACCTCTGATGTACAACTTCATGTGGCAACTCTGTGAGAATAAGCACTAAAAGTTTCTCCTCTGGCTTATTAATATATGTTAATGACATTCAGCAGCTGGAAGTAAAATCGATGTTCCAGCAGGGTGTGATCAAATTGTTCTTCATAGCTGACCAGCCAGTAATTCGTGTACTACCTGTCATTGCAGCTTGGAATCCTCTTTCCTAAACTAAAATCTTTTTGCAGTTTTCACCAAATGGATAAAACAAGAAGAAATTTTATCACTATCTAAATGGAGTAATAGAGTGGCAGGACATATTTGCATTCTGAATAGATTAGCTGGTCTTTTAAATATTTATTTGTGTCTATTTTCAAAGTCCCTGATCCTCTGAAATTTTCCAAACACTTGTGATTTGACAGACTGGGAAATCTGTCTGCAGCTCCAATTATACTTGAAAAGATACATATAAATGATTTGACAAGTTAAAAATTAGCAGTGAGTTCTATACCTAGCACGATTTGGTGAGCAGCAGTTCATAATTCATGATACTTCAACGTAAAGTTCATGTAAATGCTGTATGTGTGGGATCCTTTAATTGGTAAGCATAAAGGTATATTGCCATTCACCTAATGTATTCTATTGCTCAACAAAAGGTTGTTGTAGTGAGCCCTGATTGTGACAAATGATTTACTATTAGGAACATTCTGTAATTATTGTTCGGTGGTACCACAGACCGATACATCATTAACATGATAGACGACCTTTTATATCAGCAAAAATAACTAAATTAATAAAAATGGCTTCATTCCAAACCCTGTCAGAAAGCCAATACTCGAAACAATCAAGTATCAGTGATACCTGAAAAGACCAGAGTTATATTTTTGTTAAGCAAATCTTATTGTTTGTGTAATAACATTGACGTGCTGTAGAATAGAGGGTCGGGTTTTCAGCTGCTGTGAATCAATGATCTAATTAATTCTATTTATGTGGAGACACACCACTCCACATCTGTCAAGGGTATGATATGTAGGATTTTATTGTACTGCTAAAAGCACCACTGTAAATGAAGTAACAGAAAACTTTTATTTTTGCTCCTCAGGAATTCTGGGAAGAAATGCAAGTGTGCTCTGATATACTGATTCTGCAGATGCTGCTCCCAACTCCATCCACACAAAGCCAGTGTGACTCTCCTGAGTGAATTGCTTCATTCAAATTTACACCTCCCTCATTTGAGTTTGGAAAGGCAAAAATCCAATTTTTTTACCTTTGAAGTTAAGGATTTGGAAAACTACCTGAAGAATAATTTGTTTTCTACCCAAGATCATGAATTCTTTGTTATCTACTATCCATATTCAGTTTTAATTTTTTTCCCAAGTATTTTGTAGAAGATATTTGGGGTAAAAAGTTTCTGAGGGAAAATATTGAGACACAAGTTCTGGAGATGTTGTTTTGCAGAATACAGATAACTTGGAGGTGATGCTGTTTGCTATCTCCACTTAAATTCCTATCAGTTCCAGATTATTTTAACAAGGAAGATAAGTATCTTTTGGAAAATAGTGTGGATCCCCCTGGCTATCTCCCTAAGCCCACTGAGAGCCAGAAGGAAGTAACAAACATGGGTACTGCAGTTTGGGGAAAGGTTGGAGAGAGAGGTTATGGAGCATTTCCACTCAGGAGTTTCGTTCATGCCTTAATTTCTGACATCTCCCATTCCATTTCTCATTTCAGGATGGGGCAGCCTTCAATTTAGACAGGAGGAAAAGCCATGATGAGACATGCTGGAGAAATCCCTACAGAAAGCCATCACCACAGCTAAATGTACCACTCTGGAATATTCCTCTTTTTTTTTTTTTTTTATTTGGCCCCCTCCTATAACCACCCCCTCATTTTATCTCCTCTTCCTCCTCTTGTCATTCCACCTAGCTTTTTATTCCCAAGGTAGCCCAGAAAAAAACAAAAACAAAAACAAAAACAAAAACAAAAAACCCCACCAAAAACCAAAACCCAACCCAAAAAAAAAAAAAAAATCTATAATGAACTCAGTTGGTCACTTGTCAAACGTTCATTGTCATATCTCTTTTTTTTCCCCTGATTTTGTTCAAGTTCCTTCATCAGGGACCACTCTGTGTATAGATGTGGCTTTCTCAGTTATCCATGCAGACACCACAATGATAAACAGGGCAAAGAAATGCAGTAGTTGGATCACAAAATGTTGCAAGATAACTGATTTGGTTGGCTTCACTATGATAAAGTCTCCGGGCTTAATTCCAGTGACACATTCTGAAAGAAGAACAAAAACCCAATTAATGTGCAGGACATTGTCTTCTAATAGGCAAGGAACAAGATTTTGGGCCTTCACTCCTCCAGCAGCTGTGTTACAACTCACAGTGTAACCTTCAGCAAATCCCTTTATTGCATCTCTGTAAAATATTGGTAATGAATTTACGTTTTGTAAAGTGCTGGGAGATCCGCAGATGAAAAGCACTATATAAGCTAAGTGTTATTAATGTGATTCACTCAGTGAAATGAAATCTCTGTTGAGCAAAATACTGTTCCGTAAAATTTGTATTTAAAGTTACATATTTTACAGCACCAAGAGAATGAAGGTTGTGTCACTTTTTCCAACATATAAACTATATTTAGCAATTTATTCCTTGGCTTCTCTCTAAGTAAAAGAAAACAGCTTGATGCTTAAAAATAACATTTTGTAGGCTTGACGTTCATAATTTGGACTGGAATGCTTTTTAAACAATTACTTAAAAAGAATGAAAAATCTCTTTCTGCTCATATAGAATAAATTTTAATTCTTGCATGGGCCATATATGTGAAGGTTAGCCATTTATCTTGAATACTTATTTCAATTTCATATGAACATTATTATACAAAAGTGTTTCTAATGTCAATCATTTTTGTATTTTCTTTTAAAGCATAACTTGCCTGTTCCTCTTGCAGCCTGTTAAACAGTGGGACAGTGTTTGGGTCCTGGACAGCTCAGTTTTGTAGCAAAACCTCTTTTACTGCTGTGATGGGCTGAGGTGCAAAAGGTTATACAAATCACATAAATGTAAGAAAGTATATTTGACTCTTAAAACCCTTTTGATTTTATTAACTGATATTACGTAAAACATCTTCAAGGAAATTGTTTCAAACATCAGAGTTTTAACCCAATTTTTTTTTTTTTTTTAAAGACAGAGAGCAGTAATTTCTGATCTTTTCCCATAATTCATTTTTAAGCATCTTTTTTATATAAAAAGGTTTTGGTTCACAGTGACTTCTGCCAGGAATACAACCCAGATTTTTTATCTTGAATCAATTAATCAATTATCACAATTACTGGAGTCTAGGGAAGGAAGGAAAACCTTTTACAGAGCTTTACCAGAGGATATAACTACTCAAGAAGCGATGAATCTGGATTCCATCTTAAGTGAAATGTTGTTATTCTGGTAAAAAACCCCAAAAATTCTGTGTAAGGGCAGTGCAAACCACTATTTCCATTTGTTTCTTTGACTCCAACTTGTCATTGCCATACTAAGACACACCACGGTTAGACTCAAAAGTATCCTTTTATGAGCAGTTCAGACTAAATAGACACTTTTTCTAGTTCTGGCATCTGAACTGCCACTCTAAGCTCCTATCACTTGAGCTTTTTTGTGAAAATTTCCTTCATTAGTTATGAGTTATTATCTTAGAAATCTGTTTGACTGAGTATCATATTCAACCCTCCTTTGAGGAGCTTAAGGAAACACTGAAGCATTTACCCAGATATTTTCTTCATTTATTATATAACATCCAGATCCTGATGCAAATGATACCCTAACATATTGTGAATGTCTAGCCACCAGACATGAACTTCTCAAAAAAGTCTGCAGGCTATAGCTAACCTGGAAAAGCACAGCTTTGAACTGGGAATAGAACCTCCAGAGAAATGCAAACCCAACTGATTGAGGAGGTAATGCAGTGTTTTGTAAAGAAAAGCACACAATGCCTGTTGGAGCCATGGTCCTGTTTATAGCAAAGAGATGATGGAGCTACCTTGAACTTTTTTGTAGCAAGGTCTATAGCTACTTTTAATTCTGATGTAATATAATATACTAAAATATAATATAAGGGAATTAGGTAGGTATCTGATTATTTCTAATCTCCAGCAAACACAAGAAAGGGCAAGCTTTGTTACTTGTGCATTCCCTTGGAATGCTACATGGAGATACTAAATAAATCTAATAAATGAGTTTCATTGTTTGAATAGGTCCTTGTTTTCCAGACTTTAGACTCAAAGAGATGCTCTTTGTCCAGTTCTTCTAGATCAAGGCTAGACTTCTTCCTAGCAATCATCAGTGACTCTTTGAAATTGTTTTCAAAGCCAAATGTTGGCTGAAACTATTTTAGGCCCTGCCTTTGCTACCTTGGGCCTATCTGAAAGGAAGAAGCTTGCCCTTGAAAGAGAGTTAAACTGCTATGATTCACCGACTTGGAAGAATTGCAGGATGCTGATGCCTGAAGTGGTGCCTCCCACTGGACCAGTGCAAGTTTCCTTCCTTCTTGTCTGACCAAGCCATTAAGAAGTTAGTTAATTCCCTGAAGGTTACTTCCAAGGAATATCCAAAAAGGAAATACCCAGCCCTGGAAAGGTAATTTACCTAGACAGGATTTGAAATGCAAGGTTCTCAGCTGAGGGAGAAAGTCCTGTATCCCATCTGGTTGTGGGAATACAGCTTCACAAACTCTTCATCCCTTGAGCTAACAACTGAAGACATTCCACTGGGAGGTGTCCTATAAAATCCAAAGTACTCGGAGATCCATATATTATCACATCCAGCCTATTGGAGCCAGAAATGTGGCCCAGTGTTCTCAGAGAAACAGTGGCAAAGCAACATCCTCAATTTGAGAACAGTTTGAATCCTCATCTGTGTCTGATGTCTCCCAAACCGAGGCTATTTTTGACTTGGTGGAGGCACAAGTGGGAGGAAATGCCAGCTCTCTGTCCTCAGGGACTCACTGTAATTTGTTTCCTTTGTTCTTAAGGAGCAGATCCCCAGCTCGTGTGGAATGGTGTTTCAGATGAACTAAGCTTGTGAGGAACCAGTCCCAGTGCCTGATGCACTGGTGCAGCTACAAAAACCACAGCCAAAATATTGTGCTCTACCCAAACATAGTAATTCTATTTGAAATCTAAGGGGCTGGTAGGCTCAGGGAAAGCTCCTACTATATCACTTTTTGGGATCAAACACCCTTAGGAGAACCTCTAGCTCATTAAAATGTTTATCAGAAATTTTAATACTAATTCCTTCTATGTTTTCAAAGTCCAGTTTACTTCTGAGGAGGATGTGCTAGAAAGCATGTTGTAAGGGGCTGGAACAACTGCATAGAAATAGGTAAAAGTGACTTGGAAGCTCTGGTTCAGTTTCTTAGAAGCAGGAACAGCCCCACTTCACCGTCATGAAATTTTTGAGAAAAAAAAAAGAAAATACTGGCTGAAGAAAGAAACAGCACTGGGAGTAACAGATTGGCCTGAGAGTTCCAACACTTTATGCAAATGATAAAGATTTTAGTAGATAACAACACACTTTTGATCCTTAATCAAATGTGGTTTGGCCTGTGGGAAAATTGCATTTTAAAATAATTTCCTCTTCCCACCACTTCTCTCCTTTCTCACCTTCTCTGCACTCAGCAGTCCATCTAAAAATGCTGAAGGTATCTTCACTGAAAAAAAAACAGCCTCCACAAACAAACGAAAAAAAACACCCCACAGTGTCTCCATAATATCTGTGTATCAAAAAACCCTGACAACTGTGTGAACATACTTTCAACACCTGTTCAGTCCTTAGCCAGATGCCTCTTTATTTCAAGGTTTCTGAATACCTACCTGCTTGCTTAATATATTTTGGTTTAAAATGTGCAGAAAGATGCAGCAGGAAGAATTAGCTAAAGTTCCTAGTCTCAATCTTGCTTTTGAATCCTGAAAGTGAAACTTTGGGATCTGATGCACAAATTTCTTCATTTTCTTTCTTGCTTGTGTGCCGCTCTCCAAGTTTCTGCCTCAGTTTACCCTTTATAAAGAATAATTTTTTTTAAAGTTATGCTTTACAGTGATCTATTGATGCACAGTTGTGCTTTATCCTACACTATAATTTCCAGGTAAAGAATTTCCCTTCTCCATGATGGTCACACTGGGCAGAATTTACATGAAGATGTAACTGCATATCTGGGAAGAAAGGACAACTTCCTTGGTCTGTCCACTGAAATTTCATCCTTTACACCATTCTCCTGACTCAAATCTATTTTGCACATAAAGGTTTAAAGGACTGTTCCTTCCTTGACTGATATGGGTATATAAATGCATCAAAATTTTGTTCAGTCTGAAACACTCTTTTCTCAGAACTTTAATTTTTGATGTCAAAGATATATCTATCTCTCAGAGTGCAACAGGCCTCAGCCTTTCACAGCTCCAAGACATAGATGTCTGATTACTTAAGCTCTATTTGAAATTAAATTCCAGCCTCAGGGGCATTTTGATAATAAATTCATTTAGGGAAGAAGTTTCTTTCACAGACACAAGCATCCTCTGCAGCCATGCTCTGTGCCAATATATCCACCAAGAAAAATTTAGGGTATTTTCCCTACATTTCTCTTTCCTGTATTCTTGTCTATGGTTTGACTACCTGATTCACCACTTGTTTTGGCAGGAATTACTGAACTGAACTTGATTCAGCTTTATTGTACTGCCAAGACTTCCTCAAGCTAAGCATGTCTACATCACCACTCAAACCTGCCTTTAAAGGTGCCACCAGCCTTCCAACACATCTGAGCTTCCTTTCCCCTCTTAATCCTGCCTTGGATTCATGGCAGAGTCTTGATGATTCCTAGCATCAACCTTGATGACTGTTTGTCTGTTCTCCTCAGGTTCACTCGTATTTTGGGGGGTAGAGAGTGGAGTTAAATGTCAGGCTGGAAGTGGGGTTCACAGAGCTGATGCTGGTTGAATCTCTATAGCACCACCCAAACAGGCTCTGGGCATGCTGAGCACTCAGGGAGGGGGAACAGGAGGGTGAGCCCTGACCCCAGGCTGATACTTGGTATGTGTGGAAGGAGAGGGAATTTCCCAAACCATAGTGGTTCTGCTCCCTTGCAGGGGGAAAGGTAAACAGAATTGCAAAAATGAGGCTGAGAGAAGCGAACAGCTTTCTGCTGGCTTTGGTTTTCCCCCAGGAATCATTTCTGGTACTGTATCTCTTTGTCTCTAAGAAATTTAGACCATTATTTTCCTGTTGCTGAATTTCAGCCTTCATTTGATGCCAGACTACAGTAGTTTATAACAGTGACGAGAATGAATGTTGAATTCCCAAGGACTTTACTGAGGTAGTTGTATGCAACACTTAGAAAAGCACTTTGAGGAGGGGACTAAGGATTGTTGTTCCCAGTTTATGGATACAGTGTCATATTATCACAGACATCAAGATTGGATTGTCTTGCATGTATTTCTTGTCCATAGTAAACCAAGGAGAGAGGTAGAAATCTCAAGATAAAGAATATTCCAGCAAATTTGCAAACTGCTTCTAGCAAAAAGATAAGCCCTTCATCTTCTGTGGTTTGCCTCACCCTGATTTCTATCTTTTTTTCTCACACTTATCCCGAGTAGGAATGAAGAGTGAACGTTGATGAAGGGCTTGCAGGAGTTTTGCTTGTAGACAAATTCTGCTATTGACCACTTCCCTGGAAATCTTGTTTACAGGGACTGGATTTTAGAACCACATTTGCATTCAATGATAATGATTTTCTTTTAGTCCAGCTGGGATAACTGCAAAGATAGTGCCCAACTGCAACTCTGTTGAAGAGTGAGTGAAAAATAAATTACACTTCTTAGATGAGTGGAGCAGTGGGAAGGCAAAATGCTCAAGAAAAATCCACACTGTAAGAGCCACAACAAGGACTCTTGATTATCCAGGTTAAAATAACTCCTTGTCTATGCCTCACTGCCAAGTGAGGCTCACCTTTAAAAAAAAAAACAAAACAAATAAAGCTTTTAAAAAAATAGCCTGGGTCTTTAGATAGAATTGAATGTTCTGTGACTTTAAATGAAAGCTCCAGTGTTGTTGGGCAAATAAATTTAAACCACTTAACATGGCAGAGAAGGTCAGGCAAGCTTATTATAGTGATCATAGCGTTACAGCTATTGCGATTGACCGCTGCTCTTTGGAATCACCAATAATCAGAGGCCGCAAGCTGTGTTTGCAGAGAAAGGTCATCATTCATTTTTTTCGAAGCATTAATATCTTTTGTTTGTTTGGCTCAACATGAAACAGGAATCGATAGAGGTAATTCACAGAGCAATTAGCCCCTCATCTGTCAAACGGTGTCTGGGTGTATTTAACAAAAAGACCTTTGGAAAGGTTTAAAAAGGAGGAAAGTGCCTGTACAATCAACAATTTATATTTTCTACATGACACGTTGTGTATGTATCTGTGAAGAGAAGGGACCTTGGGACTAAAAAAATATACATAAAACATGCTGTAAATCTGTACTCAGACTTTAAAAACCCGCAGTGAGACAAACTGTTAACTGACTTGGAGAAGTTTTCCATGCTGTTCCCAGTGAAGATAAAATTTTTCTACTCAAGGCTCAGGGAAAAAGTTAGACAGTGGTTCAAAAACTTGTCAGATTAATTACATGAGGGGGAATGGAGCAGCATATAAAACATAAGAGGGCAGAGACAGAGGCAAAGGTCTCTTGCTGCCCTGCCCCTACAGTTCAGGGCACCGTGAGTCCCTCTTCCACCCAAGAGGATTTTCTTTATGGGGACACTTAAGCGAGTTAAGGAAAATGGAGAAAAAGTGCAGAAATCAGAACATAAGTTATTGCTCTGTTACACTTACGAAATCTGGTGAACTTTCACATTTGAGAGACTGAACTGGGAGAGTAAAGCTACAGAAGATCAAGGGCACTTTATTTCTGAATAAGAGTGTCTACCAGGGGATTTCACATACATTAAGAGTTGGCTGCACAGTGCCTGTATTTGGAGGTAAAAGACTGGCAAGGAGCATATGGACTGTTAAAAAAGGGTGTATTTTAGACATATCATAAAAGGTTTGGAGGTCGTCCCAGAAGTTCAGATGCTTATTGCAGATAAAATTTGGTTATCTCAGCTACTTAAAATAAGGCTCTGGATTTTATTAGATGAGTAATTGTAGGTTACGCTTCCCTCCTTTTTTTTTGTCTCAATGCTGAAATTCCGTATCACATTAGGAAGTTTAGGTTTGGTAAAAAATTAAGAGCTCTTTCAAAGTCCAGTACTGTGAGTTCCAGTTAAAATAAATTTGAAAGTTCCGCCAGAAAACTTTCTGTACTTTCAAATTTTCATTGATTTTTATACCTTATTTTGACTATGTGACGTCCATAGTGTTTAATTATTTGTTTGTTTATTAACCTTCAGGACTCAGAAGGTGTTATGGTTCTCACCTATTGATAAGACTGGAAGTTTGCTTAATTGGAGCCTGTGGAAGTTTGGATCTTGGGTGCTACAGACCTGGGTAGATGCACATTCACAGGATGAGCTCAGAACTTTTTCAGATCCTCAGACCTATACCATGGTCAAAAGCACCTGATGAAAACACATTGTCAATACTTTAAAGATGCATCTAGATTCTGGTTCCTACATCTAAGACAGACTCTTTCTCTGTCAGGCTTTCAAAGATTTTGTTTGGGACCTTTTCTTTTAAATAGAAACACTGAAACTCTTTTAATCTTTTTATTTCATGGGTGGTCATATTAATTTGCAGTAAACTGGGAAAGTTTTCTTTGTGACTTCAAAAAGATCATCAGTGATTAGCAATACTTTATCATATACTCTGAAATTAACATTAAAAATTCAAATGTTTATGTTCTAGAAGAAATGTGCTTCTTCAATCTGAAGAAAATTTAGAGCTGTTTTTTACAAGATCTTAGTTACTTAAACTTCAAAATTCAACCAATATAGAGAATGAAATAAAACTATGACTGAATTTAATTTTCCTATCTTGAACAGTTTCCTACTAGGTTGATCTGCATGTCATACCTCTAGTACTGTAGCATTAATTCACAACTATTTGGTTAGTTTATCTTGTTTTTTTTTTTTTCTTCTTTTAGATATTGCTGTAAATGCTAATTGCCAGTTCTGGGTTTCTGCTTAGAAAAGATATAGGAAAGACTTTTCCTTACTACATACACATTTTTAAGGCTAAGGCATCCAAAACTCTATAAATTAAACAGCCAATGAGAATTTCTTATTCTTATTCTTATTCTTATTCTTATTCTTATTCTTATTCTTATTCTTATTCTTATTCTTATTCTTATTCCTCTTATTCTTATTCTTATTTTTATTCTTATTCTGTCTCATTTTACTAATTCTTAACATTATTTATTTAGGGTGCTGCACAGATAATTTGAGCAACTTCATAAAAAAACACCTTTCAGCTTCTAGTCTGAGGGCAAGAAGTGGTCTTCGAGGTTCTGGCAGGTTGTCTTCAAAGTCCTATTATCCTTGTGGTCAAAGTTCTATTATCTTTTCAGTGTTTTTTCAATTAAACAGTTGATTAACTGTGCTTGGTGGTTCATGATGAATTTGGAGTGCTGACAATGCTCTGTTTGCCCCCAAAGTGTGAGAACCAGTGCTCTAGAAGAGGATTATATTCCTTTCTCTTTTGATAATGGTGAGTTAAATCCTTGCAGGCTCTTCTGTGAATTTTCTCTGATTTTATGAATCTATTCTTAGATTTTAACTAGATGGATATGCTGCTGGGGATTTTGCTACTCTGTTATTGTCACTGAGGTAGGATAGTCCATCAGCAAAACACCTCTTAAATATCAGTCCTGGCTACCATCCAGAGAAAACCAAGACATGCTATTGAACAACACTTAGGACCAAATCTTTCTTCCTCCTCTGCCACCACTGAGCAAATTCGTTAAAGGTCTTGGCCTGTATTTAAAATAACATGGGCTTAAAGAACTTGCTAGTGTTTCATCATAGAAGACATTAAGTGTTAGAGGAAAGGCCAAAAAAAATGTTGGCAGACTCCTCATCCAAGGAGTTCAAAGATGGTGTTGATACCTAAATGTCCAATCCATCCTTGCACATCTGTTTGCCAGGCAACTCGTCTGAGGAGCTGGGCAGGGTTTTCAAAGCAGCAAATGGCAGCGAGATGCCTGACTACCATTTGTGCCTTTGAAAAATCTACCTTCTTGTCTAAAGTGACATTTCCCCGAAAATTTACCATCAGTAGTAAGAATAAATGGCTCTGACAGTCCCTCAACAACTGCTAGCAATTAGAACCATCTAGATGTGCTCTGACTCTACATGCCACGACATTTAAAGTCCTGGCAGTCAGTTTGTTAGCACTCCCACTGGTGAGCACAATCTCTGTCTGTATCTGTGAAACATTTCCAGGTAAGTCAGTTATGTATAATTGCCATTCCAAACAAAGTTTTTTTTTTTTTAAAAAAAAGAAAGAGGTGGAGATCTTTGTATCTTGCACAATAAAGGGAAAACATTGCGTAGAAAGTCAGCAAAAGCCAGAGAACCCCAAGAGAAAAGACAAAGCTTATTTAGTGGATTTACAGTAGTATTTTTACACATTGCAGCAAGTCAGAACTGGAAATAAATGAGTTTAAGGCATGCTGTCATTCAAAAAAGGAACAAAGCACTAATTGCTGTTTGGCATCACGTTTTTGTTTATATTTATGACTGCCTTTCTTAAAAGCCTGACTTCCTATTCATGTACAGGTTTCCTTAAACAGTTTTAAACTAAACAATTAAACTTTCATTCATGGATATAATCTAATAGGAAGGAATTCTTCTGTCACTTTTTTTTTTTTTTCTCTTGAAGAAGAAAATATTTCAAGTTAGCTTTACAAATCTTTCAGGGAAATAAAATCCCACAGGACACTAACTCTCAAGATTAACCCACAATATGTCCTTACATGGGAGAAGGCAGCAGTTCCTTTTTGTGGTGACTTTGGCAGCTGCATTTTCTTAGCTGAGAGCACCATTTCTTGGAATTGGAAAGGATATTTATCTCTGTTTTGCAAAGGGCCAGGGTAAACCTGTTCTTTATCTCAAGGACCCATCCAAGAGTAACTTGAAGACTCACACGGTTTTCCAGACTATTGGCAAATATTCAAGCTTAGCCTCAGGAAGAATCAGGGATGTTCTTTAGAGAGGGTATCTGCCCTTTCTTACTGAACAAGCACAGCAGCTGGAAATCAGTTTTCAGCCATGTGCTGGGCCACAGAGCATCCTGCCCTTATAAGTGCATTCTGTAATGACTCATAAAATAAATATCCAAAACTTAAAAAATGTGAATGCTTTGTCTTCGAGGATAGTAAATTTTGAAGGAAGGAACTGGTGAAGTATAGACATAGTAAAGGAGTTTGGCCTGGGTGACACTGAAAACCCAGAGCGGAAGCAGAAAGTAAACCAAATTCCAGGGCAGAGACATTTGCCACTCTCCTCTTAGAAGTCCTGGAAATAAAGTCTCTGTCGAAGCTGAAATATTTCCACAAATCATTTTTAGCTTAGAAAGAGCATATTTTACTGAAACATTTCCAGTTAACCTTGTTGACGTCAGGCCAAGTCCTGAAATCCTTTTTCAGGTAGAAAGAGCAACAAAATATGGAATAGCTTCTACAGTGAACTCAGTGGGCATCAGATGGAGAGATGCACCTGGAACAAAGTTCAGATCTGAATCAGGAAAAAGTTATGTTTCCTTAATGGTGCCATGTCACATATGGAAATGCTTATGCAGATTGTTCTCAGAGCCTCCATAGTGCTTTACAGAGGATAGGCCTCTTATTTATCCAGATCCAACCTGGAGCTGGGTATTGATGAATTTTTAAGGTCCTTCATCTAAAGAGCTTTGGGCTCTTAGTCAAATCTGTGCAATAGAGAAGTTTTCAGAAAAAAGCCTGTAAGCCTGTTTGGGTTGGATTTTCAAAAGTACATAGGTGAACCACACTTTTTCAGAGATTTTTAAATGCCTTTGAAAATCCCATTCTTGGAAATTTGGATTTCATAAACATTAGGCTGACATGAAGAATGAATTAAGTTTTTTATTATAATAACAATTGCCAAATGAGGGCCTGTCCATTTTTTTTTTTTTCAGCATATTCCCTCAAGCCAGGTTCCTGGAATTCTGTTTCACCATGTCTGGTTGAATGCAATGAGAATGTGTTTTGTTTTGGGTTTTCTTTTTGCTTTTTTTTGAAGTAAAGATCTGCTAGAAGAAAACTCTTCTTTCACCTACAGTTAACAGAGCTGTGCTTGAGGATCTGTCACTCTGCTGTCACTTTTCTCAGCTATATTATTAACTCCCTGGATCTCATGGATGGGCTCTGGTTATGTCATTTCAGTTAATTCATCTTCTCAGGTAACCTCATAGGATTCTAGGGTTCAAATTTTACTAAAGAATGGCCTGAATGTCATATTTGTGAGCAAAACTGGATTTTCAGTTCTCCCAAAACTGTCATTAAATGTTTTTTGGGCTCCATCTCAATCTCTGTCAGACTCTTGGTTGTACATGGACTTGATTATGACTGCTGGAATCTACACAGAAATGTCTTTTGACACTCCTCCATGTGCACATACTCTCAAAGCCTTCCCAAACCTGCTCTTTCTCCTGTAGATATATCATATTTACTCTGATATTTGATCCATGCATTCCCAGTAGGAATCTTGCGGCAAATTGTTCTTTCTCAGAATTGACAAATGCCTCAAAGTGAAAACATAATTTGGGTGGGGAAGGAAAGTTACTCATAAGTTCAATGAAAGCAAAATTAGGGACCTGTTAATAAAATTAAATTTTCTCGACACTTTTAGTCAATGCAAAAATAATTGTGGGAATATAAAAGGGTTTTTATGGTCAATTATTCTTGTCTTAGTAAGTATCTATAATCATAACCGCCTCTGAATAGGTAATAATCCTCAGCAGGGAGAAGGGAAACTTCCCTGCAGGACCATAAGGAAGGTATAACGTTATCACATGCATGCATAAAATATATTAATATTGAGATGGTGCAAGTGCTAAGGTCAGATGGTTAGACATCTTTTCTTCCCCAGAAAATATACTATTCCACTTTATTTGACTGCTGGCATCCAATTGATCTGCATTTTTTGCTCTTTGGCAAGTATATGTGCGCCTAAATTTTTCAGGTAATAGGTGTTACAGTATTAGTTTAAAGCTTCCTTGAAGTTTCAAGCAATATCAAAGATGTATAAACTGTAGACTAGGAAAGATGAAGATGACACTGGAAAGCTTTAAATAAGATGTCATTTTTTTACATTTAGAAAGGCACCTGAAAAAGTTAAGACAAAAAGGGAAAATGGTATCACCTCATTTTTTTCAGCAAATGTCTTTAAAGGCTTACAACTGAACTCTTATCAGAAATGATTTTTGCTTGGGATTCAAACATTGTTTGTTATCTGGGAAAGAGATGATGACGAAAAAGCAACAGAAAATTCTGGTGAATTATGCATATTTGAAGATAAAATGCTTCCCATGAGCAGTGCAGTAAGAACATGCTGTACAGGTCAGCTGGAAATTGAGACATCTGTGTTCTTCACAGGGTCCTTCACCGTGTGAGGACTATGAAGAACTTTTCTAGGGAAAATCCTGCTGGAATCTCAATGGAGTGACATCACTATCCCACACATTATGCCTGGGAAATCCAGATTACTCCTCATAATGAAAGGGGAAAGGGAAGCGTGTTCTGTAAATAGGGAGCTTGAACCCAGATTCTCTGGCTGCCACCCAGATGTCTCTCAGTACAAATGGGCTCATCTGATCTTTCCAGTCAATTTTATTCTGGAAAGTAGCCAGTGGGCCTAGTTCATGACCCAGTGATGTCATTATAATTCATTTTCGCTCACCACCAAGCCTTCTGAACTTTCCATTTTACAATGGGTCTTTTTAATAAAGAAGACAGTCATGAATAGAATTCATAAGCACTCCTAATGATTTATAATCTCTTTTTTTTATCTTTAAAATGGACAATCCTGCCTTCTCTGTCAAAACTGCTTAGGAAGGTTTATTTCCTCTGTCATAAAAAACAGTATAGATTTTATAGGTAAAACGAATGCTATTGCCACCTATTTAAAAAGGGGAGCTCTTGTGAATATAAAAAGACCTCTTCTGTTTCAGCAGCATAAAGTTACTGCAATAAAGAGGTAGTTAGTGTATTGATGGGTCTCTGCTTGTGGCAAATGTGTGGAGGCTTTTCTTGGAAGGGCTGGAACCCTTCCCCAGCCCATTGGTGAGGCTCTGCTGCTCTCATGGCACCGTCTGTGTGCTCTGGAGAAGACCTGAACAGCTGTGGCTTGTACGACCTGCAGCCTGTACCTGTACAAACAAGACACTGCTGAACTTGGCTCCAGCTCCCTCCCGAAGCCTTGCCTCATTGAACTTGTTTAACCCCTCCCAGCTAAAATAAACTTTCCTGAGATTACTTCACTTATCCTCGGCATGGATCTTTTCACCCCTGGGTTGTAGGAGCTGAGTGGATGATCAATGCATTTGCAGCCTGCACTGTAATTTAACTTGCTGTGTCTGACAGGAGATGTGGAATTGCTAAAGAGAGGCTTTACTTGTAATCTTCTTATCATCTTATCCTGGAGTGTTTGTGAAGGGGGAGGCCCTTCCAGCAGAGACTTGGAGTTGAGGGTTAATGCTGAGAAAGAGAAATTGCCCTATGGTGCGGCTGAGTCAGTGACCTGATAAAACATGCTCAGGACAGCTCATGAACTCTCGCCTCTAACTGCACACTGCTTTCAGGCTTTCCTGCTCTCACATCACTCCCCTTCCTTTCCTAAGCTCATTAGGAAAAGTCACTGGCTGTAAATATGATGGTGGGAAAAAAGCAAATCTTTCCTCCCCTAGTCTCTTTCTTGTTCATTGCTGGTGCTATTTCAGATCTCGGCTGAACAATAATTAGCATGAGTCTGGTGTGATTAATGGAAATGAGATGAATGGCTCAGTGGTACTAAGAACTGGAAGGAGGGAAGGATCAGTGGCACAAGGGGAAAAGGTGCAGGAAGGCAGGAACTAAAAAGTCCTGGAAAGAGGTCTTAGCTTAGGAATGGAAACAAGGACTAAAGAGAACAGAAGGAGTGAAAAGAGGAGCAGGAGTTGCAAGGAACCTGGAGATGGTGAAAGAAAAGAAATACCCATGGGGAACTGAAAAATGTGAAAAAAATCAGGCATTTGAGTAAAAGTTGGAATTTTTGGCTTCCAACTGGTGCAATGGATTTGTTGCATGGGATTAGCTAAATGGCTTCTTTGAGTAGTAAGGAAAATGAAGGGAATGATCCTGCCAAGTTCCCATTACCATCTGTGAAAATCTTTCTGCTTCCTTTACTAGGAGCTGGATGAAGCTCTAGAAGGAATGTAAGAGGGGCCTAAAGGAGAAACTGCAGAGATGGCTAGCTGAAGTGGAAAAGAAAGGAGGAGTGGGACTTTAAGATTCATCAAGAAGCTAATGGGGAGCAGTGACAAGCCATGAAACCCAGTTTTTTTAACATAACATCCTACAGACATCAGTGAAATGTCTTAAAGCTTTCACATGCAGTTGTACTGTAAAGTTGATAATCCTACAGAAGCACATGGAATTAATTAAAACTCCTTTAAAGGGCTATTAAGGGGAATTCCAACTTCTTTACTGTCTGAGTGCCATTTCACACAGTTGTTATTGATTAGACTTGAGTTGTAGAGTGGTTTGTAAGAATTAGGGAAGGGCAAATGGTTTAGAAATATACATGGTGGGTGTTCAGACTGGAGCAGACCAAACTCAAATATTTATGGCTACTGTATTATTCGATACTCTTCTCATTTGAGAAGGAATAGGAGGAAAATCTTCCCTAGGGTGAGGGAAGTTTTCCCAGAAGTCTTTTCCCACATCTGAGAAATTTTTGTTAGGAGAGGGCAGTCAGAACTCAGGCCTGGAGAGTTTTGCTGGCTCTGAGCTACGTTCAATGTATGTGGCCCATCAAACCATAGGTACCTGTGATAGGAAATGCACTCCTAGGTGAGCCTAATTCTGATCCCAGTCTTAGTCTAGTTTTATTAGTCCCACATTTGATGTAGCCTTCAGTCACAGTCCTCACTGTGACGAGATCTTCAGGAAGGGGCTGCTATATCCATGTGGAGATGAGAAAATCCAGTTCAAAGATAAATATGTAACTGCTTTTACTTGTATGCATATATAAAATAAAAGACAATAATATAAATTTCAAAAAATTAAATAAAATATTATTAAGCAGGAGACTTTTGAACTGTCCCCACTACCCTCAACTGGCCGTGTACACATCCAGCCATTCTCTTCCCTGTGCTTCTGTCCCAAGTGGAGATGCTGAAATAGCTTCTCCAAGCCTAAAGAAAGCAGTTATGACTAACAAGTGTCATCACCTTCCTAACATAAATAAATTAACTGATTGTACTAGACACTTTTGTCCCTCTTTTCTACACCAGCAGCATGTGATTGTACAAGGGGTGTTTTGGGTCAAATCCAACTCACAGCCACTACAGACAACATTCATAAATAATAAAAAATTCATGGAATTATCAGGTTTGGGTTTTTTTGTAGCTGATTTAGTAGTTTCATCCTCTACTCCCTTACTGGTAATATGTTCCAAGAAATTTCCTATAATTTCCAGCCTAAGGGTAGACAAGGTTACTCTACAGGCTTTTCTTACTGGGTCAGCATTGTGTCTTTCGTTGTAGATACAACACTCCATGCTCGCATCAGTTTCTTCTTGGTGCTTTTATAGAGTGATTATATCCCTTCTCAGGCAGGATTTTTCTGGATTGAACAACCCATATTCCCTTTGTCCTCCTGGTAGATGGTCTTTCCAGCAGGATTTGAGGTAAATAAAAAGAGATGTCCCCACACAACATTAAGCCCCTTGCAGTGGGTGTAAATGTGCTGTCTTGAGGAAGCAGCCAGTTTGCTTTCCAGCCTCTGAAAATACAGAACAGATGCACAGGTTGTTTTATGGGGAGAGATTTTGTAATCAAGCTTGGGTGGAGCCCAGCTTTGAACTTCATCTTTAACTCTGGTACAGCAAGTTATACACAAATATAAAATCTGAGGCAGAGGAATGGAGAAGCTGACCTGCTTCTGACTTTAGGGAAGAAGTAAATTTGGAGTAGTGGGAAATACTGCGATCTGTCAGTCTGATTGCATCCCACACTTCTCTGTGCATTTCAGTCATCGCTATCGGCTCCAATCCATCTTGTATCATGACCCCAACCTTGTTATCTCTCAAGGTCTTGAGTCTCGGGGTACTCAGAGAACTTTTCTCTTTCTGGCTTCCCATGACAAGAGCTGTTCTTTTCTTCCCCCTCATCCATCATATTTCACAGAAGATCCTTAAATACATCTAGAGTTTGCAATGCTACCAGTTTTTTGCTTTACAAGTATTTATGTTGCAAACAAAAAAACCTGATGCTAAAATCTCACCATTCCTGTTGGCGAAAACTGAAATAATTGCTCAGAGGAAGAAACTGTGAATTTTCACAGTTTTATTCTGGGACTGAATTTTGGCCATTTTTGCAGTATATATGTTTTTTATGTGTGTGCCTGTATTCAGAAGGCCTGGAGGAAGCACACCTTTTATTTAGCAGGAGGTCATGAAAAAGATTTGGACAAACCAAACAAAATCACTTTCATTTTCATAAATATGATTATTTTGGCTTTTGCTGCCTGGTTGTGAAAAGCATGAAACTTGAAACCTTGGCTTTGTGGCCTCTGGGTATGGGAGTTGGTAGGGTCTAATCACTGTCTTTGACATCACCATCAGCAGAATTCTGTATTTATTAAATAAGGTCATAGTTCCCTATTTCCCTGTAAGAGTTATCCATTGCTAACTGCACTGCTCTTGGCAAAATATTTTGATAGCCTTGAGAGAAAAACACTGAGTGAACCCAACTATTGGGAGTTAATTTTATTCTGCTTCCTTTATAACCATCCCATGCCATTCAATTAAAAGGATTTTATCATGGCCTTCAAAAGTGGACACCAAATTTTCCTACATGAGCAAGTAATTCCTACTTTCTCACTTCCTCATTGCTTTAATCATCTGGGGGTGAGGGATTTTTTAAAATTTCTTTTGTTTGTGTGTTTTTTACTTTACAGCTAGGACTATGAAAGGGACTTTAAAGGCATAACAAAATTATTATTTTTTTTTATTTCTGCAGCAATTTTGGTTACTCCTCATTTAAGAGGAAAATAAAAACTTCCCCTTTCAGAAGAACAGTCTGGTAGCATTCTCAAAGCACAGTGGCATTCCAAAGACAAAATCACCCAAAGAAGGAATCACAACATTAATCGAATCTGGTGCATTAAGGAGCACTTGCTTGACATTTGCTGCTCCTGTCAGGCATAATAGAGAGATTTTTACCTGTATTTGCCTATTCAACATATCAGCCCCTCAGCCAATTTTGGAAATTATTTCTGATTTATGGCTCTCATTCTGGCGAGTGTCGCCTCAACCTGTCAATTATCCCTCAAAGCAAATGCTAAGTGAATGCTGGCTGGGCAAAATTAATAAAGGAAACCTTTACTTTAAAAAACCTGAAGACACAGCCTTATGAAAGGGATAATTCAGCCAAGCTTTAACTCAATTGCTGCTCTTTATATTTTCCAAAGACATGGAGAACATGCTAGAGAAAAATGATGCAAAAGACAAGGAGTCTGGTAGGGGCACAATATTGTTTTTTAACTCTTCCTGTGTAGAACTGGTCAAGTTACCTTCTGCCCCCTTATCCCAAGCTTTTGTTGGCCCTGTATAATGCCTTTAAGTCACCTGAAACTGCATAAACCCACTTATTTTTTTTCAACTCCATTCAAAACACACTCAGTGCAGAGTAAAGAGCTGTGACCAGTTTTCATGGTGTGCTTTGTGTTGTGCTTCCATCCCGCAGAATATATGTGTAGACAAGCCTTAGAGAGAAGCACTGCCAGATTCTTGTCCTCTTTCCTTGTAACTCTTTACATTGCAAAATTATATTAATGATTTTAGGAAACCATAGGGATCAGACAGTACATAACACATCAGGAGACACTGTGTTGAATTCCTGAGTATTCATCATTAATGCCTTGTTGCAGCAGGTGCCATGTGGCTAGGAAAGCTTTTGTGAAGATCTACCTTACTGACCACAGGAGATGGTACCTGGACCTTTCCTGGCTGTACATTCCTTAGATTTTGTATCTAAAGGGTTTAGATACCCTGTGTTAGCAGGGAAATTCTTTATCATCACTTGGATCATATAAAAAAGTTTTAGCCATTCTTTTAAATTTCCTTTAACTGATCGTTTTCCTACTGAGTTTGTGTTTGCAGGACTATTTTGAGAAAGTGGTAAAGCTTGAAAAAAGCTTTCCTGATCTCATGGGAAATATTGAATCAGGTCCAAGGGAGATGCAAGGCCTTCTCTTGGTTGCAAAAATTTAATTCATCTAATTGATGAGTGATAATAGTGGCATGTGAAGAAAGCCTGGAAACTGAAAGCTAGGTGTTCAGTCTTGACTTTCAATTGGATTCAATACTTACCTACTCTGGTGCTTAGAATTCTTTTGATTTGAATTCTCCCTAAGATCCTTTCAGATCATTTTCCCAATGTGATAATATACCATAGTAAAAAATACTACTGTGAATGCACAGTGCAACAATGTACAGCTGATTCCTTCTTTGTCTTTCCATGAGGATGTCATGGTCCTTTATGTTATGGATCTGAATACAAGAAGACTCAAAGAGCCTATCTTTTTTCTAGAGCTTTTTGAATCAGAAAACTGTTGTGAAATTGTGCCTGAAAAAGTTGATGTTCTACTGCATATAATTTTATAAACTTCATTGCAAATGTAATGTCAGTGAAATGACATTTTTACCAGCAGAATAGTAGTGAGGTATTAACTTTTTCTTTATTTCTGCATTTCTTCTCCCAGAATGAGTATCTAGAATCAGAAAGGAAAACTAAAAAAAAATGTATAAAAAAAATATATATATATATATATATATATGTATGTACATGTGCATTTCCTACATGTTCACCTCATAGTTTCATACAGCTCTTTCTTAAATGTAAATTCTGTTTTTTCACTGCTATGTGAAGTAGATTACTGAAGGTGTCAGTCTCTGGACAAGGCAGACTCCAATGATCTTCATGATTTTTCAGGGTTGAGCCTGACTTTGTGATCTGCAGATGTGAGTGTTAGATCTATACTATCAGACTTGTTTGACCTTTGGGAAGCCTGGATCACACATGTGAAGGAATCCAGATGGCCTGAGACTCAGAGGTGTTAAAAAGCTGCAACACAAACTGAATTTTCATAAGAATCAGGACAGTTGAGCACTTGTCATTTTCAGATTGAAGATTTCCTTGATCTATGTGAAGATGGATTGCGTTTCTTTATATTTGACCTGTCAATCAGGTCAGATTACCTCTGCATAATTAAGAACATTTTAGTTTCTTCACTTTAGGATAAGAAATACTCATACTCAGATACCACTGAGTAAGAATTCACATGAACCAGGAAAAAATCCCTGAAAACCTGCTCTAGTTTCATTTCTCACCAGGGAAAACACTGACTATTCAATTGGTCCATCTGCCTGGGAGAAAACTTCACATAGCTATCCCTGCATGACAGAATCCTTATGTTGCTCCTTTTGGATCAATAATTTCTCATTTGGGGGCAAGCAAAGCCCTCTGAAAAGTGTGGTTCAAATCAACCAGGTCCTGCTGCAGTACTAAACTGAGTGTCTCTGCATCTGAATGTTTATACTGTGTCCATCTGGGTTAGGAATTTCTTATTTGAGGCCTGGCTATGTCACAATTGCGTCATCTCCCTTGAAGGGAGGAGGAAAAAAAAAGAGAAGTCTGGTTGGGTGTCAGAAACCTATATAATTAAAAGGCAAGAGTTCAGTGCTCAATGACACAATGGTGAAATGCCCTGTTTTTCTACAGCCTCGGGCTATTGAACCACAAATAAATCCCATTTTAATGAAAGAAATCTTATTTTGTCTACAAAAATCTGAAAGTCCAGGAACATAATGAGTGTACAGAGAAAGCTCACATCATCCTGGCTGTGCAGGGGTTTGCCTGCACACCCTCATATAATTATATACAGACCGCATATGCACCTTTATCACAGGCAGCTGGAGAGAAACGAGCAACAGTTCCACAGTCAAAGAGAGTCAAGAACCACAGGCTGTACATTTTTATGTTACTGTTACTCTGAACAACCTCCTTTAATTTTCCATTCTTTCATTTTAACAAAAGCTTGAACACTTCTCCATTGATTTGCCTATTCCACAGAGAGACAGACAGAGGGAGGGGAGGGAGTAAGTGAGGGGTGGGGGTTGATTTCCAATATTATGTAAAACATTTGGTTTCATGAAGCAAGCTGGAAAAGGGGATGAAAAAAAAACCCTTTAGGAAAATAGTTTTCCATTGAAATCAGTGTATAAAGTAGGTCCCATTGGGAATATGTTTTCTCAAAGCTAAATTTTTAAACTCTTTCTACACTTCCCATGCCACTTGTCAGCAGAGAAATGAAAGGGAAAAAATAACCCTTGGGGTTTCACAGCTTTGCACATTGAAGAAATGAGGGATCACTCAATGGTTATCAGAATTCAACATTTCTTGCAGAGGAAGAATCTGGCATCCCTCAGACTGTTTCACACTTGTGGACATAATAACTGGAAAAATTAATAGATGGCGGCATTAATTCTGCAGTTTTGTGTTGGTGTTTTTTTCTACATTGTTATTAGAAGTCAGCAAAGGAAACTTTCCTACATACCATGTGTGTGTGATTTTGCACATATCAAAGTCATACAGTTAAGGATCTGCAGTGTAACAGAAGCCACCCCAGCTGGGCCAAAGTGGAGGACTCTGGCCACTAAGACAATGGTAGCAATATGAAGCCATTAACTCAGACTACTAGATTGGCACAGGCCAGCCACTCCAAAAGTACTGGATTTGGGTCTGAGCCACCCTGAAATAAAGAAACAGCTCCAGGGAAGATGGGAAACAATGCCTGCAACCCTGCTTGAGCATCACACATCTCCTCAGAAGGAGAAGTTTACAGTTGTCATTGTGAAATTTGACAGGCATCTTCTCCAAAGCCAAAAATTTAATACAATGCTAATAGTCCCTAAGTAGAAGGCTCCTCCCTGGCATAAAAATACCCCAGTGTTATTACTTTCACCTTTTTAAACATGTCAAGTGCTGTGCAAGGGTGGCTGCACAAAACCAGGCAGTTGTTCCATGCAGAATTTTCCCTCCCTCCTAGTAAATAATCCCTGAGGTATCAAGGAGAGAGCAGGTGAGCACCCGCCACACCCATAAGAAGATTTCTCTTTATATGAATCTGTGAAGAATCTTTTTGAATCAGGTTTTTTGGTTTTGAAGAAATCTTCCAGCTCTCAGACCAACCACAAGTTTTGCACAATTTCTTCTCAAAGCTATAAATTAGGCAAAGGCTTTCTCACAACACAACCCAGATTTGTGGACAGGCTTGTGCAATGCATTTTGTGAATTCTTCTCCCAAATATGTTTGTGCTTGTATTGAAGTGCATGGATAGAAAACCAAAATGTGCAGATAAGATCTGTCATTAGCAGATAGGCTAACAAATTTCTATTATTCTATTGAATATTGTTGTGAAGCCAATGCTTCTTTCTCTATTTTCCCTCAGGTAATTCCATTCCCGTCTCTTAATTTTTTTTTTTTTTTTTTTGTTTCAGAGATGTTCACTTTTCTATATTTGTGAATAAGAATAGCAAATTCATATGTTAAGATTAAAATAAAATAATACACCCAAAGGAATTTACTTCTGGGATACAACTGTGTAATTTTTTTCTATATGAACAAAAATGGAAGAACCTTAAGCAACAACTACAAATTACCAGACATTATATTGGCACCTGGTTACTGAGGGACTTTGAGGACTTTTCCCATTTCTGTGCAATTCTGAAGAATTCTGTAAGAGATGTGACAAACAAACAGATGCTATTGATATATATCAACATGACACAGAAATAAATTTATCAATAGTGAAAGAAGAAAATGACTGTATTATTGACCAGTCCCAATTGTTGCCTCAGAAGTGTGACAGCCATTCAGCTCAAGCATGGGGAAGAATTCCATCCCTTTACCTGCAGCAGCTGCCCTTGAGTAGATGGTCAATAAGGCCAATTTGATATGGTCCCATTTCACAGGGTTTTTCAGAGATGGTGACAGTGAAGAGACAATCCAGTTTATATTGGGAGCACTGCCTGTGCCCTTGATTTACCAGTGAGTGCAAGGTGATGTTGAAGGGCCACCAGTGACTGGCAGTGCTTCTGTGTCTGCCTTTGGAATTGATGCTTTATAAATGAATGGATAGGTCAGCCGGGAGCTAAATTTTATGTGCCTAGTCATACATATTCCCAGAGACTTTCTCCTGTGCAGCCAGGGCCACACTTGGGGCAAAATGCTTCCTTGAGATTCTTGCATGCAATTCCTTGGAAGACTAAGACAGACTTGTGTCCCTGAAAAACTTGGGCTTATAATATGCATCACTGAATTCTGTAAAGCTCCTCTTAGAGTGGAAGAACACAAGCAGACCACATTTCAGCTTGAAACGGTGTGAAAATAGCAATTCCTTTTACGTGGGATGCCTGCCTTGAGTGACACTCACTGGTGAGGAAAGCTATGGGCCGTACTGTAGGGAGATTCTGCTCTCCAAAACCAAAGTTAGTTCAGAAACTTTTCCTGTTTTTCCCTCCAAAATGCGTGCAAAAAGAATTGGAGGTTTCCTGCCTGCTCTGAGCCAGGAGGAATGGAGAGCAGGTATTTATTCACATGTTACTCAGCTGCCCGTTTGCGAATAGGGGGGCCATGTTTTCATAGACCATGTTTCATAGGCAGCATGTGTTCAATAAAAACCTTTGTACACTTGCCAGAAATCAGGCTGCCAGAGTGATTTTCATGGATTGTGTCAGCAAATGTTATTAGCAAATTGTGTAGTTAACCTGGTGTAAGACTTTTATTACTGCTGGGTATACTTACATATCAAAAAGCTTCTGATCCCCGCCCACTCTAAGCCTTCGGCAAAGAGAATCTGTAGTTTTTTTAAGAGACCGTGTTTACAGCTAACTGGTATTGTTCCTAATCCTGTAAAGTCTATGTGGGAGAGAACCCCATCAGTTTCAGTCTTAATTAGTTTTGGCAATTAGTTCTCCTGGAAAGGACCATGAACAAGGTCCAGGAGGCTTCTCAGTGCATTATTCCTCTTCAGAAATGAGCCTTCCCCTGGCTGTGTGAACTTTTGCAGGCATGAAAACAAAAAATAAGCAGCGTAAGTCACTACAGATATTGCCAGCCTGACTGAACAAGAAGTTGTGCTGCGGGAAGGCATGGTGAGAAAGCTGTTAGGGTACAAAGGAGTAATCTGTGGCTATTTTATCTATAGGGAATTAGAACAAAAAAGCCGTGCGCTACATCAAAGGCTTCATGACTGGAGACTAAGTCTTTTCTTATTTAGCATTATGTTAGTAATTACTGATTTAGAGAAAAAGAGAAGGAAAATGTGTAGGATTTTCTCTCAGGATATGTCATTACATCACCATCAGTACTCCAGATTCTGATAGATTATCAGATTTTATAGAACTTGATTAATTAACAAAAGGTTTGTTCTTCTGCTGCATTGTAAATTATTTAAATCCCAAAGTAGCTTAAATTTCCTAGTATTCTATTAGACAGTTATCTTGGCCAGGGAAGACAGGAGGACAGATGACTTTTCCAGAATTAGAAATGTAGGTATTGAACTCAGGACCTGGGCTTATAGCACATCCTTAGCAGAAGGTGCTTGTCTTTGCTCTGCCTTCTCTTCACATCTGTTAAAAAATACTGGACATGAGGTTCCCCCCCTTTCCCTCTCTAACTGTATCCATCAAATGCTGAGTGAAGAAGCATCTGCTTGCACAATAACAATCACAACAGATTTCTGCATATGGCTAAAACCTCTCAGAAATACAAAAGGTAGCGAGGTCTGCTGTGTGTTTGGAACAAGTGCATGATGTGGATCTTGATAAAAGGAGTTGAAATCATTATTTCCTTTTGTCTTAATGCTGACCTCTGTATTTAACATGATGATGCTGTGCACCTGGAATGTTCTGTTCTGGGGCACTGGAGACACTTTGTTCCAGTCTGTCCGGTACAAATAAATTGACAAATCCACCTGTGCTTCTTTGTTTTTGTTTTGACCAGCCTGCAGAATACACTGGGAAAGTGGAGCAACATTAATTTGTTCAGCTATTTTGTCTCTTGAGCTTGATTGGTTTTATTTCTCTGTGTCCTGGTGACAGGGACCTTTAGTGTAGGTCACTGAGATGACAAAGAGTTTCTTAAAATGTCTCACCTGACACTGACTGTTGGTCAGTGTGATGGGGTATATGAACTGCTCTCATTGTAAAAAGCATGATTCTGAGAGGTTTGAATAGTTTATTTTTGGTAATATTGTGAAGCTTTTTTATTGGGATCTTGACAAAACCCCTTGAAACCAAGCAGGACTGCAGTGGTTCTTAGTCTTGATGTGTAGAGGCAACTGCTTCCGGTGCATTATACACTAGTATTTCTCCATAATTTTTTATAATTTAAAAAATTTTCTTATTTTTAAAAAATAATTTCTAATACTAGCACTAGTTGCCCACACACTTACAAAACATGCCACAACACAGAAATTTCTCTTGTTTTAGGCGTTAAATGTCATTCAGTTATTTTGGCCATGAAAAAGGTCAGAAAGGAGTAATTGCACAGTCTGGCCATGGGAGACATGGTAACTCTCTAAAGGTGGAAGGAATACTTCCACTGGAGTTATGTGCATGAAGAAGACAGAGTCCCTGACATGGTGCAGGTCAGACTGGGCTGTGTCAAGGTCATTACTTTGGTGGTTGTGTTTCAAAATAGATGGTAGGAAAACATTTTCCTCTTACAGGTCAAGTAATGACCAAAGAGCTGGAGGTAAGATACAAAGAGGATGTAGGGAAAGAATATTTAGAAATTATTCCCAGTTCTTTGCTCCACAATGATGCCCCAAGGTGTCTCACAAGCTTTCGTGTTGGAAAACACTTGGATTTCATATCAGGCTTGAAAAAGAAATGGTTAATGCCATCAGCACCAAGAATTGCAGTGTGTGTGGAATAAAAGCCAGGCACTCTGCCGATCAGCCACCACGTACAAGTTCTGTGTTAGACATTTAATCATATTACTGCTCCCAAAGCCATCGGAGCCAATTTAATCAAATTGTATCATGGACGTGGTGTTATTGTTTTTAATGCCTATTAGGAAAATAAAAGTTAGCACTTATTAAATGAGGATCCTCTTGCATGTTGATTGCTTTGCTAATTTCTTGCTGATAAACCCTTGTTTTACCTTCAGAAAGAATGGTGGATTTTTATCAAATTTCTCAGTGAGGGCTGGTGTGCTGCAGGGTCTCAGACACCAGCTGCACATAGGAAATGAAAAATAAAAATAGAACCTTGTCCTTCTCTTGGCTTGTACCAATACCAAGTCAGAACAAGTACAATAAAGTCAATGGAGTTATTTCAGTGTAAAATTAATGGATGTCAGTGTGACTGAGAAAGGAGGAGGGATGTCCATCCATTTTTTTTTCTGGCAATAACTGTATTATCACTCTGTTGCAAGAAGGTGCACAGAACATAGCAGCGAGACAGGCAAACAAACAAAATGTGATAGACTTGAATTTTGAAGGTGGTGCATTTATCTGCTAAAAAATCACCCAGTGGCTTTCAGCAGAGAAAATGGGTTTTGACAAGATGGTGATATTGGAAGGGTGGTGGGTGGAGGGTGGGGATATTAGGTACTGATCTGATCTGAGAAAAAAAGTGTTGTATTTGGTTTGAGGCAGATGTGACTAGAACCAATTCTTGTTATTCCTCCATGATGATGTGTGATGGATCTCTGAAGGGTTATTATATATACAAGTTGAATTCATGAAGTTTATTTGTCTGGGATCCCAAGGCATCCCTACAGTAATATATAACCCTACTTTTTAAGCTGTGTTTGGTGATAACAGAAAGATGATCCAAATATTAATTAATGATCACAGGAGATCGCTATCAGAATTAGAGGATCTCAGAAAGACGAAGTACTTTCCTTTTCAGCATCAATTGGTGAAGTGAATGAGGCAGATCCTGTGGGTTTTTTTGGAAGCATCAGTTAAGAGACCACTGCTGAGACAGGGAAGCTGTTTTGATGAGCCATTGCTTTGTTCCATTAAGGCAGAGCCTTTGGCAACAGCATGAACAAGATACACCACACTTTGAGGAGTTGCCATTACAGGAGTACCAATTGCAGTGATACTTGAAGAAATTGTATTTTTCTTCCTTTGTTCTTGAATCTAATTTAATTTGAAAGAAGTTTTCTGGAATGGTAACAGAGCAACAGTAACCACTGGTTCTGTTCAGCTTACACCCAAATAAAATGGTTCATTTCAGCTAAGTACAATATCATGCAATGCTGGTTAGTTTAAATGCTTTGTTTAGAAGGTTGTTTTTTGCTCAAAAAAATTATGCAGATACTGCTGAATGAGCAGTTAGGAAACACATGTTTCCGAACTGCAGTTACAAGTATTGTAAAATATGATTGATACCATATGCTTTCATTCTTTTCTTTTCTGCTTTTTAAAATGCAAATTAAATTTTGGAAAAAGGGTTTATGCTATTTTTATATTTCAAAATTAATAATAATAATAATTTAAAAATGGTCTGAGACATGTGGTATGAGAGGTTATTGCTCTGTTCTGCCACTAAAGAGTCCCAGCTTTGATTCTGGGTGGAATATTTGACTCCCTGGGGCTGGAGGCTGCTGTATCAGCCAGCTGGTGGCCAAGTACTTGAGCCAACTCCACCAATTAGTTGAGTCCTCCCATCCGGTGACTGGACTCGTTCAGGGTATGTCTCGTACATTTTTTGCAGCTGAGATGGGAATCAGGGCTCTCCTAATATATTTGTGGTAGTTCTGCAAAACTTACCAAAGGACCTGTTGAAAACAAGGTTTGGTTGGAAAACAGCCTGCAAATGCACCATGGAGGCACGAAAGAGTTGTGTGGTCAAATCCATTAATATGGTCAAGTAAGGGAGATGTTACTTTTAGAAAGTGTCAAGGGCAGTCAAAAAGATCAATGGAGTATCAAAGATACTGTAAACCAGAGACCAACAAACATGTGAAAGCTTTGTTTTTCTGAGACAACTGGTAGAATTAGTGAGAACATTCAATGCAGGGCCAAATGTGGTCAATATTTTAAATGCTTTGCTGTACAAATTGCTTGGGTATGTCCTCAGAAAGAGCTGTTCCCAAGTCGTCAGAAATCCTTGCATGGACTACGTGAGCTCCAAACCCCATTTAAGAGCTCTGCCGACTCTGAATCAAACACAAAGAAGATGCAGAGCTCACAGCGCAGGGGTTAAAAAAAGGCTACAGCTGCATTTCAGTGATAGTCCAGCATTAAGACCCCCAGTACCACATGAAAATCTGTGTGACTATATAATATTAAATACTCCTCTTAATAATTTTTTCCCTTACTGACTTGAGTTTAAAAAAAGGTGTCACAGCTTAACTCTGTCCTGCCAGGCTTTCTGCCAGCACAGATATTGTCTGTTCATGCCACTCTTACCTTTAAGCCAGATCAGATATTGTCTGTCTAGACACATCCAGTGTAAATCTGGCATAAACTCCACGTTGTGCAGCCTGGTTTGTTCAACAGAGGTGGAGCTGTGTGTATCTGCCCAATCTGAATTAAGCTGTTAAAGCTGAACTCTCACTTAGCTCAGAAACATGCTGCTAATGACAGGAGGATGATGGTCAGCACTTGAAATGCACAGAAACTTGGCCTCCCCTTCCCTCTGTCAAAATCTAATATTAATAGGGGAAACTCTCTTAAAAGCCAATGGTATAAGTACAAATGCAAATCTTATCTTTGTCTTGTTATTTTAATATTTCATTTCCTTCTTTCCATATGAATTCAGCAACTCTATTATTGCCAGCTGTCAGAGATATGTGGGAAAGAGGTGGTGGTGGGAATAAAATAGTTTTATTTATTGGAACAGTGGGAACCATGGAAATGGACCCTTTTCTGCAGTTTCCCTGGAGTACCACTGTATGCTGCTGCATTACATTTTGTACATTGATGTCAGCAAGGCAATCCCACAACAAGGCACTCAAAAAAAAAAAGGGGAAATACAAATGTAAAATTTTAAGAGTGAACACTTCAAAAGCTTTTCATGTGTATTGTATTTCACCTGTAATTCCCTGTCATTATCACCACTATTTTCTACTTCAAAGGAAATTGTGTGGGGTAAATAAACACAATCCTTTTGATACGTGTCTCTGGCCTAGATGCTTTTGTAGCTCAGCACTGAAGTGAATTAAGTTATGACAAATGTTACTTATACCCTGTTTTATTGTGGTATCTTCATAGTTGGGCTGCACTCACTGGGAGTCGTTGTCTTTGCTCTGTGTGTTCCTGAAATGCTGTCTTGTTCTGAGAAAGCCTAATATTGCCAGAGCAATAAACCACAACCCAGATATACGATGCTGGGAAAAATATCCAGGAGCATTGCAGGGGCGCTGTGGTCCAGCAGCAGGTTTCTGTTATCAAGGAGAGGCATGGATGGAGTCCACACACCAGGCTGTGCAAGAGGAATGTTCTCATTCTTGTGGGCAGTGAAAGGAAGAGCTGGGTCTCACTGGAAACCTTGTCTCATCCTCTCTCCACCTCATTCCTCCACCCCCTCATTTCTCTCCATGCACTTCTTGGCTTTGTTTATGTTTTAAGTGACAAGACACAAACCAGAAACGGGAGCAGGAGTGAGTTTGCAGGGCTGTGCTGGAAGCAGCGGGCTGTGATTCCAACACATGCATTTGGCATTTTGCAATATACCGCCTCTTCATCCTATGCTCTGTGCGGATTCCAAGGGGATGACTCATCCTGACAAGGGAGCCCATGGCTTCTTTAATGCCAAGCATTTACTCTGCAAAACGTGAGAGACAAGAGGAGAGGTCTATTTCTTTCTGTGTTTTCTGAAGTATTCCCTCCTCCTTCCCACCCCCTGCCCTGTCCTGCATAGTTGAGACAGAGACTTTCCTATGAGAAACTTTGTGTTTATGACATAATTCTATGATTTTCAACCCAACTTTTTCTGCAATTTTCCCCCCTCCCTCTCTTCTCACAATTCATGAGCTGTATGAGATTGCCAGTACAATTAAAGCCACGGGAAGAGGAAAAAACTGGGTATAAGGCCTTGATAACCCTTTGAGGGTCATTTGCCAATAGGGAATGAGGGTCAGCCACAAATTCCAATTTTAGTGTCAGCGACAAGCAGTAGTAATCAAAGGAACACAGGAAAACAGATACGTGATCTGAAATCATCTATAACCAGAAGTGTTTATCTAGAAATGCTACTCTCTGGCAAGATGTCTATCTTCTCTTTTTTGCATATATTTCTCTTTTGGAGAATAGTCCTTATCTAACATCTAACTCCTTTTACAGTCCTAGTTTGGAAAGGTCTCACTGGTCACACGTACCTTTGCCTCGAAAGGAAGGCAGCTGATTACATATTTTTCTTAACTGGCGAGCGACTTCAGAGAACAATGCAAGATATAATTATAGAGTAGCTTTCAAAGATGAAGATAAATGAAGTTGTTGCAGCCATGGGGGTAAATGTTGAAAGGTTCATTGCCCACTGAGTGCAGAAAGAAACCATTTTGTGACCAAAGGAAAACCCAACACAAAGCTCCCAGGGATGAGCCTTATGTATATTTGCTCCAAAACAGGGCTGGGGTTTGGAGGGCTGCTTGAAGAACACCTTTAGTTTAGGCCAAACCCAACTTTGAGCTTGAAGAAGAGAACCTGTAATCAGATTCTGAGAGATTTGGGAGCTATAAAGAAGGTGTAGCCAAATTCTTTCTGTTTAGGGCTGGTTTTGTGTTTTCTTTCTCATTTTTTGAAGCAGTTTTACTTTTGGATGCAATGAAAATTATTCCTAGAAATCTTTTGCATTCAAGAAATCAGGACAGAAGTGCAAGTTGATTCATGCTGGTGACATGATTTTCTCTGTTGTTGATACCCCAACACATAAAGTTTCTGGATGTATTTTCTGGCCAGAAGTAACACCAGACTGAGACAGCAGCTGGGGAAAAAAGCTCTGAGGCTTGGCTCGTAGAAAAACATGGGGATTGTTAACTTTTAGTGAAAGCTTCTGTGGATTTATCCTAAGTGGGGTTGATTCTGAGTTTTCTACAGTATTTCAGTTCTAGGGTTACTTTAAAATCTGGGCTTTCCATTCTGGTCTACATATAACCAAGATGCTTGACAAGGAACTGAAAATGTGAAAACAGAGATTCTAATGAACAGTAGGTCTTCCTTTTGATTAATTTGTGCTGCAAATATAGTGAAATTAATAGTATTTTCTTCCCCTGCCTGTATGGAATTTCCCCTTACTGTCTGTGGCAGATCATTAGGAAGTGCACATCCATGCAATAATTTACAACCAGCAACAAAACAAAAATAGGCATAGGAAAAAAACACCTTTTAATATTTTCCAGAAGATTTGGTCTTTTCCTCTAACCCATCCACTGTGTTTAAATTAGAACAGTTCTTAATTTAAGGTGACCCAATTTTCTTACCTGTCCTCAGCCTCCCCATCATTAAAAGAATAATGATAAATACTGATGTGTGATGTGCATTGATATATTGAATACAGCTCCAGTTCTGTTCCGGGTGGCATCCTGGAGATAAATGCCAGAAGGAGACAATTTATTTTTTAAAGTATTGTTTGCTTCTGGTCAGGATGAGTGAGAAGAAATCAGGATAAACACGCCCAGTTCATCACTGACTTGGAGATGTGTAGCAGCATGGCATATAGGTATTAGGCTGTGGAAAATAAACATCTGGAGAACCATGAAGTGCTGGACCTGAGCAATTCACTTGGAGTCAACTGTGTCTGTCTACAGGTGGAGAGCAGTGCCATTATAACACTTTGACTTTTATTATATTCTGTATTTCCAGTCACAGGTAGTCTCACCCCTTCCCTACACATTAATGATGCTGTAAACCAGAAGAGCATAGGAACAGCCAGCTAACCAGAAGTCAGAGTGCTGGGCCAGGTGAATTGCTCTTGAGAAGGCTGAGACCTCGAGTTGAACCACAGCCCTGCCACAGCACCGTGTGCAGGGGATGTGCACATAAAAGTTCTACCCATAGGAGAGAGAAACCATGGGCAGCACAGAATCAAACCATTTCCTTGTGCACAGCTGTGAGCAAAATATTCAGGCACATGAAGGAAAAGTTACATATATTTGGACAGCAGACAAAACCCCCCACAAACAGTGGGTCAATCAAAGCCCTTGCCATAGGGTGTTTGGGCCATTCTGGTGGTTATGATGTCTGACTTGTGAAAACACCACAGGACTTTCCAAAGATGTTAAGAACTTAGTGAAACCCAGATGGCAAGATGGGGGATTTTTTCTGTCTCTTTGTCAGCTCTCTACAGGGGTGTGAAAAGTTATCTGACCCTTAGTTTTACTTCACATAATCCCACCATAACTCATTTCTGTGTGGCTCTGACATAAGATGACGTGCTATGCTCAAAGCCAGCCTGGAGAAGCATGCCTGAGCTTGGAAGACTATCAAAGCATATCTAGACTTCCAGGGTCTGAGGACAGGTCTGCAGTTCTCACAGATGGCAATGTTTATCACTCTGCCTTTGGCACCTGGAAAAGCAGCACAGCAGGTACCACTGGGGTTTGTTCATAAACCGGTTGCTTTACCATGTATTTTAAACACCAACCATATTTTTATGTGTATCTAAGGTCCATTAATGGCAGCATGCTTTATGAAACCACTTCCATCACAACATAACATTTGTGTTTTCTGTTTCATGCAAAGCAATATATTTGTGGTTTTTCACAGTCTTTTGGCCAGGGTCTCAGCTGGTAACGATTGGCATCATTTCATGGACTTCAGCTTTGATGACTTACAGAGAATCTGGCCTCTTGTATGTGGATGCAACTGTAGTGATAAATGCCTAATCCCATTTCTTGGGAATTAACAAGTTTATTTATGCCCAGAACAAGAAAGGCAACAGCCAGCAGAGAGCAAATTTCTTTACTGTCAATATTTCTCAGGGTTCTCCTGTGTTGCTGGACACAGAGGCATCCCCCTATGATTGAAGTCAGCTGGATGAGAGCCATTCTAGTCAGAAAAGCAAACACAGATCTAAAGTGAACAAGTGAAAAGCCCAGGGCATTAGCTCAAGCACAGAACCACATGTGTGCCATTTTGAAAAGTCATGACAGATTCATGCTGAGGTTAATGTGCCACTCATTATAATTAAAGAATTCCTATTTATGCTTCTTACTTTGATGCTGACTTTCAGTCATTAACACTGTGGGTGAGAGAAGTTCACTGCGGTCTCAGTGCCTTCAGCTGCTGAATCTCCACTGAAGGAGAAGGTGAAGAGCTGTTTGGATGGGATAAGTGTCACTCAGTATTGCTGGGGACAGTCTGACATTGCTTTTGTAGCACATTTTAAAACAGTGCAGAAAGACAAGGCTCAGAATTAAGTCTGCTTGTGTAAATCTGTGTAAACTTTCGCTATATTTTATGGGGTTTGGAAAATTTCCAGCCAGCAAAGGACCTCATATTTGCCTGGGTATTTTCAGTTATAAAGGGTGAAAGAAGGAAATTCAGTCATGACTTCAGCTTCTTGTCTTTAACAAAAAAAAAAAAAAAAAAAAATCTGTGCTACACTGTGAAAGACAGCCTGTATGCTGAAACACTCTCCAAAGAGCAAAGTCCTGTTTTAAGAGCTGCTGAGCACCTATATGCGATATCCATAGCCATTCAGCAACTCTGAAAATCTGTTTTTGAGATGCTTGGGTTGATCTTTATCCAAGAACCACTTTGTTATCTGGGTCTTTGGTCCCTTCTGTCCATGCTTCATCTGCAACCTACTGAAGGAAGTCATGGGAGGAAAATTAATTGAAAGGCTATTTTCTACTATATCAGTAGGAAATATCACCACAATAGAAAAACCACAGAATCAGAGAATGATTGAGGTGATTCTGTGATTTTCCCATTGTGGAGATTCTCACCTCCAGTCTGTCTGAGTACAGAGTTTAAACATTCAGACCCACACAAACTTCATATACTTTTTCTTCAGTAAGTGCTGTCCAGCCCAGTCTGTAACCACTGTTCCTTTCAGCTGCCATGCAGAGGGTTCCTACCCAGCCACTGTCTGGTTTTATTTGAGGAGTTCGTGTCTGTGTTGAGAGATGTCCTCGGAAATCAGCAGGGTTCTAAAGATAGCCAGTATCATGTAAATCAAACGTAAAGCAAATGTTCTTGCAAGCGAGGAGACGACCCTCTGAGGAGATCGATCTCTTTACCCTGTGTTTCTCTCTGGATTGTGAGGCTACAGCAGCCATTTGTCCTCCAGAAGGATGAAGATGGAAGGCAGCAGACCGACAGTGTTTAAAGACAGCGGTTTCACTATTTGACATGTTTGTCCATGGTAACATTTGTATCTCCATCAATGGAAATCTGGGCCAAGTGCAGCTGTGTCCTTCCTGAAGTTTTCTTTTCCAGGAAGAACACAAGGGCTGCAGACACAGGGGAAACTGGCTTCAAGAGAAAACAGCTGATTAGGACATTCAGGTAACATGTCCCTCAGAGCCAAGAGGTGGTTAATGTGACTAAAAAACTGCTGCTGCATTGAAGAAGGCCTATATTCATGTACACAGATGAGAAACAGAAAGAATTTAAGTCACTGTCTTATCCATGATTAAAAAAATATTGGTAAGTCAGGTTAGCTTTCAACTTTAAGGCACCTGCAGTCCTGATATTTGTGCCAGGACTAAATCATTTGGCATGTACCATTAAATGGTTTTCATGTAATTTTTTCACCCCAAGTCCATCTTTTTTCCCTCTTTTGAGCATCAGATTCGTAAGGTCATTATGGTCATTATGGAAAGATATGTGAGCAACTGAGGCCTCATCAACTTCAGTCAGATAACCTATGTGCACTTTAAGCTTGGTTCCTTGATCCAGAAACAAACTAAACCAACACAAGATTACAGTTAAGGGATTACACATGTAATTTTTCTCCAGCAAGGTGTTAAAGAGGAATTCACCCACTGCAAACACCTATGGACTGCTCAAAATCTAAATCTGGCCACTAAGTGGGTGACAGATTTTGCATGGTGTGGTTCCCTGAAGATGGTGACAGAGAACTCACTTGTCCAACCTCAGCTTCTCCCTGAGTAGAAGCCAGAGAATAAACCTTATCTAAATTGTTTCAAAGTATTCGGACAATTAGGAATAAACTAAGCTACTAAAACTACTAAACTACTCAAAAGCTGTGCTCAACAGCTTTTGACAGTTAACACCAAGCAGAACTGTGTGGATGTTGTGGATGTTTTTATGTGTCCAAGGAAGTCTGGTCAAATTCATGAAAGGATTTTAATAAATGCTTAGAAATCATGAGTTATGGGTGGGTGGTGTGATATGCTCGACCTGTTTTTATACTTTTGGCAAAGAATCTGCTTTTCCCCTAGATGGAGACAGGATCCTGGTCTGGATTTTTTTTTTTTTTTTTTTTTTTTTTGCGCTTCAGTGTGGCCATCCTTCCATCAGTGCTGTCTGTCATAAAAAACATGGACATTTGGTCTTTGCTAAGTGCAGCACAGGGACAAGTGATTCCTTTCTATTCATGCAAGGCGGTGAGCTTGTTCTTGTTCCAGCACACAAGGAAGGGCAAGCCCTTCCTTACCCATCCTTTGCTCGCACAGCTGCTTCTGTGGGTGGGAGAGGCAAACCACAGCTCCCTCTGGAAAAAAAAAGCTCTGGAAACTCCCTGAATTGAAACTTTGCTTTCTTTCCCTGGCAACAAATTACTTGTGTATAGCCAAATCCCACACTTGCCATTATAGGAATTTGGTTTTTCATGAGGGAAAAAGGGTTTTTTCAAATGCTGCATCAGAACGACCCCTAGATGTGAGTTTGACAGTTTTGGTTATGTTTATAAAAATGGAAACAATAAAAAGGACAAGAATGTTACTGTCTTCTTTTTCTCTTGTTTTTAATCCCAAACTCACCTCAAAGAATCTGCTCTGGGATGTCATTGTGCTATCCCAGCAGCCAGCTGTGGCATTGCACAACGTGTGGGCTTCAGGCTTCAGTTAGGGAATTCATAAACAAGATGACTTCTGCAACCTGGGCATAGAAAAAAGAAGAAGAAACCCATATTTCCTGCAAAAATCCTTATTGCAACACCAAAGCATAAAGAGTGAGGATGTGCAAATTAAGTATCTTCAAGGTATATATATATTTTTTTTTTTTTTGTAAGGACATTTTGTCATCAGACACCAAGAGCTGTTTCAGGGCTGTTCAGTAGGGAAAAGCTGAAGGTCCAAGAGGTTCAAGGGGTTCTGAGTTTTTTCTTTACAGAATAAATCAGTTCTTTGCACAGGCACACCCAGTCGGTGAAATACTGGATATTACACTGTTATTTCCTTCTCTTCTTTTAGGTGCCCAGTAATAAGTTCTTCAGACATAAATACAGTAATTTCAACTAAAATAAAAAGACCATGAGAAAAAAATTACATTAAAAGTGTAAATATGCAGCCAAGGAATCATTGAAGAGACACAAATAATGAAAAAAGGAAGTTTATGAGCTCCATGTCTAACAGAATCTGGATGGAAAAGAGTTTAGCTGTCCTTCTAGAAAACAAAAATTAATTTGCTTTGGCCAAATTAAAATTAATTAAAATTATGCAATGTTGCCCTTGTGTTAATTTTAACGGTGAGGTTGTTGTGATTTAAGGCTACAATTAGTTCTAGTGTTTGAAAGAGAAGCACTGTAATCGAGACAGGACATTTTAATAATCCTGGTTATAAACATTTAATACATCATCTTTAGGGACTCACAAACACATTGTAATTAACTTTTACAACTGAAATAAATCAGATTGCATTAGCATATTGCAAAGGAAAAAATCATTTGCATGATTGAAAACAGCTTCGGAAAATTATGTATAACAGGCTTCATGTAAACATCAATGCAAGCTAGTCTCAAACTTTTACCAAGATTTCTTAAGGTTATTTTTAGGACACTTAAAAAACCACTCACATTTCTTTTACCTCTTTTAAATCTCTCCCTGCATCAGGAATGTCACTCACTCTACCTTGTGCTTTTTCAAACCAGTAATAAACGTGTACATGACCAAGGTCAACGAATAGCATAAAACACAAGATTAAGGTCCTGATCCTGCAAGCACTTAAGTCATGTGAGGAACTTTGCTCATGTAAAAGCTCTGTTGACTGTATCAAGCCTGCTGATATGAATAAAGTTATGTTCAAGTATCTTCAGACGGCATTCATCATTCATCTCTACTCCTCACCAAGAAAGAATTAAACAAAATACACTGAGGTAGAGAAGATATACTACTCCAAAAAAAAAAAAAAAAAAAACCAAAAAAACCCCCAAAAAAAAAAAAAAAAAAAAAAAAAAAAAAAAAAAAAACAAACAAAAGAAACCCCAACGACCAGGATTTGATCTGCAACATCACCAAGAGAAAAGGAGAAATTATGAAAACAACCAAAGGCCAAGGAGGAAACGGGTTTCAGTTTATTTCATTTGTTGCAGATACAAAGGAAATGACTGACCTTTTGCCCAGACATGCAGATACACCTGCTTCCAGGGAGCTTTGATACAGATTTGGAAAGTGAACATGTCAAAATTCATACTTATTGTAATCTTTCTATCCATGAGTGTTAATCTGAACAAAATTTGTGTTCCTCTAAGCCGAGAAATTCTAATAGAGGCATTAAAATTTTTGGGATCATTTTATATGGGATTTTCTGACTTGAGATCTTTATTAGATAATATGGGATCAAAGTAGTTTAATAAAAACTAAGCAAACAGCAAGAACAAAAATGGAACAATCTCTTTAACTTATGTCTGTAAAGTAGACCTCTACTGGATGAATCTGACTTACCCTTCTTGAGAGTGACCTAAGCCTGTGTTGATTGTTTAAGATATATTTAAGATAGTCAGGTCTGAACGTGAGAATTCATTTAAACACATACTTTTTGGAAAGTATAGCCAACTCTGGGGATACTGGTGCAAAAGTAGGTATAGATCATTCTAACTCTTGCCCATAAAACAAAGCCTAGAAGCAGAGAAAGGAAGACAGTGTCCATTGGTAATTTCAATGAGAAATAAAGATGTGAGACTGAAAGAAAGGGGAAGTTTGAGGTGAAATCCTTACAGGATGAACATTATTTTCATTTGTCATTGGGAAGGGTCTGGATTTCATTTATATTGGTTGAATTACTTGGCTTTCTCTTAACACTTTCTCCATTTAAATTTTTTTCTCTCACTTAAGTTGAGAAGTTGTAGTTTCAGAAATAAAAAACAGAAAAGGAGATGAACAAAACTTTTCTCCTTTTTTTTTGCCCCAAAGACCAGGGGGAGAAAGCTTTTCCTCCTGAGGCCACAGTGTATTGATTCAAAAGAGCAGTAAGTTAATTAACACGAGTAGTGAAGCCTCCTGCATAATTAACAAGACATTTACCTAAAATCAATAATCTAATTGCCACACCTACCGTACATGGGGGACAGTGTTTATCCTGTTGAGAAAGACTCATTTATATCTGCATGTTAACATGGTGATTCGTGGTTTGTTTAAGAGCCTAACCTGATCTGTAAAGTGATAATTTATTGAACGATCAATTAAACTTTTTAACCTTGCAAATATAAACAGGTAATGAATAGCCACAAACCCATTTCCATATGAAAGTTCACACATCACAGAGATTTTCATGCAGTTCAGATTATATTTCATCAGTCCACTTTGAGACCTGGTAGAGAAGAATGAGAGAGGAGTAATTTCTCTTTGATAGGCATCATTTCATCATCCTCCCTGGTTTTTGGTCTTGTGTTTATAGTCCTTGATATCAAGCTGATCTTGAATTACTCTGCTATTACTTGCTAGTCCCTGGTGGTTGAAAAGAAGGAACTGGGGAACATGGAGTGCTCTCTTCTAAGGAAACCAAATTGTATCATCAACAGAAGGTGACAACCAGAAGACCAGGAGTTGGGCAGAGATATGAAAACACAAAGCACCATTAAATTGCTCTTATTGCACTGAAGAGCAGCCCATTGTAGGTCCATCTTCATGTGATTTCAGTCTCCCCACCCTGTGATATGAAGAAAGGGAGGCAAGTGAGAGTAGATGGATGGGGGCGTTACACTACCAGAGAATTGCCTTGCATTGAGGCTGCCAGCTGGCATCCCTATCTGAAAGGTTGGTCCACTGCAAGCTGCCAAAATCTGGACCCTGAAATTGTTTAGACTCCTTGAAAAAGTCCTGTCTTTCATCTTACAAGTACAAAATAGGAATTGAAGATATCCCAAGAAGTAATTTTCTTCTGCGTTTTTAAGTATACGTCCCAGCTTGTGCTAAAATGGCATGGGGCCCAGCACTGAGGTGTCAGATTGTTTTAAATTGTATTTTTCGTTTTGGCATGTTGGTGTTTTCTAGTCTTACCCAGGTTTTGATGGTGTGGAGAAACAGGAGACAAAATAACAAATGAATGTAATGGTTTTCAAACCTTATCTCCAGAAATCTGGGACTCACAGCCATGCTGCTTTTCCAGAGGGAGCTTTTGGTTTGGTTTGAGGCAATGCTTTTTTTCATAATATTTTGCAAGACCCAAATCAAACTTTGGTCCTCACCAGGAAACCATTGGGATAATTCAACTCACCAGCAACATAAATGACTGACAATGCACAGCACCCAATACTTGCTAAAATATGTCTAAGAGTATATAAATTGAACAATAAATCTGTCTTGGGGCCTTTGACTCTTCCAGGCACTGCTGTGAAAGAGAGATTTGAACCTGTTAGTCACCATCCTTAGCAGTACCTTAAAGCCATGGACTGTGGCTTAGCAGAAGTCTTGGAGGCACCAACTCTCAAAATCCAAGGTCATGTGTGAATGAAAAAAGAAAAAAAAAATAACCCTAGATAAACTAAAATGCTTTTAACTTCTCTGCCAGTAGCTGTGGTTTGGTAATGAAATTTTTTACTTCAATACATTTCAATAAAATTGAGACTAACACAGTCAATGAAATTTGTCACAGGAGTGAAAAGATCAACTTAACTGTACGTGCAGGAGAGAGGGATCACAATGCTGTGAGAATTTCAGTCCCACCATGATGTCTTACAGGAGTGTAGCATTGAGTGTGTTAATTAAAACATTTAAAGGGTTGGGTGAGGAAAAAAATTTAAAAAAGAGGGCTGGATGATTTAGATACATATAAAAATAGTTTTCAGTATTATTAAGCTTTCTACCTTAACTAAGATAACAATGAAGTGTGAAATATAATGTTCTTAAAATTGATTTTTCAGTAAGATGGTTCTTGTCTTAAAAGGCCCTGCTTTTTAAAAGTGTAATTCTTTAGTAATTTTTTTATATTTCTATTTTCTTCATTTTTATTTCTTTTAAGTCCTTCAACTTTAATTTCATCCATTGAAGAATTTAAAAATTTGGAATAGGACACCATCTTTTCCCCCCTTCTGACTATTTTATCTCTCTTTCCTGCTATCTGGGATCTTGTTATTTTGTCTGGTGCACCTGCTGTGCACTAAACAGGAAGTTTGCCTGCTTTGGAGCTCATCTGCTCACTTGTATCTTTGTTAAAAAGTGAAATTTTGGAATATAAGTAGAATTAAAAGAGGAAACAAAGATACAGCAATAGATGAGAGCTATAGTCAGTGGCTGAAGCACGAGACCACATTCCAAAATCCTTTTGTGACAGCTCAGCCTCAAGACTTATGTGATTTCAGTCTCCTTTTCAGCAATATTTTCTGAACTCTTCATGAATTTTTAATCCTTTTTGAACCAGTTCCACCAAAAAAAAAAAAAAAAAAATTGTGAAAACAGAAGCCAAACATGAATGCAGCAGAATGCTTGTTATTCTTTTCTCTAATTTTGAAGTAGCTCAGTTTCTCCACCTGTATGCAGTGATCTGGGGCTGTTGCACTGTTATGTGCAGCATGCAGCAATCCCTTTTATGGATGAACATTTCAGAAGTGCTGTGAGAAAACTTCTGCCACTGGAAAAAGGGCATTTTGTTAGGTCAAACCTTTCTCCTCAGGAACTGGAGAACTTTTTTTGGTTTTCTTATCTTCGTGCCACCAGGACATTCTAATTCTGAATCTGGACAGGCAGGGCTATGATTAACCACTTCATCAGACAGTAATTTTTGTGGGCAGCACCAGGGCTGGTATCCACCTCTATTTTTCATCAGAAGTTTTACCTGAGTTTGTTGAAGTAACATTGTGAGAGATGCTGCACTGCAAACCTCAAAAATGGCTTGATGTTGCCATGATGTCAACGCTGCTGCGTGGACACTGCAAGGAAAGAGTGCAAGGAAAAGATCTGAATTTTCTTATCTGAGGAGTTGGGAGGGACTCCTGAACAAGTGTCATGTAATTATATGTAATTATATCCCCCTTGTATTATCAATGATATATGCTCTGCCTAATGATCTACGTATTATCAGCGTTTCCTCTTAGCCCCCTCCTATGTTTTGTCCATGTTTTATCTTTAACCCCTTGCAGATTCCTCTCCCCTTCCTGCCTCACCATCTTCACCCCACTGACCCCCATGACAAGAGCGGGGTTGTGTTAGCTGGACTTTGTACATGCACCAAAAAGAGAAAAAGAGATCCCAGCTAATGTTTTCAAATTAGCACAGCTCCAACTCTGGAGATTCTCATTAGTTGTTGGCTGAGATTTATCAGCTCTCATTTGCCTAATATGGAGCCTAACTTTAGGCGCCTGGCCCTTTCGGTGGGGGGTAAGAGAGAATAGGAAGGGGTCTTTTGTCATTGCCATGTGGGCTCACTAATTTGCTCTGCCTAATAAAATTACAAATGAACACAGCTTTGCTCATGTTGCCTTTATAGGTTATAATAACCTTGGTACCCCATAACCTCCCGCTAGCTGAATTAATCAGATCATATTAATATTTCTTCTTACTTTCTTTTAACTGGTTCTTCTCTTAATTAAAGGGGCCAAAGATGTAAACAGGGTAGGTGACTAGAAACATGGCGTCAGGTTATAAACAAGGCTCATTAAAAAGATGGATGTGCCAGCAGACTGCGAAAATTGCTTACTCTGCAAGTGTACATTTTGTAATTTCCTGACGACTAAAAGGACTAATACCAGATCCTGCTTTGCTTCCCTAGCCCCCACCCTTTTTCTTTTTAAAGCATGTATAAAAGATGATAATTTTTGTAAGCTGAGGGAACACAGAAGAGTTCATTCATCAGCTGGTATAAAGGCCATTTGTATTAAAAATCTTTTTGCCCCTCCGACAGATTGAGATACAAAATGGGATGTTGTTATAACAACAATAAGTGAAAGAAATCAATCTGAAACCTGAAGATTTTGGAACGGATTGGAAATACTAGTGAAATAAACAGGTTTATGACTAATATTAAATAATTTTTAATTATAATTATCATTAAAACTTCATTCAGCTGTAGTTGCATTTCCAGAGCTGGAATCAGAAGTATTTTTGTGCACAGTTTAGAGCTGGCAGGGTCTGTGCTAATAGAGACAAGAAAAGTGTGCTGTGCCTGCAACACTCCCCTCAAGCACACAGATCCTTCTGCTGTATCCAGGCAGAAAGCTGTCTATCCTACCTGCTCAAATTGGTAGAACCCACCAATTCACATTTTTAAAGTTATGTGTGAACTTCATATGAAAAGACGATCTAGTTATCTTACATAAATAATTTATGTTTTCACTCATTAGTAACTTCAGTCCGCTTAATATTGAAACTTGGCCTTGTAATATGTAATATTAAATCCAGCTCCAGTACAATAACCACTGAATAAACCAGTGCACAGTTTTCTCTCTTGCAGTGATTATTAGTAGGAAAGACCAAACCCCTGATTTTTCTATCTCCCTTTATCCCTTCTCAAGAAGAAGGAAAGTCATTCTGACAGGATGATGCACAGCATGACCAGAAAAGACCTCTCTCCTTCATGAATAAATTAGAGATGAAAGTTTCACTGATCCCCTTGCATTTTTATGGAGGGACCTCATCCTAATTTACCTAAATGCTTTGAACAAAACGAAAGAAAAATGTAAGCGGCGAAGGTGAAAAGGTTAAAATCTATGTTTAAATGGAAGGGCATTTTAACAAGAAGGCCATGTGGGCTACCTACGTGTGATTGGGGGACCTTGTTTTTAAGTTTAAGCATTTAAATGGATAAATCATAACACAGAGTGATTTTTTTCCCCCTCATTATTATTAAGTTTTTGCATTATAAAACCTGTGTATTTTCATTCTGCATCTATGAGTGCCTAAATTGAATTTGATTGATGTCAATGAATGTTTTAAAGTTATTAGTCAAAAAATTTATTATTAATAATGATAATAAATAATAGTAAAAATCTGAAGAGTCTGTGATGCATTAACTTTATTTGAACTATGGAACAATAGATTTCATCCTTTAGGGTGCTTTTCTCAGTTATCTAAAATTCATTTAGGTTTAGGAGGAAGGAATTGCCTTTTCTGTAGGTAATTTTGAATTCTATGAAATAGCCTACACTATTTTAATCCAAAGTGGAGAATTCTACAAGTTGCTTAAACATTCATTCCCTGAAGTTGTTCAGGTGTACTTCTGGAAAAGTACTTTAAAATCCAGTGGAAGCCAGCAGTTTCATCCCTGTTATATTCTCCAGCAGTTTCCGTATAAGCTAATATATTTTTATGAGTATCACTTAGGAATAATTAAAATGCAAAAAAAAAGACACTCTCATTTTCACATCAGTTATTATAGTATTATTCAGAAGTTTAATGACTTTGGAAGATGTTCTTCCAAGCCCAGGTGTACTTTTTTCAGTTTAGTGTCTTCTTTTCTAGTGGAGCTTTAAGCTGGGTCCAAATTCCACAGGGCAGAGCAAGTTGGACATTTGTCTGAGAATGACAGGCTTTTCTTGTTTTGATGTGCCTCAAAGCCTTCTGGATGCTTATTAAAAAAAAGAAAATAGTCACTAGGTATTTTATAAGAGCTCCAAATACACTTTGTCTATCCTGTGGGTGAGAAAAACACCTGCACTGAGATTCAGGGCACAAGTAGAGAATGTATTCTCCAAAACACCTCAGGATTTAATAGCTAAGACGGCATTGGACTAGTTGTTGAGGGTGAAAAATCTTTCAATTTAAAAGGATCTATTTCTTTGTTAGTTTTGATATTTTATCTCTTTAAGCACAGCACCCAAAAAAAGTTCAATTTGAGTGAAGGTTTCCTAAACAGTGCAGGCAAAATGCAAAACTTCAGTGACTGCAGAAAAGGATCCTGGCATAGTGGAAGGGTCCACAGTCACACCCAGACTAATGTGGGGATGGATGAGGTGTCTGTGATTGGTCTTGTCCAGTTGTCCTGCTTGCTCCAAACCTAACATATAGACAGCTACACCTGGGCCACAGGAGCTCTGGTCTCCAATCTGGTGTAATTTATCCTGTCTCTAAAACCAGCCCTGGGTGAAGCCCTATGTTTTCAACATCCATCATCATTTCAGAAATTCCAAAACCAAATTAGAGTAGGCTCAGCTTCAGATTTCTAAGCCACCCCATGTCTTTAAGAAAGGAAATCAGAATTTCAAATCACCAAAAAAAGCCAGTTCTGTCACCTCAAAATCTTTAGAAGTTTTATGCCTAAACTAAATTTTACAGTTTGAACCAAAATGATGATTATAGTGTTTAAGAGGAATCCTAACACATATGTGAGTATTTTTGGAAAGAAAAGATATGGTTCATGCAAAATCATGGTTATGTCTGTGGCTGTGTCATTGCACCCTGCAAGAGGATGTAATTTCCCTCCCAGTTTGAACCAAACAAATGTGTGTTAAAACTTACACAAGCTCATTAACCCTTTGTGTGCCTCTGTTTTTCTACCTACAGACTCAAGAAAATACTGATTATTTGTCTTTGTGATATATTTGGACATCTATTTATGACAATAACTAATTATATATGGTGAGTGACTCTTATGTCTTTGTTCCTCAGAGAAATGCAACTTGGTTTTGATGCTGCCATCATTGCTAAAATAATAAAAGGGGAGTGAGCAAGAAAAGTTTGAGATTTTTTTATAAAAAGGACTGAGAAATTCCAAAAGCTTCACCCCTTCAAGTGCTCTGTTTTTTTTTTTTCTTTTAATTGGTGTCACTATTGATACAACAAGGCAGAAAAGGCATCTGGGTAAACACGTCCCTCAAGTTGAGCTGTCATAGCACAGCCATCCATGTCCATCCATTAAATGTCAGTGTCTTTGTGGAAGAAAAATGCCCCTTCCCAAGGACACCGGCCAGGCCACGTGCATGTGCCTTGTGTGTGTGTGTTTTTTTGAAGGCTGACAAGGCACCTCTGCCATTTCCTCGCCTGGAGCTCTACCCACAGGCAGCCGCGCCAACCCCCCTCTCCCAAATGTTATTATTCTGTCATGAGCCCTTCTTCAGTCAGGATGTTACTTCATTTCCACCTTTTGTCTCAGGTTGAATGTGAATGATGCTCTTTCAGCAATATACGGTCGCTCGAGCTCCCCGCTGCAGCCTTACATAAATATACAACACCCGTCTCGGCCTATAACTCACTTCAGGCCTGGAAAAATAGTGACTTCCTTTATTGGCCAGATTCTTTCGCAATTCCCAACAGCTGTATGTTTTCACCTCCGAGGATCCTTATCTTCAAGTTTCCATTTGTCTCAGCACTATTCCAGTGGATTGCCAATAAAAATGATTCCCATTTTTATAACCCCTGAGAACGTGGGGAGCGGGCTTTCCAGAAAAAACTATTTTTTAGCAGGGAAAAAAAAAAAAAAAAAAGGGGGAAAAAAGAAAAAAAGATAAGGAGGGAAAAAAAAAATTACTCCCCACAACTTAGCAGAAGGCAGGATTTAGCCTTCACACAAATATTTGAAAGTGTGAAACTTCCCGAGCAATCATCACAACTCCGCCGAGATGGGAACGGAGACTTCCAGCAATCTCTGAAGCCGCTCAATCAAGGACTCTTAATTTTCCATTTGAGCAAGAGGAACGGCTGCAAATGGAACATTTATTAACACATGCGCCTCACACGCACAAAGAGAGCTATATTTACAAAGAATTAAACTTGAGAGCATGAAATAGCCTTGTAACCATATGACAAAGATACACTTAAAGAGATGTAAACACTAGGTGCAGGGAAATTTGCCAGGTTAGAGTCAGCTGTATCACTCTGTTTTATTACTATACAACTGTTTACTGAGAAAAGACAGATGATGGCTGATATACTCTGTGTGTTATCATAAGGGCTTGCTTGGGAGCTCTTTGTGACTGACAATTGCTACAGCCCTATGCAAAAACCTGGCCTGGGGAGTTGTTTTTCTTTTAATTCTTCTCTGTCCATCATTCCAAAGCTTTAACAATTCTTTTAGAAAAGCAAACTGGCAAAGCATCCTGAGTGTTTTGTATCACTCCCATGAGACAGTCACTAAAGAAGTTTTAAACATTCCTTTTTCTCCTTACAGGGTTATTTGGTTTGGTTCTTCCAAGGAAAAATTTTTTAAAACTTTTCCCCTGTCTGGGCTATGCAAATCCCAGATTTTCATGATCCTTCCCTACCCAAGTCTTGGAGAAAACACAGCAAAATACCTTTATAATAGCTTTATAATAGTTCTCAGCTCCAATTCTGCTGCTAACAACTCCTCGAGTGACTTCCAAGAGGAGGTGGTGTTCCTGTGTCTCCCTGGAGATGTGCAAAACTGCCATCAGGTTGCCCTGAAATGGGTTTGAAGGAAGCCAGAAGAAGAGTCAATGCAGCACATGTGCTTCTTTCATCTGATTCTTTTCCATGACTAAAAAAAGGATTTCTAGGTATCTGAGAGAGATGGTTTAGAGCATATTGGTCTTGCTTTATCTTTACTGGGGATGAAGCTCAAGACAGCTTCAGTAATGGGTGCAGCAAGGATGCTGCTTCCCAGAGTGGGTCCCTAAAGTGGGGCTGGAGGATGGAGGGGAAAGGAGGGGAAGAGTGGAGAGCTGTGGAGGCAGGTGTTGCCTTCTCCTCATCTTTACCTCCACAGGCATTTACACAGCAGGGAATTCAAAGCCCAGGTCATCCTGCTTCACTTCAGGTACCCAAAGCACTGAAGTTATGAAGCTAATCACTCTGTTCTTCCTCTGCAGTCGATGGAGAGAATGAGAGGGATGCTCAGAAGAGATAAACCATCCCTCAGGGTCTCTTCCAGCTGGGGTGAACCCTGGCCCTGCTATCTGCTGTCACTGAAGCAGAAACTCGCCAGCACCTCCCTCTCTTCACTATTTCTTTTCCCTGCCTGTGACAAAAAATTTGGCCTGTTCTTAGGTTCAAGTATTTTGCTCTGTCTCGCCTGAGGAGAAAAGGGGAAGGGTTCTTTCCTTATGGGTTCCTGATCTAAATGAATTATTGCAAGGCTTTTTTTTCTAAAGCCTCGGAAAGGGGATTTGAAGCTATTGTATTTATCTGACCATTATGAGCACTGTAAAACATGCTGTTTCACATTGTAACATAAGCTCTTTTTTAAAGTATGCCCAGAGTATTTGTAATTGTTATCAGGCCCAGATGTATCCGAGTGTCAGCATGAAGCACTGAGAGTTGGCTCAGATGTACAGAATGTAATTAGCTCAAAGCCCTGTGCGCTTAGTTTGTAGTGGAAGCACAGACTGATAATAAAACCAAAAAAAATGAAAGTGGCAAAGGTTAAAATCTATTGTTCACAGTGCTAAAGCTGTTCTGGGGGAAGCCAGTGCTGGCTGCTGCAGTGCTGGAGTGTTCAGACTCCAAACGAGATCAGAAGTGAGCCAGTGACAAAGGTTAGTTCAAAATAGGTGATGATAGACTAACATTAAATTGACATTATTCTCACAATAGTGGCCCAGACATTTGGTCTATCTGCTCTGGTATCCTGCCTCTGACTTGCGCCAATTCCCTCATGTGTCCGGAGGAAGAATAGCATATGATCCACACACCCACTTCCCACTGAGCTTCCAGTGACTTGTGAAATCCCAGATGTGGTGGGAGTGTGGGGATGGTACAAACGGTTCCTGAGCTGCATGGGAACCATCTATTCACTCATGTACTCATCTACATGGCTGCCAACTTGCTTGGCTTGGGGGGTTTTGTCTGTTGTTTTTGTCATATCCAGGAAAAATCTGATTTTTCTGATAGACACTTGCTGGGAACATGGGAACATCCCCCATCTCCACCTACTGCTGCCCTCTACTGAGTGGGAACACAAGCCCGTGTCCAGGTTTCTGCAGCTCAGCACTGCCCAAATTAAAGAGTCTCCTCTTGCTTGAGTAACTTTGAAGCATGTGGGTTTGATCTCTACCCCTACAGCCACTATGACATTTCCAGAGGCTTTTGTGTGCACTATGGTGACAAGCACGACTTTCCAAGGTGGCTATCGGCTCGTTAAAGTACAGACACTTTCTGGGTTGATTGTTGTTAAGGAGACAAATCTTAGCACTTGCAGAAAGCTCTGATAGTTACAGTGCTCTGGGCTGATATAATGCATAGGGATGTGGGTGTACTTAAATTTAGATGTGTGCACTTGCATCACATTCACAAATGCAATAAACAATATCTAATAACATTAATAAGGCACAGGCACATACCAGTTCACAACAGGAAATTCAAATCTGAGGGTGACATGCTGATCTCAACTCCCTCTGTTTAGAAAAAAAAAAGTCAGAACAGCTTGAGTGAAGGACAGAGTGTCACAGCCTTAACTTGAACATTTCCTGGCTTTTGTTGGTTTGTTTCACAGCCTTCACATTCCTTAAACATAGGTTTGTTTGATTTTAATTTCCTTTTCTCCGTTAAAAGAATGAAGAAACATGTTTGAGGGGAGCCCTGAGCATGATTTCTTTTCACAGCCACAGCTGAAATTTCCTATGTTTGTTTTTTCTTTTACAGTGTTTAGTGTTAAAGAGAACTTCTGGGGAGGTGATGCAGCCAGCGACAGGACACATGTTTCTGACAAGGAAGACAGTCTCAGGCTGTGCTGGTCATCCAGCACGTGGTGGACCTTCATCACCAGCCACAAACTGTGGTGAGATCCAAACAGGTGTGTTTGGAGCTGCATGGGGATTGTGGTGCTGCAGTGTCTAATTCTGTGGTGTTTGCTTTGCAGGTGGGTAAAAGAAAAAACAAGCAAAAAACTGTAAAATTCATGTGTTTGTGCCACATGAGAGACTTAGTCATTGTGAAAATCCAGTTATCTGTGCTTCTTTTACAATTTTCACACTCAAGTGCACAAGGGCTGCTGTCTCAAATTCCATCTTTTCCAGAGCTTGACAGCCTTAGACCTTGCTTCACAGTTCATATCCACAGTCTTTTCCCATATCATATGATAATCCCATATAAATAAAATGTTCTGTTAAGTGAGATCCTTCTTTTTACTTTCAAATTGTTGTTATCACACCAGTTTATCCCTCCTAATCACTCCTTTTGTCTGAAAGGTTTCCTATAGAGGAACAAGAGGCTTGGCCATTGTCCTGTTCATGTTTTCCCATGTAGAGCCACATCTTGCAATTGTATTTCAAGAACTGACCTTACCTACAGGATGCTATTTTTGTTGTGACTCTTCTAACCCAACGACAGAGGGATTGTTCATGTATTTTCTATTTTTCTGTATTATAAAAAAGGAGGCCCAGACAGCTAGGAAAGAACTGCAGAGTCATCAAGAAACAAGCACGGTGTGCAGGAGGGAGAGAAATGAAGGGAGGGAAATTCCCAGTACCATTGGCTCCTTTCACTGATGCTCATAGAGGGAATAGTTTCTGATAGACTCTTAATCCAGAGCACGGATACAAAACCCAGTGAAGGTTATAAAACCACATTAGTGGGTGCAGTAAAATAGGTCTACAGGATGCTCCAAATGGGTTATCTGTAACAGTGAAATAGTACAAGGGCAGAGATGAGGGAAAATGGCAGGTTTGAAATTACTTCAAGAGCTTCTCAAAAAGGGAATTCGCCCCACCCACTCTGTTCCCTCTCTCTTGGGATTTTTGCAGGCTCTCATACCTCCAATTACTCATTAATTTTTTCCCCTCTAGCCTCAGTTCTGCAAAGTCAACATGGCTTATGAAAATCAAGTTGTATTCTGTATACTTAATACATCATCTCTAAGAATAATCATTTTGGAATCTGAACTTGTTTCTGTTATCTGGCTCAGCTTAACAATGATTTATGAAGCAGAAAACAAGACAGCTTCATTTTCATAAGGCAGCCTGAACCTTCTGGACAAGGAAGAGCTCTGAAAGTTGTTTTGACTAGTAAACTGAAACAAACATGACACAAAAGTCAATACAACTGCAACATCAGCCTCTCATTTTACAGAGTAACTTTCCTCGGCTAGAGCAATCTGACAGTCAAAATGTTGTGATATTCGATAACATTCTGCATCTTCACTAATTACAACTGCGGGGTACTTGCCGTGATGGGCATTTTTGATGCAAACGAAATACATGGCAGCCATTCACAAAGCGTGTCTGGTTAGCAGTTAAAAAGGACACTGTCATCGCATTTGGCTTCCTTTTTGTTCCTGTGGATAGAGATTCTACACATCGCATTTGAACATTAATCTGGATTTATATTAACTCTCAGAAAATAAGAGCTGAGTTATGTGAATCAGGCCGTGTTTATTCGGCGATGAGCGTGTTGAAATACGTGTGATTGATTCTTTGGAGTTTCATTCTATATTTGCTGCCATTATGCAGCTCAGGGAAACTGGAAGATGCAATTCCCATGAAGATCTTAGAAAAAGTCTCAACAATTATAGTTCAAGTAGACTCCTCACCCATTGCTCATAATATGAAACATATGGCATGTGCCAGAGACAATATAGCTGTGTATATATCTACTGCTTAGCTTATTGCACCTCCTTCTAGTGTGCAATAAGTAATATAGATAACACAAATCCTTCCATATGAGATTAATTTATTTTGAGCCTTCCTTAATGATTCTTAAAACATACCAGCAAATTGGTTGTGGTGGAAAACACTATGAGGTGAGGCAAACTAAAAATTTTTTAGATTTCCAAAATACCAGGAGAAATGCTGAGATAGAACAAAGTTTGATTTTGTACTCTGTAAAACAGACACCCAGAAAGTGAAGTTAGACCCTCCATTATGCCAAGCTAGTTGAAGTATTTCAAAACATGTTTTAGAGGATTTTTAAAAAATTATAATATTATAAAATATAAATATTAAAATAAATATACAAAAAAAAGCATTAACTTTCTAGATTTTATTATTGCTGCAGGTAATGTTTTAGATAATTATATTACAGGTTTTATTTGGAAGTATCCATTAAAACTTTGCCTTTCATCTAGGTAAATTTGGTGATAAATTTGTCCAGATTTTTAAATTATACATTTATAATACAGAACCATTATTGCTGAGGAAAATCTATTAAGGAATCTGGTCAGACAATTTTATGCATACTTTTCCTGAAATCAGTTGTTGGTGGATCCCTAAACAGAGCCTGGAAGATCCAGCTGCTTATTGCAGCCCTTCATATAACCATAGAATCATGGAATGTCCTGAGTTGGAAGAGACCCATAAGGATCATGGAATTCCAACTCCTGGCCCTGAACAGGGACACTCCAGCAATCCCACCCTGTGCCAGAGAGTGCTGCCCAAGTGCAAGGAGAGCAATGACAAAGAGCTGTTTGCGGATTCATTTACTTGCTTTATCATGAGAAGTGCTTCCAAGGAGGCAAAGCTGGGTTGTACAGTGCTTTTCCTCTGTTTTCACTAGAGCAATCAGGAGAGCTCCACTTTAAACATGTAAGGCTGAATGGACAGAAATGTGCCCAGAATTGCTCTTTGCCCTGTCCCTCTGCCTCCCTAGAGCACTGATTATTCCTATTCTCAAGCTATGAGCTTGCTTGTAGCTCTGCTGATCTTCACAACATGTGGTGCATGGTATGAGCATCCCTAAATGTGAGGGTCACCCTCCACTGTGGGGTCAGTGTCCCCAACAACACTGTGACAGGTGTCCAGGCTGGCCAGGGACATTCCAGGGGTGAGTAGCCTCAGGCCATAATATACTTTCACTGCCATTTTTCCCTCACAGACTTTTTCCTGCCCCTTCATTCTTCAGATCAGCAAAGCCAAGAGAACACCATGCTTGGAGAATATTTGATTTTTGAAGCTTTACAGTTAAGTCAGTAAAATATGGGTGAAAAATCCCTGATGTTTTAGTCCCAGTGTCAGTACGGAAGTAGATTGTGTACTTGACTTTAACAATCTTCCAAGATATAAAGCCATTTGACTGAGGTCATACTTAAGATAATAAAACTCCCTTTGATGAGGTTCATTTACATATTTGTTTTCTTTGCTTGAGCCCATTTTTTTGTATAGATTTAGTGCAGTTGTTTACAATGATGGAATTTTTATGATTAAGGTCATACATGAGAATATTTACAACGTCAGGAATAAACACAACTCCTATTTAAGAAGCATATCCTGTTCCCAAATGAGATCCAAGCCCTGCTTATAATGTCATGCATTTGTAGAACACTTAATAAATGTTTATTTTCAAATGCAATTATAAACAATTCTTGCATTGTTGCGGTAGGACGTGGACTTTACATCTCTTGACATTAGCACAGGAGATATCCATTAGGCAAGATATGCCTTTTTGAGAGGTAGCCTGACCTCCAGCCCTGACTGCAGAGGGCAACCCCTTGCTTTGTGGCACCCTGGGTTGCAAATAATTCTTTAACTCATGTCTTGATGGGTTCAGGGAAACACTCTAAATAAATAATTGCACACAGGCATTTCTTGGATATTTAAAAAAAAGTAACGTTAGCATACAAGATTTAGGCCACCATTACCTTCTGATAATGATGAATTTGGGGTGATGGGGCATACAGTATCCTGAAACAGCAGTGATATCACAAATATTTTCAGAAAAGTGACCAAGAGCTTGGGTTTGGTTTGTTTTTCTTTCCCACTTGTGGCCCCTTCCCCTTTGTATCAAATCCACAGACGTTCTGGCAACAGACCTCTCCTGTTGGAGGGGCAGAGAAGAAAAAAAGAATACCAGAAAAAAAAACAATGGGGAGATGTAACACGTGCACTGTAATTAGATGAGGAAGCCATTAATTATGTTGTTTGCAATATCCTCTAAAAGGGTTGCCCACCCCTAACTACATATTTATACATATTTACTTGTTAATCAATAAAGGAAAATGGCTACATTATTTTGATTAAAACGTCAACCAAATGTGTGGCAATAAAATCAAATTTCAGGGGGAAGGTAAAAAAAAAAAGAAAGAGAGGGAGAATGAGAGAGATAGCTATGTATGCCTTCCTCCAGACCATGATATATGATATTTTCAGGCTGCTAGGAGAGCAGACACATTAAGAAAATAGTGCTAATGATATTAAAGTACTTTACAAGGCTTGTTACTAAGCGCTGACAAACCTGTCAAGTGTATAATGTAGGAGGCTATTGTAGCGTTCTCAGAAAACCATACCTCTGCCCCATTTCAGTGCAATCTCCTAATAATGGAGCTGCTATAAATTCTAGCCAGCAATGGGACAGACTCCTGGCTTCTCACCCCAATGTGAAGACATGATAAATATAAAAGAAAATGGCTGTCAGTTTTGGCGCCCGAACCTTATTACAAAGTCTTAATCTTACTGGCCTCAGCACCTTTTATCACCGCCTTGTTATGAGCTGATGGCTTTTTTATTTGCTGGGAGATGGAGGATGTGTCATTTGATGTCCTTTTATGTAGCCACTGCTCTGTCCTCTCATGGAAAAAAATTCTTTTTTTATATGTTTATTACAGTAACCGATTAAATGCAAGTTTCATGCTGTGTTTGGTGCAAGCATCTTCCTGCCTGATTTTTGCAGGAGCCTGTATTTAGATAGTCAGATGCAGAGTTATTAAGAATGTGGGCACAATGGAATGTTTTTTCTTTATTTTCCAGCTCCTGGAGTGTTGGCATCACTGTTGGTGTTATTATTTATTATTATTTATTGTTTAGCTTTCCGTATGGATTTTTCCCTCTTGCCAAGGTCAGAAAGAAACCGTAAGTCCTGGCTCATTCTCTTTCACTCTTCCCTCCCTGTTGCCTCTCTCTCTCTCTCTCTCTCTCTTTTTTTTTCTTCTTTGCAAGTGTCAGCCACAAAGATGATGGGCCTGTAAACAAAGTTTGACTCAAAACTCAGCTCAGGTTCAATCAGTTTGAACTTTAAGATGAGATATCTCACAATTATCTAAATATTATTCCTAAACCTCACAGCTGACTTCCTGTCTTCTTCGTTTATGGCAAACAAAAGACTGAACTCCACTTGAAACAATGACCCTGTCAGAGCCCTTATCCCCCCAAGAACTGCAGCAAAGTGCCAGCATCAGGTACTTAACTCAAGATGACATTGATGGGTTGCTTTCAAGCTGTGGCCGGAGACTCCATCACTTGTTCTTATCCTCAATTTGAAGTCGGGGCGGCCTACTTTGTTGCTGCAGAGGAGTCCCCTCCCTCTGATTTTTGCCTGCCAGATGGTGACCAGGCTCTGAGCAGGGCTGGACCCATTAGCCGAGCTCCCCATCTAGTGGCTGCCAGCGTGGGGGGGGGCAGCAGGCAGGAGCTCCAGCAGGACCTGTCGCCCTCCAAAGGCTAAAGCTGAACCAAGGAAGAGGGCAAAACCAGAAAAAAGTCAAAAAAAAAGAAAAAGAGAAAGATAAAAGAAGTAGGTTTTCCAACCAAGCTCATCTCCTATGAGAGTCAGTCTGGGCTTCTCCGTCTTGTGCATTGACCTTCCCAAGAGCCTGGCACCACAGCTCATGAGGACAGAGGGTGCATCTGCACATGACTGCACTCAAACTTCCCTGGCTCTGTAACACAGAAATGCCCAGCAGAAATATGTACCCAGTCTCCCATGCCTACTCCTCTTCCCTAGAAAAGTTCCAGTAGGAATGGCCACATTTAACTGTTCATCATGCAGTCATAAGGAATCTTCTTACAAAATTCAATTTACAGTCTAAATGGACTTAGGAACAATGCAATAGGCACAAGAATCATAAACATGTGAGATCAAGTTAGAGGTATCTCTAACTTGCCTCAGCAGATCGGTGTTAGGAATAAAATATTTTTGAGTTTGGGACTCACCTGAGCCAAACTGGCTGTTCTCCATCTACGTATATTATAATTGTCATGTAGGTACTGATATATACAATGTGAGGTTTATTTTTAGACTACAACTCATGAGAAATTAGGTTCCTAGGAGTTCCATAGTGCTGAGCAGTTGGGTAAAGGATGGAGACCCTATAGATCCTGACTCTGGGAAAAGATTGAGCCTGAGCTCATGCATTATAATACATCAGAAAATGTGAGGGGATCAAGTGCTTCTCATCATCCCCTTTGCTCAATGCTGCCCTAGCTCTGGCAGGAATTTCAATATGCGTTGGAGATCACAATCAATCATCCGCAAGAAGTTTGATCAGTTCTGCTTCACAATGAGCTGTCATAAAACCTGGGCATGGACGCTGCTGAAGGATGAGAAGTAGACCCTGCAGAGAAAGGACCTTTCTCTCCCTTACCAGCTGCTGGGCATTTGCTGTACTGGTGTTTCTAAAGGGTAACAGCTTCTCAAGCTGGTTTCCATGAAGATGTATCTGGTGATTGACATATTAAGAATAAGGACTGAGAAAGATGAAAAAATGGTTTTACCAGGGATATGCACAAAGTTTTTTACACTTGTGTCTATCACACATAACACCATTGTGACTCTTATATCTCAATATCCCTTATTGTCTGTTTTCACCCTGTAGCTAAAATAAAACAAAATAGTCCTTAATGTGTCTGGGGGTATTCATTTGTTGCCTATCTTTGGAAGTGTATTTGCACTTTAAAAGCAACCTTGAGGGTGAGAGAGCACAGGACCAGTGTGGTAGTTACTGTAATAAAGCACTTGTGGTTTGCTAAAGCACAAGGGGAAGAAAAACAATTGATGAAAAACTCAATAGGATGGGAAAGGCAAATTGCTTGGCTGGAGATTTAATTAAAAAGGAAACATCCCTCCCCATTTAAAGGTCGGTTTGCACCCCTTAAATTACGAAAAGAACTCTGGGCTGAAATCAACACACGGTGCATGTTAATAAGAGAGAGCAGCAGACTGTGTGACTGGTCCAGCTCTTCTCAGGCAGGACCAGCAGGCTGCAAGACATGACCAGTGCATGCCAGCTATCACTGGGACCTGATTCCAGGATCTACCTCCAGCAGAAATGATGCTCACCTGGACCACGTAAAACATGCAGAATGAAATATAATGTGGCTTAAGTCTCTGTTTGCCATTTTCCTCCTCCTATCTCCCACTGCTCCCCAACAGCCCCTTATATATTATCCTTGGCTTTGTGCAGCACTTTCACTGCCATGAATGCCTCTCTCCCATGGGAGAACTTGATGAAGGTTATCCATTGTCACCCAGTGTTATACTGGGATGTCAGGACACCTTGAATAAACGGTTTACATGAGATGTTGCCTCTAAGTGCATCCTCGGAAAAACTGCCATTGCCCTTTGCTGAGAAAGTTAACATCATAAAGTGAAGGCTGCCTCCGACCAAATGGGAATGACATTGCAGATTAAGGGCTCTTTAAATTATGCATTTAGTTCAGACTCCCGGGGAGACAGTATATGAGATAAAGCTAGCAGACTTACTCTGCAGCCTGGCTCTGGAACCAAAGACATTTTTAAAACATTTTGCCAAAGAAACTTCTGTAGAGGTAAAAAAACCCCTACCCAAACCCAACAAATCCAAAACAACAAAAATACCCACTTAGTCGTGTCTTTGAGTGGAAAAGGTTACTCAAATGAGGAAAAAAGAAAGAAGGAAGGAAAAAGAACATTTCCAGGGGATTTAGAAATATGGGGACTATCCAAGTTTAATAATAAGATTTTTATTTATGTCAAAATTCCTGTTAGCAGAACTAGGATTATGTTTCCTAAACATTTATTAGATTAAGAATGCTCTTATTTGCTTTCCAGGCTGATCACCCTCACACACATAATGTCCCTGGCAACACTGAAGTATTCAGAGCATCCTCACAGCTTGTACCTGCTGAGACAGATTTGAGAAAAAAACCCTCTTGGTTCCCGTTTGCATGCAGCTCTGTAACCTGTAACTTCCTGCCTTCATTTAGCAGAGTTTAAATTGCAAATTCATGTTTCTTAAAAATGCTGTAACATCATAAGTGGGACAGTTTTATGACAGCTCTGAATTACCAGACAATACTGACACATGCCGCGTGCACTTACTTTGCCTACCAGTTATGGCTGTATTTATCTGCCCATATGTCACTCTGTGTCTAACGCATCTATTTACCACGTTGAGATAGATATTCCACAATTGAGGGCTCTTAGTGCATCCTTTAGAATGTTAAAAAAAAAAAAAAATGAGAAAAAAATCTCGTTTCTCAGATAATTTATTTTATAGGTGATAGTTCCGCCTTTTTTAGGGATTTTACAGGCATCTTTCTGCAGTTCCTTTATTTCCAGATGACACTGACTTGGAACTCTTCCCTGACAGGCAAAATGGGCTGGGCTTTTGTTTTATTGATGGTAAAACACAGAGACAGCACTCACAGGCATCTGTAGGTGAATCTGGGTTGGATTATGCAGAAGATAAACTCCCTTGGCTGAGACATCGACAGAAGAATTCAAACCCAACATTCACTGAAGACTTGACAGTCTTCTTCACCCTCTTTCCATCCTCCACAAACTCACACACACCCGCTGAAATGTTGTGAGCCTCCCTGCCCTGCTTTCATGCAGGCAACTGGCACCAGCCAGCCACAGTTCTGGTGAAACTGGACAGATTCCCAGCACAAAGCCACTGGTGACCAGGAGGAACAGGCAGCTGGGGGAGAGATGTTCCATCTGCAGTTCCACATAACCACTGCAGCCAAAGCAGTTTTAATAAGCTCTGACATTCCTTCTGGATATTTTACCCAAGCTGGAAAATTGGCAATCGGCTGGTAGCTCCTCACTCCCTGAGGTGACAAAACTTGGGTGCAGTGAGGTGTTTTTGTTTTTTATTTTATGCTAAGATTTTCATGTGTTTTGTAGCTTTAGCTGTATTTCTAAATATCAGGTAATAAAAGTTACAAAAAAACTTAAAAAGGTTGTCAAATCTGCAGAACATAAATATATATATATACTAGTGCACACATGTATGTGGAGAGAGAGAAAGAAATAAAGGCATAGAGAGAAAGAGAGAGAAGAATATCTATAGGTATGCATATTTTGTATACATATATATATATATATATATATATGTGTCTTTTCAGACATATCTTATCTTTTTTTGTCTTTCAAAACTTTACCAAGTTTTTTGATCTGCTTTGACCAGTGCTCACCAGCATACTTTGCAATTTTGCTCTCAATTTTTTTAGACAGCACTGCAGTGATCTTTATTCATCCACAAGAAAGCATAATGTTCTGTCCAAATACACCAACAGATGCATCTCCCTATGATTCAAATCCTCATGAGTTTTGCCTGAGTTGGAGTTGCCTCTACTCCAAAGGAATCATCTCTGCCATCACAGAAATGTTGCCATTTTTGGGGTGAAATACAGCAACTGTGTGATTAAGGATAGAAATACTTCACAGTAAGCCAGACCCAGGTCTGAAATGTGGTGTGTCTCACAGCGATCCTCAGGGAGAATTTTGGTCAGTGAATAGGTTTTTTCCTCCAAGTCTTTATCTTGCAAAAATTTCCACGGGTCGTTAGCACCTACAAGCTGGTTTACCTCATGGTCAAAAGTTATCTATTCCTACCACACAAAGCCATTAAAATTGCACTTTAGGTGCAATTCAGTGATTCTAAGGACTGTCACTCCTTCAATCTGCTACCACTTGCTTACAGCATTTGAAGCTTGAACATCTGCATCACATTGGAGAAGGAATGGAAGCCAGGTATTGACCAGACCTGACTGCTCATGAGAGCTCAGAGACAGATGAGACAACCTCATTCTTCCACAGATAAGGAGAAATCTGGTTTTTTACTCCACTTACTAGACAGACAGGAAAATTACTCCTTTAAGGTAGAGAAAGAGCAATTGCACTATCCCCTTAATCAGTACTTGCAGCATATCAAGCTCATCATCTTGATGGTAATAGCTGTTTGACAAGTCAGGATAAAAGTGATAGTCTTCTGAAAATGAGATAACAATCTAGTTTAAAAAAGGAACCAAAAGAAAAGAAAGGAAGAAAAAAAAGATAGGGGAAAAAAAAAAAAAAAAAAAAAAAAGGTATGACCCGGTGTGAGGTGTCTTTTAATTTAATTTCAGCCAAGGATAACAGTTTACCCAAAAGTGTCTTCTGTAAGTCACGTACAGTATTTCAATCTGTCATCTTGTATTGACCTGGCTAACATGGAAATATACTGCACTGAGCTTTTGTCAGGCTTACCAGCTTGGTCTAAAATCTGATGATTTCTTTTTTAGATCATAACTGTGCTGAGCTGTCTGCTTCCACTTTCTTCTCTCACACGCAGAGAGCTCAAAATGGAAAATTCATCCAAATGCAAAAAGAAACAGCATGATCTGGCTCACAGCTCCTCAGAAGTACAGGCAAAATTGAATTTTACTGTTTTCCTAAAAATGAAGGCCCAGAGTCAAGCCAATGCTATCAAGGAAAAGGGAAATGGCTGCAGTAGAACAGGAATGGCAAGAGCCAGGAAGAGCAGCAACATGGAAATGTGGTTTTCCTGCTGTTATAATGACTCTAATACTGCTTTATTTTAGCAACAATTACTTTAAAAAGTTATTTACAAACTTTCAAAAGAGCCAACTGCAAGAAATGGCTTGTTGTATACCCTGATAGTTTCCAAAATAATTATTATATTAAATATTAACTTAATAGCTATGGCATTAAATATTTAAAATATACCATTATTCTGTAGCTGAATCAGTAGCAGAAATTTGTTCAGCTTTGCATTGGTTAATTCTGAGAAAAAGTGCCAGTTGATCAGGTTGCTGCTCTTTAACTGCTGAAGTCTCTGAGAATTTAGTTTCCAATTCAAATATTTATTATGTCAGAATTAGTTTTCTGGGAACCTTCTCTACTCTTTTCTTTAAGGTAACTAAAAGAATAAAGTGAAATTCCCATGCTGCTGTATGAGTATTCCTGACAGCGAACTTGGTTCCTGGAAGAAGGGGAGAAAATACATTTAAAGCAAATGTATTTAAAACTGAATAAATCTTCACAGGGCTTTGCTTGAACATTTTGTCTCCTCTGGTATTTGCTCTGCTCTGGTTGTTGCTTCTCATGCTTCAGTGATCAATCTCTCTATACTGTTAAAGTTGTGGCACCAGGAAGCTGTCATAAACCACAGCAAATATTGAGAAATCCAGTGTTCGTGTAGCCTAGCAGTGGGATCACAGATTTCTTTCACTGAACCTCTCCTCCTCAAAAAGAAAACCAACAAAAACCAGAAAGCCCAAACCTACCCAGAACAATGGTCTGTTTTTCAGCTGGAAAAGGAGTATTTCATGGAAGCCACGCAATGCAATCTGTGATCTTAGATGTTGTGCCAAATGGCCACAAGAACAGGAAGCAGAGAATGGCCAGGCATGTGTTCTTACAGGGTGTTCAGCAGATTAAAGGCTTACCTGAGACTGATCACGAAAGCAATCCTAAAAAAATGAAGCTGGGATTTTCACAAGCGTGACCTTCCTTGCAAGATTTGCAGAAAGTTGTCCCTGAGCATGGCAGAGGCGTTGGAGCTACATGATCTTTAAGGTCCCTTCCAACCTAAAACATTCTATGATCCCATAATTTCCTGCATGTTCAAAACCCACAGGGAATTGTGTCCTTTTCAACCTCTTTTTGAAATCTTGGTGTCAACAAGGTAGTTTGTACCTTTTATTTTTTCCACACATTTTCTTAACCTGGTACTGCCCTTTACCTCCAAGCTCTTTGCCCCAGCAGGACCTTCAGTTCCCAGCCAAAGTCCTACAAACACGCAGCACTACATTTGTTGTTGAGAAGACCTTGCAATCTGAACAGATCAGACAAGGTAAGAAGAGAAATGGAATCACATTAAGGGATAATGATTTGTCCGTGCTCTTAAAGAACTCCTTGGCACCAAAGCAAGCCCAGCTCTCTGCCTGAGGCCTTCCTGTCAGCTCGCCAAACAGATATGGAAGGACTAATAAAAGTCAGTCAATATTTAGATGGTGCCACAGTAGCTTATTATTTAATGAAATTGAGTAGGAAAGTAGGAAAGCAGACGCAATGCATCTAAAGATCTGTATTTCAGCAGAATCCTTCCTTTATGAAGATGAATAGGGAAGCACTGGGACAAGGAGCATTTCTTTCCCTGCCTGATAACACTTAAGACAAAGTATTTTGAACAACAATAATTGTGCCTCAGATTTCTGCGCTGCTTTATGACAGAGAAAATATTGCCACAGATACTTAATTTCTTCCTGGAAGAATGTTTTATGCCATCCACTTGTTGATATCCATTTCTATTTTATTTTTCTGTCCTCTGGTTCGTTTCTGCTTACAGCAGCATAGTGAGGTGGGAGTTTTTACCAGCGTGACAGTCTGTCTCTCTCCTGCACAGCACAGCCCTTTAGCAGGATCTCTGCTCAGCATAAAGAGGTTATCTCTGAATACAGATAAGTGGCTGCTGAAGGCCAGTTAGAAGATTTTTGGAGAAGTGCTGGTCACAGGCGGGCGAGGTCTCTAACCCACATTCTACCCCAGTAACACGAGAATCTCTGTAACTTATATCATTCTGAGTAATGTTCTCCATCACACGCAATTCACCTTCCTTTCTTTTTTTTTTCCCCTTTTCAGCTGGCTTTGTTGTTTGTGTGGTGTCAGTAGGAATGTGCTTGGAGCAGAGTTATATGGCATCATTTGGAGAAACATTGCGTTAATAACCAGAGTTCAAGGGCAGAGGATATAAACGGAGCAAATTACAAGTCTGAGCAGATATATGGCTTTTGCTAAAAGGGACACAGGCTGCTACTTTTATTTACTGGGTGCTGGAGTGCTTGCAAAAAGATGCAAGAAAACATGAATGCATTTTTAAATGTTACTTGGTAGTTTAGAAAAGCAATGCAAATTTTTAATTTGGAGAGAAAAGCTGTTTGAGGGTAAAAATAAATTAAAAATTACTTATCCTTATAGTGACTTTGTTTTTTTTAACACTACACTCCTCAAGTGCTAGAATCATTCAGATGTTAGTGACCCAACTTTGCCCTGACTGAAATTTGGAGGTATTAAAGCAGACATTAACAATAAAACAATGGCAGGCTCAGAGCAACCATTCATCTAACCTCTGCTGTAATTAAGTTTTGGCTTTGAATGTCTCAGTCCACTCCCTTGATCCTTCGGGTTCAGGCACCCCCTCTCTGTTATCTCTGGATTAGGTGTCCAATCTCCTGCCTCCGTGACTCAGCACAAACCCCAAACCCCAGTCCCTGGAGGGATCAAAGTCTGCTAAAAGGCTGAGGAGTTTCAGGCAAATTCTGTCAAGCTTGTCACAGGGTGGGATTATTTCATTTCACAGCCTGTAATACAATTTCATGTACTGCTATTGACTGTGGCAATAACTAACTGGAACATTTTGTTTATCTGATTTTCTAAGGCTGCAGATTCATCACTAGTTTTATTTCATTTTTTCTTAAGTGTTTCTTAATTTATTTTTTCTAAACTACAAGATACTACTGAAATTCATTTTTCTACTATCGCTAGACATACATTACTGCTGATTACCAAGCAAGATATATAATGTAGCCTATAAATAATAATCTCCTCTGGTGAAAGGATATCCAAAATAAAATCTTTTCTATTTAAAATTCTTTGACTCTCTATTTTTTGTAAAATCAGCTCATTCTTCACGTACTGTTTTTACAGCTTGTTCTACAAGTGTGCAAAGATGAAAAAAAACTATACCAAAACCCAAAGAGTTTAAAAAATGAATTTTCTGAAAACATCTGGTCTCCCTCCTTTGTCACAGTGCCACAGAAAATATTTCATCTAGCAAATTGCAGGTGATTTTTAAACACACAGAAGTTAGGAAAATATTAAGGAAGATTTACTCCCATCTAAGAAATGTTTTATGATGCAAAAATGAGTACAAAAATCAGTATTTAGAAAAAAGACAGGAAAAACAGCAATCTTTGTGGGGAAAAAGAATGCTAGGGGAGTGTTTCATTTCATATTATTCACCAAAACCCCTGAACTTTTCTTATTTTTGCTGTTTGCCATTTAAAGGACACTTCCTTGCTTGGTAGGTTCTGAGCTGACATTCTTACACAAAATAGAAAGCTTTTTCTGCTTTTAATGCCATACAATATAACAACAGCTGTGCACATCGGAGTAAGATATAACTAAGAAAAACAGAAACTGGCTATTTAAGTAGGCGATTCGGTTCTGAAGGGTTTTTTTGGTTTTGGTTTTGTTTTTTAATACGCTGTGCACTGCTCACAGCAGCAATCACAGTTTAACTCGCAGATCGGCAGAGTTATATTTTATCACCAGTGGAAGCACCTGGGCTTTTTGGGGATCTGTGAGCCGATTGCAACAGCGGCACGAGCCCAGCCAAGCTGGGGAAGCGGGGTTCTCTCCCCACTCTGCAACATGAAGCCTATCCAGTTTCCCATATGACATATTCTTTTCTCCCACTGGGACATAATAGAAACTAATCTTCGACATCTAAACATTCGGAGTCGAGTCCTTTTGTTAAGCCTTTTTTATTCGTTTCGCCGGTGCCGGTGCAGCGCTGAGCCCACGTGTATTTACATACACGAAGAACCCCGCTGCTCCGGACTCTCTGCTCGGAAGACAGGGCAATTAATCATCCCCAAATCCTCCCGCCGTGCTCACGGCGGCTCCGACAGCCAGCATTACCAATCAGCCAGGGCAGGTGGGATGCAGGCCGGCAGGACAGCCTTGCACCCTGACCTGGCACCGGTGCGCTCGCTTCCTCTCCCCCTCTCATTGCTGAGTAAGAATAACACCATTAACGGTGTCCTTGTAATCAGCTAAACATATTAAAGTCAGGAACGGACAGGTATTGCTTTTGTGGTTTGGGGAGGTCGAGGTTTCTTTCTCTGTCATTGTTTCTGAGGTGGGAGTGTGGAAATCCAGAGATGAAATCCAGCCCCTGCTGTAGAAAAAGCTAGGTGATTTTGTGGTAGTTTTCCATTTGAGAACTGAATTAGCCTTGGTCAGCGTGTGTTGCCTTTTGTAAATCAAAATCATCTGAGAGCCAGTGAGATATTTTTGTGACAAAATAATTACCAAGTACTGACCTGGTTAACTGTACCTAAGAGCTAAAATGGTGTGACTGGCAGCTATGTCAGAGCCTTTATCCAAAGACCTTCCCTCCTGCCATAGGAACATGGCCATTAAAACACTCACTACCTCTGTCCCCCTGATTTTCTTGCCCTACCTAATACCTGCCTTCTTACCTGTCATCTCTGCTGCACTTTCATATTTTTATCATCCCTTTTTCTCAATCTCTGGACTTAAATTCCTGTCTCACTTAAATGCTGCCATTTGCTCCTAGTGTCTGTCCATTTAGCCCATGTGTGGCAGGACACCATTCCTGACAAGGTGTTTTTCCCTGTAACAGCCACACATTTGGTCAGTGAGACAGGGAAGTCAGTGGAAAGACACTCATCAGCACACTGAACTCAGAGTTATGCCCATAAATTTGTTACCAAAGGTGTCTTGTTCCTCTTTGTAAATTATAGGGACCATTGAAAATAGCTAAATAAAGGCAGCAAAAGTCAATTATTAATAATATCTGGAATATTAATTCTCCAGAAGTGTAACTTCTTGGTCAGGCTTTCCTGAAGAGCCTCTTATTTTCCTTCTAAAAATGACAGGTATTCTTTCTTTTTTCTTTATTTCTTTTTTAAGGAGTGTTTTTTTTTTTCCTTTGGGTTTGTTTTTTCTTTTTTTTTAAGTTGCTATTTCCAGCTCCTGGAGAGGTTTGCCCTTCAGCTGCACTGTACTAAGAGCATCTGTGATTTTGTCATTAAATGTTATGCAGATTAGGATGTGCCAGGACAGGACATAGTTGTGTTTGGAGCTGAATTAAAGTTTTGAACAAGCTTAGCTGGCTTTAATTAATACAATGGCAAAATGAGCCATTTTCTTCATATGCAAATTGCAAATTACTTCTTTTTTAAAAAAATTAATTATGATACTAAGGATGTATTTGTTACAAGGTATATTGCAATTGTTCATGGCATTTTGAAGCAAAAAAAGTCAGTGACTGTGATACATGCTGTCAGATGACTAATAATTAGTTTCCAATGAAACTTGAAATATATGTATCTTTAATATTCATATACTGAATAATTTAATAGTTTAAAAACTTGTCCAAGTCTTTTGGAGAAAGAATGTAGAAGATCTTGAAGTGCAACAGAGATTACTAGCTCCACTGTTTTTGTATGCTTTGGGACAAAAATAGTCCAAAACCAAGAAAACATCTTGGAGATAGGAGAAAAGTATGTCTTAAGTACAGATAAACCACATTGTTCTGCACCTTCCTTTCCAGGAAAGACAGCTGACTGTATTGCTTATCTCTAATCATACCCAAGAAATGGCTGTTCTCTTAGGCAGAAACTGGACAGTGTACAGAAAACTTGTCAAAAACAGCTTTTTGAGGAGGGGGAGATGGGGAAAAGCTGGAATGATTCCTTGTCTGCATGAAATGATGACATTTGTGTCCCTGCAGAGGATCTCCTCCTTTTGGTGAGCACCAGCTTACCTAAGCTATCTTATTGATTTTAAATCAATAGTAGTTTCAAGGTCAAAGGAGGTCCAGGCACTGCTCTCCAGGACTGGGATGTACATCCACTCTGGCCCAAAATCATTACAGATGTAAATCCAGCAGGCTGGGCTCATCAACCCTCTGTCACCTGCTCCCTGGCAATGTAAAAGGGAAACAGCCCCAACAAGCAACAGAGGTCTTGCTAATGATTTTCTTCCCCCCTGCCCCATAGTACTGACAGTCAGCTTCTAAGG
>CM031866.1:4106611-4177249 GCA_018697195.1 Certhia americana
AATTAATTGGGATTGAAGCCCTTTTTTGGCATGGAAATTGCTTATCTCTAGAGTGCAAATCATAAATCATTCACAAAGATAGTGGTGACTCCAGCCTTTGAGTGTTACTTTGTTAACAGCACAAACTGGTACAAACCAAAAGGAAGAGAAATTAACATTTGAACCATATTGTTTCTGAAGGGCTGGGAGAGCCCCTGCGAGCCTTGGCTCTGCCTTTGTGATGTCACTCCTGGCGCAGGATGAGGTACTGGTGAACTCTGGTCCCCAGTGCAGTCTCAGAGGCTTGCTTGGAGGATGATACTCTGCAATCTGTCTGCTTTTCAAACAAAATTGGGAATGAGGAACATTCCTCTGACTCTCTCAGCACTTCTTTCAATTAACATTTTTTTCTTCTTTAGTATGGATCCCTTGAGTTTAGCATCCCTGAATTCCACATTTTTGATTGCATAGACATTTCTTTAATAAAAATGGGAATGGGTGTCCTATGCTAGCCTTCTGCTAATTATCACTTGTTTTACAGATAAATAAATATTTGATCAATTGCTTTAATGGTCTGATTATAAATTGCCTTTCAGGCTTTACCTCAGAATACTAGAATATTATTTAATAGTAATTTCTAAGGGACATTGCCAATTTGAAACTGACTAATTTTTAATACATTAAAAGCACTGTACATAAAGCACCAAATCATAAAGCCTCATTCAAAAATTTGTATTTTAAATATCCTATTAAGAAAAAGAAAGTTCTGTGGTTGTTTTGTAGGTTTTTTCCTTTAATTTCCCTATGCTGAGGAATGAATCCCAGAGAAGTAGGGGAAAGTGGAACTAAGTTGCTGTAAGAGAAAGAGTAGATTGAGCGGTTCAAAACTCAAGGGAACAAAACTTTTAAAGAAATAGAGCAAAATACACTTTTCCTCCTAATTCCCTTGAGTTACAATAACTTTACTTACATTTTAATAAGATTTATATAAAATCAATCTAATTTTTAAATTGACATGCCTTAAAATCTATGCATATGGCGAAAGAGAGAGAGAAAATCTGAAGTTTTCATCATGGCACGGAGACAGCATTTAAGTTTTGATCCTTCTGCCAATGAAATCAGTTGCAAAACTGCTGCCAGATTCCCACGAGGGAATCAATTCCTTTAGAAGTAACAGCAGCAACAAGGCTCGTTACAATCTGCACCCACCACAACACTCCTCCCTGCCAGACCACCAAACTTCCCCGAAGGTGCGGCTCCTGGGGTGGGGTCGGGGGGCAGGGGTGGTGAGTTTCTGGCTCTTTGTGCTCTTTTCCCTTCACAGAATTCTGTTCCTGACTGAGACAGCCTGGCCTTTCACAGGCATTGATCCCCCATCTTGAGGCCAGCCAAGGTGGACACCTTTGCTTCTGAAATGATGCCCTGCCGCAGGCACCAGAGGAGAATTCAATTTCCAGCTCCAAGCATATACAACGGCAGAACTCCTCCACAATTAGGATGATGGTTGTTATTATTCTACTTTTATTAAGCAAGCTCCAGCCTCTGCTTTCCAGTCTTAGCTTTTACTTACAGTAATCAATTTTTCAGTATAACTGGCTGTAATTGTTAGCCAGATATTGAGCCTTCATGGTGCTTAGACAGAGCATGTTACTGCGAAGCATCTTCCCCATACTTCTCAGACAGATGGGTAATAATACTATACATTAATACCTCCACATTGGTTTATGTGTGTTTGACCACAGTGCTGGCATAATTATTTTTCCTCAGTAAAAGCTATTAGAGATCTATTTGGTAGGTTTTACGATCAATAGCTCCTGTGATATTTGTGTAGCAGGCCCAGAATAATCAATTGAAGGTCATATAAAGTAAATTACCATCCTCCTATAATGATTCTTTTTTCTAGATGAGAATGGGTTTTATTATTTCATCAGGAGAGCCCTCTCAATGTGTGCTTCTTTTTTTTTCTTTTTTTTTTTTTTTTTTTCTTGAGAGAGAGAGAGAAATAAATGTTGTGGGTGTATTTTGAAACGTGGTATTAATGCCTATTATCTAAATTTATATTACTAGATTATTGAATTAGTGGATGCCAACATGTGGAACAATTTTATATGCTTGGTGAAACGATAAATAGCCAGTTGTGAGGGTATCCTGGCCAGTATGTTGTTGCCGGTGACTTAACTAAAGCCATTTCTCAGTAGATTTAACACTGGTCAGGCACTGCTCTGGATACAGGGGGTCACTGCTTGGTCACAGAGCCACAGTCCTGAGTCCTGGAAGGGCAATTTCCCCAGCATGCTGCTCTGCTGAGGTGTTTTCTCTGTTTCTCCTCAGTGCAGTCTCCAATGCCCATAAAAACACAGCCCACTCCCAGCTCTCCTCTCAATCCTGCACCTCCTGATTTCAGTTACAAAGTGCTGGATGTGGGGAGGGAAATTCAGCGATGTGGGAGATCCCTGAGAGCCCCCATCTCCTTCCCCACCGACCAGAAGGAGACGCCTGTGGATACTCTTGACCTTGGCTGCCCAACAAGGCTGGGGCTGTTTTGGAGATGGAAACACAATCGCACAAACATACTCTTCCTTTCCAATGGACTATGTGTGTGGTCACAGTCAGTTGGATGAATTGTAATTTCCAACTGATTCCCATCACACATGAGATAAGCTGGAACTCATAAATGTAGCATTCATACAGTTTATCCTCTTGTTTAGTACTGAAAGGTGACTATGGGACTCTTTATTGAGTCCTCTAGTCTGAAAATCTTTGCAGTCCTAAATTTAGTCCCTGGAAGGTTCCTGCCTTCCCCATGAACAAAACTAGTTCTAATATTTTTGGGAAGGCACTAACTTCATTGAAATAGAGCTACCTACCCTCATGTGACCCAAATCACCACCATATTTGAGCAACTCATTGAGAGTAATTAAATCACTTTTCCTAAAGAAACCCATGAAGTATAGTAGCATTGCATGAGTGCTCCAAAGAGGTGAAAGAAGGATGTTTAAATGAATAATTTCCACCAAGGAATGTTGTTTCATCAAAACTATTTATTAAAAAAGGCAATCATGAACAATTAGGGCTGGGGAAACTGAGGCACAAGGGAATTAAACCAAATTTCTTGATTTTATATGGAATGGTTTGTGGTTGAAACAGTCACTGAACAAAAACTTTTACAGCCTCCAGCTGGGTATTTCATTCACTGGACCAGCTCTCCTTTCCAGGAAAAGGAAGTCACATTTCAAAGTAATTGTAGTGAAAAGACCCCAAGTTCCTCACTGTTGCAAAAGGCTGCCCAGAAGCTATTTAACATGAATCATTTTAATCTCTTTTTTACTTGGCTTGAAATGGTTGGTAAATGTTAATTCAGGAGCAACCACAACCAGACATTTTGAGAAGACAAATGAAACAGTTGGGAGAAGGACAGAGCTCAAGGAATAGATGCCAGGCTGAGCAGGTTTGAATATCCACTCATCTGCTCTACCTGCCACCATGTTCTTGCAAGATGAAGTAGTCTCTGCAATCTGGGATCTCTCTCCTCACACATCAGCAAGAGATCCCCAATCTCTGTCCTTCATACTGAACTCTCTCACGAGTGTGACTGTTTCAGCAAGGCTTTGCAAGGTTATGATGATGGGAAAATAAAGGGCTTGTATTCCCAGTGACACGAATTAATAGTTATCCTTTTTTGGCTGAAGCATAACAACCTCTTGAGACTGCTACTTCTGTAGGCTGAGGGTGGGTGCTGCTGTGTGTAGCATCTGGGCAGTGAGGTGCATTGCTTTGCAGTAGGAGGGTCTTTGTGCTGAGCCACAGCTGTGGTCAAAATGGCTGAGGGAACTTTGCAGAGAGCAGGATTGCTCAGCTGGATGACGCTGTAGGAAAGTAATAAGGCAAAAGTGTGGAAGTACAGCATCTGCTCCTCAGCCAGGAAGAAACAAGTGGGGCAGTCTCACACCTACCTGTAAGACTTAATGGAACACAGGTTAGGACAAGGGATGAGAAGCTTGTAGCTCCTTGTCCTGCTGCAGATGTTCTCACTGATCAGGACACCACTCAATGCCTCAGTTTCTCCAGATGTAGAAGGAGTATAAAAACACCCAGGAGAAAGAAAAGCCTTAATGCCTTCAAGGACTGCAGTGTCAGCATCCATGTGGCTCCATTTGGAAGCAGGGCTTCTCAGAAAGAACAATGGAAATCCCGAGCAGCTGAGCTCTAGGGTCCTCCAGTTACACAGCAAAACTCATTACAATATCCCTGTATTTATTTCCAGCTGCACGGCCAAGTGGACCCAAGGGCAACCTAACAGAGAGGAAAAAGGCCTAACATAACATCAAAGCTGCTCAAAACCCGGATGAATTGCCATTTCACCAGAGCTGTGTGACATCACTTTCCACATGACATCAGTCAATGACCCTCTTCCCCTCCACCCCCGCCTCCAATTTCTTTTTAAAAAAGATGATGAAGCTGCTTGAAGTTCAGCAGAAGTTTGGGGGGTGGGGGGGTGGGGAAGAAAAACAGACTCTGTATCCCTTCAGCTGAATATAACCCAATGTGCTACACAAACAATATTAACCAAAACAAAGCTAGCAGGAAACGTTTGCACACAGCATCTGTTATGATCACATAACCACCAGACAGATGTTTAATCCCAACTGCTAACATAAGATCATTTGTATGTTTGAAGAGGGAGAGATCCCATTTGGGTTCTTTCCCTTTTATTTATTTCTTTCCTAAAGGGGAAAAAAAATAATAAAGGGAGGGTGATTTTCTCAGCTGTGGGAAGCAATTCTGTGTTGTTATTGTTCTCTTTCTCCCCACTTTCACCATCAGCTGCAGAAAGGGAAGGAGCTGTTGCAGCCTCTCGCAAAGAAGGGAGCCTGAAAATTATGTGGCCTGGTAGCAGAGCTCCACACGATCTTTTTCCATCTTAAGGGACCAGAGCTGGGTTTCTCAGAGGGCTCATTAAATAATTCTGGTCCAATGAGGCAAAAAGGGAGGCCACACATGAAACAAGTATGGTGGTCTCAGCCAAGTTCCCGGGGAGCCGCGCCGCGGTTTCCCAGCACCACCCCGGATTCCCTCCGCCCCTGGAAATTTCATCTACAAAAGTGAAAACAAACTCATTAGCTCTACGTAGCTCTGCAAGGGTCACAAAAAGATGTCAGCGTTTTGTGTGGCCTTTTTTTTTTTCCATTTAGCAAACAGCCAGACACCTACAAAGGAAAAAGAAGGTTTGAGCTCTTCAGCTGTGCTGAGGGATTATTTTACTTTTAATGATACTGGGAAGATTCAATGGAGATTTATGCAGATAGGAGAGATTATTAATAACACATTGCACTTCTATAGCACCTTCCATTCAGGGTTTCTCAAAGAACTTTCCAATCTGGAATGAATTGGTCTTTACACGCCCCTGGTGAGTGGAGTAACTGTCATTAGATTAGGAGGTAACTACTGCTGTAATGAAAAATCAACCAGGGTATAAAATGTAAGTGGGATAACAGGCAGTGCTGGTCTCAGGACCTTGCTCTTCTACAGATCACTTATGACCATAGGGAAACCACTGAATTTCTCATTGTTTTAGTCCCCAGACAGCAAAAACTGTTTTTATTCACAAACAGGGATTGTGGTTTTGTTTTGTTTTGTTTTGTTTTTCTTAGGTGTTTAGATGATAAAACATGACCATTTTACAGGACAGCACTTATAGGGTGGATATAAGGAAATTGAGGCACAAATGTGAGTGATGAACTATCTCTTTCTCCAGTCATTACTGAATCAGGAAAGAAAATCTTCAATTCTGACTCCTGGTCCTTTTTTAGGCACAAAACTGGCTTTCTCCCACCTTGTAAATGTAGAAGACCTGTGAAAGTTAAAAAGGAAAGTGAATCTCTTCCAGCACCTTAATATTCTCCTGCTGTCACTGGTTATCAGCTATAGGATTATAAGAGAAAATAAAAGCCAAAGTTTCCCAAGGCTAGAAAATAATAGCTTTATTGTGCATTACTAAGGTAAATTGTAGTAGGCCAGAGAAGTAGTAGATTCTTTCATGCTGAATGAAAAAAAGAGGGGAAGGGAAAATGAAAAGAGCATATACAGCTAAAATAAGAAGGGGTTAACAATTTTCAGGCCTTTCTGCTGTGTGTGTGTTCGCACTGTGCACAGCAGAAATGCATTCACCTATGACATCCTTTGGCAAAAAAAAAAAAAAGGAAAAAAAAGAGAGAGGAAAAAAAAAGGCTACATCCCACAGTGAGGACAGTTGTCCCTACAGATTAGGAATATCCATCTTAATGTGCAACTTCCCCTGCACGGGTCAAAATTGCCAACAGCTTTAATGGGAGAAAATGCTCTGTTGACTGATTCATTTCCACGTTTTGTTCCTGCTGCTAGACGGGATATCCTGTAAGGTGGCGAAAAGGGAGGGAAAGCCGGCACTATATCAGTTTATGATTGACCATTATTATTATTATTGTTGTTGGGAATTTTTTTTTTTTTTTACTCTCTTTTAAAGTTTGGTGTTCCATTTGTCTGCTGCAATTCTCGTAATTTTTTTTTTTTTCTTCGAGAGGTAACAAATCATATCTCCAGGCTTGAACAGAGACACCCCAGCTTTGGCAGACAATAATAGTGATATATTAAGAAACTCTGCCTTGGATCTCTGTGCAATCTTTTTCCTGCTTTTCCCATAGATATTTTACAGTCTCAACAGTGCCTTCTGATATTCAGGTAGCTGCATGCTCCATGGTAGGGCAGCTGCTGTCCAAGTGCTTTACACACTCCTCCTGTGCTGGGTCACAGGGACAGAAGGGATACATCCAGGAATCACAATAATGAGGAGAAAAGTCCAAGCATGCTCTAGTCCACAGAGCAGCACAGCTGTGCTATCTCAGTACCCACCTGGGAGATCATACCCCTTCCAGCAGCTGCTGGGGCAGGGCTGGGGCAGCTCAGGGAGGGGCACTGGTCCTTCACTGCATGTTTGCAGCCCTTCCTGCAGGACCACAGGTCCCAGCCCCACCGAGGGTCAGACAAAGCTGTTGATTTTGTGATTTTGCACAGTGGAGAGGCTGCTGTGCCATGGGGGCTGTCTCACAAGCACTCTTCTTCCACTACCCCTGGTTACTAGGTTGTCCCTGTCCTGTGGGTAACTCTGTTGTGCTCAAATACACAGAAACTCCAGTTTAAGATATTGCTAGTTGCATACGTAGAGGTCAAAGGGACACTCTGGGTCACACATCGAGAGGGTCCCAAAGTGTGATTTACACTTCAGAGCATTTTCTGTTCCTACTGAAGCCTGAGTAGGATCCTGCTGTTACCAGCCAGACAGGACTGATCACCACTGAATGCTGTCAACTAGTGGAAGGTCTGGAAGAGACTAATAGCTCATTTAATGCAGTAATCTGATTCTGAAAGCAAATTGTTCTACATACTCTGACCCAAGGATAGAAAAAAAAAAATTACTTTAGTAAATAGGTAAGGCTGTGCCATGAAAAGAAATAAATAATGTTGGGTGAAAAGCAACAAAAGCTTATGAGAAAACCTTGGAAGAAGCCCTTTTCTAGAGAAGTGTCTTCAAACACATACACAAGAGCTCTAAAGAGGAAAGAACATGGGAGGATGATACTATGGTGTATTGCTGTGGATTGAATTCACACCAGAAAAGAATTCTTACAGTAAGAACAGTAAAGAAACAGAATAAATTTCCTGGAGAGATAGTGGAGATGGAGGTCTTTAAGAATGGATTGGACAGGAATGTGTAAAGAATTATATAAATGCACTTGATTGTTCTTAGGCAGAGGGATGTACTAGATGACCTCTGGAGGTCCTTCCACACCTTATTTTCCATGATTTCTCTAGGCAATCAGACAAATGATTGCTTGTTGAGCTCAATAATCGTGTAGGAAGCATAATGTAATTGAAATATAATTGTACAGAGAAGACAAGTGAAATGCATCTACTGCAGGCTCATTCCCCCTCACCCACTGGCCTCCAAAAACAAAATCCCCAAAAGATAGGCCAGCCTTGTAGCTAAGCAATCCTGCCAGCAGAGAGCTGATTACAGAGTACATATGACCATTTGTTTGAAAAATGCAATCTCAAATCCATGGGAAGTCAGGATGTTTGTTTTTATTCTAAAATGGGATGAAAAGTTGAAATATGAAGGAAAAAAAAGTCTTTGAGGAAGAAAATGTAGCCAGGATACGAATGTTTTTGACATTTTCAATCAAAACTAAACTCTTTGCCTGGAAATGTCAAATAAGAAAACATAATGCTTCTTTTCAAAATGTCGACATTTCGGACATTTCAAAATGTCGACATTTTAGAGATTTTTCAACACTTCCAAAAGTAGAAATGTCAAAATGTCAGTTGAAAAATAAAACATTTCCTTTTGAATTTTCCCATCAGAAAATTAGAAATTTTCATCCAGTTTTGACATTTTCCTATAAAAAGATGTAAGAAGGTTGATTTTTTTTCTTTCCTGGAAAACCTACATTTTGCTGAGAAAATATTTCTGTTGAGGAATTTCAGCCAGCTTTGAAAAATAGTGGAGCTGACTTAGAGTCCTCTTCAGTTGACTGCAGACATTGCAGCTTACTACAAACAGGATCATGAAATGTTTATTCCTGCGAGTGGGGACATTTCCATGCAAGCCATTGCTTTGGAAAGGAAAAAATAAAAACCCTCAGTTATTCCTTTTCTCCCCCTGTGACCTGATCCCATCAGCAAAGCAATACTGGAAATGCGCCATAAATACTCAGAGCTGGTTTGCAGACCTGGAATAAAAGGCCTTTCCAGGAAGTTATTATCAATGACTCTAAGGAAAGGGGTCAGATCCTCGCTTCCTCACCAGCTCTGGAGAGCCCTGCCAGGCAACAGCAGGCAGGTGAGGGATGTCTCTTCCTGCCCCCTGGATTTTCCATCCCACGGTCTCTGCTGAACTCCGAGGAGCTCAGCCTCGTGAGGCAGAGCTCTCTGGAAGTGGTACCTGCAGGACTTGGAGGGCAGAGCCTGGAACAAAGCAGAAGCTGGAGCACAGACAGGGAGCCTGCAGTGTCCTTCAAGCACTAATTAAAAAACCTTCAAAAATATCTTGCTCTCACCCCCTTGCTCACACCCTTCCCTTCCCCCACCAACACCAAAGCGTCTCATTGTGTAAACTTGCTTGCTGAAGAGAAGTTAACTTGGCACTCGTCTTAAGTATTGACTATCTGTCTTCAGGGTGAGGGCTGTAAATTCTCTCTCCTAAGATCCAAGTCGATTTGTTATCAAATCAGGCATTGAGAAGCTGATTCATTGCTATTCAGCGCTATGCTGATTTATATGCAGAATGTAAAACAGATGCCTTATGTGATACATATTTATGGTGAGTGCTGTTCTAGGAAGATTTATTACGGATTCCTTTGTCGGGGTGTGCATGAGCAGAGCCATGATGACTTGTATTTCCTCTCAGCTGCCAATGCCAAACTCATTAAAAAGAGGTGTGACTATTAATATACATTGTAATACTGACAGGCTCTAATTTATAACACCCTGGCTGGCTGGAGTATTCTCCTGACTTGAGAGGTGTTTTCTGCATTTCTTCCTCTGCAGTTAAACGGTACAAATAGAGGGGTGAGTGCCTGTGTGCATGCGTGTGTGTTCCTCTTCCCTGCCTCACTCCCCATTTCTCCCATCCCCTCTTTGTTTTCTTGGTCATTGAGATAAAGCTTCATTCAGCTGGAAACAGCTAAATGCATGGCAGTCACTTTTTCCAGGTCAAATACACTGGGGGTTTATAACAGTGTGGAATGGCTCTTTAATGGCCCTGTAAACACATGTTAACAGTCTTATATCCAGCTCTGGCACAGTATCTCTGTAGGCTGAATAAGCAATGAAGAAGTTGGAGAAGGGCACATCAGGCATTCTTGGCAGTGACCATGGCTGACAAGAGGTAGCAAAGCTAAGGAACATATGTTGTCCTATACATGGAAATCGGAAATCGTCTGCCCAAAGGGTGAAAAAAAGAAGGGAAAGACACATGGCTAATAACAGGGATCTGCAGCAGATGGAGGTAGTTAATCAGGTGAAGGATGTAGGCAAAGGGAATGCTGTCTACCTAGAGAACAATGCATAGAGGGGAAAAAAATGGGAATATGGCTAAGAAGCAGGAAGTTATAAGACGAGTGTTTTTAAACCATGAAAACTCTGACATCAGATTCCAGCCATGAAACAATGAGCAACAGAGTAAATAAAAACGCCTCTCTCCTGATCTAATTGATTAGATGGACAGGAGGACTGTCCATGGTGTCGTTTTTCACCAAACATATATATCAGAAAGGGGGTTCTGAGAAAGGGTTGCCAAAAAGATTTACAGTGGTTAATCATCTCTTGCAACAGTATTATCTTGATTATCCATGCCATGGGAGTATGAGTGGCTATTCCAAGGCATTATTTTCAGGAATTCTTTCATTACACGGTAACACATAAGCTATACTGAAACCTCATGGCAAGAAGCAAAGTCATTTGCCCTTTGCAATTCTGTTTGGGAGAAATGGGCATTTGAAGACTCTTGGTAGTTAGTTTTGGGTTTTGTTAGGCTATTTGTGGAACTGGTGGACTGAAGGATGGGTGTATTCGTCTCATTTGCTCTTTTCTGTAGCTGATTCCAGGCTGGATTCCTATAAAACCAACCAACTAAACAAACAAATAAAAAGTACAAAACCCCTCCCTACTTTCCCATAACTACATTAAATGTCTCTCAGAAGACAGAAAAACCCCTCCCAAATTAACCCAAAGCTTCTGTCTTGATAAGCAGAACCTGAACAGACTAAATATGACAAAAATGCTGTATATGGGTTTGTTGCCATTTTAAAGGAGGAAAAACTAAAGCAGGGAGGTGAAATGACCTGCCTGAGATCACAGACAATTAGTCTAATGATAGTGCTAAGAAAAGGAGCCAGACTTTTTATTCTTTAATCACCAGATAATCCCTTCTGGTTATATTTAACATGTGAAATGTATTGCTAGAAACACTCCTTTGGATGACTCATGACATACTAAGCGGACTTAAAAGCCTCAAACAAACTATAAAATCATCTGAAAAGACAAAGACCAGAAAAAAGAAAGGAAGAAGATAAGAGATTAACGAGGAGGAAGAAGTGATAACATCTAGGATTAATATGCTGCATATTCAACTGCAAGGAGGGTTACTGAAATATTAACCCTACTTTGCACCACCCTGGGGGAGACGTGGGAGGAAATTATTGTGCAGATTCCACAGGTTACCCGTGAGCTCCTCTGAATAACTAACACAGACCTAGGTCTGGGGGAAAGGGAAAAAAATATGAGCTGCAGGCCACTTAATATTGTGGGCCAGAACTGCTCTATCTGCCTCTGTTAGGAGCAAGGAGCATGGATCAAGGCTTTGTACAGATCCCTTGCTCTCCAGGCTTCTGCATGTCAGGCTGTGGCTGAACTTGCTGGTGTTGTTTTCCTCCACCCCCTGTGCCGATCTCTGTGAGGTGGCAAATGCAATGTCACACTGAAGCACTGGTGGGAGAAAAACACCTCTGGAACGAAATATGGGTGAAAAAGTCCACACCTCCCTTTTGGCTCTAATGCCAGCATTATGAGAGTCCACCCCAACCTTGAAACTAGTGAGGTTTTGTGAGACAGAACAGTTGAAAGACAGCTGGACAAAGAAGGAAGAACTCTGATAGAGGCTGGGGTATTTCTCTTGTCTTATGGAGAACATAAGTCTTATGTACGCTATATGTTTTTTAAAGATGATATTTTAAATTGATTTGATTACCATAGAGCTGACACATACTGCACAAAAAGAACAACAGGCGGGGAAATTCATTTATAATAGCCAGTAAATGAATTTTCCCAGTGCTTGTTTTTTTTGCACAGTATGTGTCAGCTCTATTGTAATCAAATCAATTTAATATACCGTCTTTGAAAAATATAGCAGTATTTATTACTAGCTCATACCTTTTTGATCTGAAGTATATATATGTATATGTGTGTATATATATTTATACATACGCATATAAAATACGTTGGGTTTTTTTTAAATATAGTTGTATTTATTGCTGGCCTATCTTTGGGTCTGGACTCTGTGTATGTGTGTGTGTGTGTGTATACATATATACAGAATAGGTTTTTTATGTATGTAAAAAGATAAGGGAAGCTGAAAGATTCATGTAGTGTTGATGGCACCCAGCGAGCCTTTAATCCAGGCAGAAATTCCTGAGGAAAAATTACTCCATCAAGTCTTCCGTGCCACACCAGCTAGACTTAGACAAATGCAGAGCAAATATTGAGCATCAGCTGAACAGAAGGAAAACCTCACATTTCTCCTCACATCTTATGGCACTGAGGCAGGTGGATTTTGTAGGTCTCCAACTCAGCTCCAGTTGCCTCCAAATATCAGAACCACGATGACAGAGGAAGGAGCTGACACTCTGCATATGGCCTCGTGTTTACCGCAGCCTTTCCTGCAAGCATGTTTTCAATCTGGACAGGGGAGCAGCACGGTAGCACAGTCCAGCTGGTAGCAGGAGGATTGAACTTCACAAAGCAGGAAAGTTTGGTGTTCTCCTAAGAGCTGGAGGAAGCTCTTTTTCACCTGCTCCATCTCCTGCAGCATGAGGCAGGGGCAGATTTGGCCATTCAGGTTTGGCTCACCAAGGACAAAAGATGTGATCTCCTTCTCCCAGTGTGAAGGGACAAGGACATTTAACTCAGCAGCTAAAGACTACAGGGTTTGGTGCATATATGCATTGTTCCACCAGCTTTCTCTAGGTGCTGAAAGGCTGGCTGACAGCATCAGAATTAAAAATTCAGACCACAGCTTCCGATGAAAGTCTTTCTTCTGCTTTCCTGATGCTCATTTCCTAGGAAGGAGCATCTATGTGGCCATAATCTCTTTGGTGTTTTCATTTTCATTGTTCTATTTTAGACCTCTCTAATCATTTCTGAAACCTCTGTCTGCCTTCAGTTGTATCTGGCAGAGGGTAGTGGCCTCCAAGCTATTCCATTGCCACAACCATCGGCAGGATAAACCACCAGGCAGAGGAAAGAAGTCCTCCTAATGGAGGAGATGGTTGGGAGCACAACCTCTATTAGACATCAGAGAATCAGGGCAGAGGAATGTCCCTGAGGCAAGGCTTCATTAGATCCTGCTGCTTGAGGAATGACTGGCTTTTCCGTCCTGCCCCCTGGGGTATAGGTTACGCCTCTCACAAAGATAATTGCAAAAGGATGTAGGCAATGATAAATAAAAATGGTGCCACATTTTGGGGAGGGCAAAGCCCTTTACCGCCTGTGGGACTCTTCCTAGTGGTTTCACTGAGCTTTAGTCAGCCCCACAGAGCAAAGGGCTGCACATCTGGGTGGAGTTCAATGGGAAATATCTTTCTCAGCCCATGAAAATGCTAGCAATTCCAGCGTTTTCCTGTTCTGGGCTGGGACAAATCATGAGGCTTTTAGAGGTTTTTAATGAGCAAATGGGGAAGGAAAGATGAGAGTTGAGGTGAGGGAGTTGCCAGGGGTCAAGACACCCACCCAAAAGCCAGGTTCCTTCATGGGAGACTTTTGCCTGACTCATTCTGCCAAACGTTTGCTTCTCAGCTCCTGGGTGGTTTGTGATTTCAGGGTGGTTCTGTCATTTACTGCCTGAAATGCATCTGATCTTTGTCTCATTCCAGAGATGATACATCCCCAAGGAAACACAGTACCCATCATACATTTGCAGCAGAAATATGTATGGACTAAACTGACATGCAGGATGGCTCCTTGTGCCCCTAAGCCCTTTACCATGTGAAAATACACACGTGAATGGTTACAGTCAGAAACCATTTGCTATGTGGGGGCTGAGGGTCTCATCACAGCCTGGTCTGTGCATGGTGGCTTGAGCCTTTTCCCCTTTTATTGATATTTTGCTTTTTTTCCTTATTTTATGGCTATTTTATCTCATTTATTCACATAGTGTTTTATTTTTATTTTGGTTCTGTCTTTCTTTTTTTTTTTTTTTTTTAAACCTATGTCTTCCTGAGAAATTTATTGAAATAACTTATACATGCATTAAAAAGAAGGTACCACAAACTTCCAACTCTGCAATGACCAGGAATTGTTGCAGAAAGAGGTACCTCCAGGCACTACACTTACAGTAAAGCAGCTTTTTAGGGATCGATCAGGCAGCTCCTGCTGGATTTTCATCGCCACCACTAGGGGGGAGACTGGATTTTCTTCCATAAATTGCCTAGTTGAAGGGAAAAAAAAAAAAACCTCCTATCACATCACCGCAATGTTGAAGGCACTTCAAAACGACTCAGATGTTTAACTATTGTGCTAGTGATCATACATTCACATTGGGCTGCAGGCCAAAAAAAAAAAAGGAGAGAGAGAGAAAAAAAAAAAAGCAAGAGTCTTGCAGCTGAAATGCTATAAAGTGCTGAATTTTCCTGTAGAGCTAAACACTCTTCAGTGACAAATTTCAAAGGCCATATGTATGGTATTTTCATGAAAAGCAGAAGACCCTAAATTTCTTTGTTTAACTGGAAGCGATTTCCCTCCCTGAACAGGAGGCTTCTGTAGTTCACCTCATTTATTGTGAGGCTACACATTTTGCTTTCTTTTTTTTGTGACACAGTGAGATCCAGAATACAGAAATAAGGGCAACAGAAATTGAAGAAAAAGTGTATTTGCTGTAACGCCAAAAGGAGTGTTTGCGAAAAAATACAACTTCCATTTTTGATTGTTTCTAGGGATTACTTTGCCCATACTGTGTAATGGTAACAAGAAGAAATAGGAAGGGTGAAAAGAAGTTTTTTGTAGGGTTATTTTTTCTCTAGTACAATTAAAGGTGAGACACACTACAGTGGCCTTTCTGCTGTCAAATTAAAGCCTTAGAATAAATAAGATGGAAAAGTTTCCATATGTTGTATGATGCCACCTTCTGAGCTGTGTTGTAACACTTGAGTAGTAAAGTTTTGAATATTACATTATTTTTATGAGGCTGGAGGCACTGAATTTCTTTTAATCTAAATTTTGCATTTTGAACCCTTGGAAACTATCTTCTTATCTTTTCTGTGGATTTATAAGGTTTAGAGTTGTATTTTTTTAATAAATGGAAGTTAATTTCCCACATAATCACACAATTCCAGGAGCTGGGATTCCAGGAGCTATTTTAGGAATTGGCAGCACTGGATTATTTAGATATTAAGTTTACTATGAAGGAAGCTGGAAGAAATCTGTATCTGGAAAGGCTCACTGAATATTCATACAAATTACTCCAGTGAATCTGATTTTCTACCACTGCCTTCTTTTTCCTGGCTGTTCAGACCAGCAAAGTTTTGCTCTTAGTGTTTATGTGAAGTTCACTCTTGTCCCAGTATTTGTGTTCCCACTCAGGAACAGCTTTTTTGCATATGAGACTATTCTCTGGGAAATTGTGTTATATCCTCCTGACAAAGGTCATTCATTTGGGAAATGAAAATGATTCACTGTGGACACATCATATGGACATTGGTTGTCTGTGAGCAAGGGCTGCAGGCTCTACTATTGAATGTCCTTACAGTCAGTCTGTAGCATGAGTGACTAGCTTTAATTTTTTTTTCCTTACAAGTAAGCCTGGTCAACATTGCTTAACATGAGGTGGTACAACATCTCTTAATTTTCAAACTCCTGATGCATCAGAGCATCTCCAAAACACAATCAAAGCACCAGGACCCTGTTGCTACAGTCTGATTAGGCTTTACCTGGCACTTGGGAACACAACATAATTAGAAAAGCAGAGACACACACACAAAAGCCACATCTTTTTTACCAGCAGAACTGTTGCTTGATAAGCATCAATATTTCCCATCAGCTCCAACGATGACGGAGAAATGCATGCCTGGTGCTACCTTTAGCCTGCTAAATGTGTTTTGCTTAAGTCAGCTTATTCCAGGTCCTTGTGCTTTGCCTGACAGCTGCCTGGGAGGAGGCCACCGAGTTTCCCAAAGCGTGCAGCCATCCTGCACGGGAAAGCCTCTGGAGATCAATTCCTCCCCGCGCAGGGTGATTAGCCGTGGAGCCCCGCTGCAGCGCTTGTCTTGAAAAGCAGGACTTTGTTGATCAGTGACGGGCTGAGGTTGGCCTTAATTAACCAGCAAGGTTTCTGTCCTCCGGGCCTTGTGAAGACGTAACCAAAAAAGGCAACTCCTTCCATTCCCCCGCTTCCTGAAGATGACAGGACAGGCTTGACATCCTAATCCTTCAGGCTTGTCTTAGTCACTGAAAGGCTCGAGCGGTGTCAAAGCAACCAGCTGATTGCAATCTTCATGCCAAACCCAACATCTTCATTCCGAGGAGCGGCTCTCGCATTAAATTTCTGCATGTGTGTCCCCCCCTGCTGCTGCCCTTCATTCCCTCCTTCCCCACCTTCCCTTCAGTCCTTCAGGTTTTGTTTTTTTAAAGAGATTTCTTTGCTGGAAAACAAAACACACACACACACACAAAAAAAAAAAAGAAAAAAAGAAAAGGAAAAGGGAAAAATATGCAAATGCTAATAAGGAAAATAAAAGGCAGCAACACACACACACACACTAAAAAAAAAATCCCTTCCAACCCCTTCAAGCAATAACTGCAGTACAAGGCCAGTTGGGACACAGTCAAATTAGAGAGTTATTATTACCTAGGGGACATTAGAAATCAAGTTTGTTACTGGCAGTTCCTGTTTCTGTAAAGACTTGTTAATAGCTGAAATTTTAAAGGGTGTTGTTCAATTGGCAAAGTGCTATTTTTCTAAGGAGCCACCATGTTCTCACCTGCTGCTGCTGCTCCGGAGAGCTGCAAATGTTTGGAGGAGGTGGAGGTTGTGGATCTCCTGCCCAGGGGAGCCCTGGGCCCCGAGAGAGGAGCTGCTGCTGCCTCTGCCCAGGCAGGCGGGATGGGAGCCCTCTCCTGAGGCTACCAGAGGCTTGTTTGGATGGGCTGCATTTAGTCTGGCATGTTCACAAAATTTTAGGGAAGGGAAAAAGGTCTTTGAGACTGTAGTTAATGCAGAGGTGGAAGGAGAAAGGAGGCCCAGGTTCATGGTCCCCAAAGGGAAACATTTTTCAGTTGCTTGCAAGTTCCTCAGTCACAATGACTCAATAAATCAGATTTTTCACTCGGGGCCAAATCCTACCCTTACGAACATCAATGATGCTGGCTTAGGGGAATCTCTGTAAATCTCTGCTAATTTCCATTTTGGAGTGTTGTGGTTTCACACAGTGATGTGACAGAAGCAGACTTCATTTTGGCAGAAAGCTGTCCCCACTGTAATTTCCGTAACCTATGCAGTCTCTGTGCAGTTTACAGATGCTTTCTGTCAGGGTGACTTTTTCATTGTCTAAAACTATTTAAAAAGAAGAGGATTAAAAAAAAAAAAAAAAAAAAAAAAAAAAGAAAAGAAAAGGAAAATACTTTTCTTTTAACTGCATATCTAGAACTTTTTTTTTCTTGATTACCTAATTAGGATTTTTGAAGGAAACTCAGTGAGGATGTGGAGGTGAACATAAGCTTCTGTCCTGTATATGCCTGTTCAATGCACAGGAAAATAAATGCCATCTGAAACTTCTTGCACGAGTCACAACAGCCATTGTGCATAAGATGAGAAAAACATGCTTGGTCCATAATTTACCTTTATATATGTGCGTATGTGCACACATGCATATTTACAAGTGTGCATGTATATATTTATATATACAATTATTGTTTACAGTATGACTGGTTGCACCTGTCCAGCTGCCTATAAATTTATTATAGGCAATTATGTATGCAATTGAATTCTAAAATGCCCTATAAATCGCGACCATCTGATATATATATAATAAATGAAAAGTGTGTAAGACCTGCATACACTTCAGATTTAAACACAAAATATACCCCACTTTCCACCAGCATCAAAGGCAAGTGTTTAAAGATGGCACAGAAGAAAGCTGAGCTGCACCCCAAATTTTAAATTCCTTTGGCCCAAATATTCATATTTTCTTTTTTTTTTTTTTTTTTTTTTTTTTTAATAAGAGATGGATGGCTTGCTGGGAGGAGGCCCTGTGGGTCACTTGGAGTTTGACACAGCATCTCTGGAGTGGGACTTTGGCTGGGCTATTTACCCTCACTCAGTCCTCAGTTTCCCATTCACTCAAATAGGCACAGGGATAGCAGTTGGGCTCCTGAGGTGGCAATCTGGGGGCCCTGGAGGTGTGCCATGCCCCCCTTCTGTCACCCCTGCAGGGGAGGGACGGGCTGGTGCAGTGGGGAGGTTGGCTGGACATGCTCCTGCTCCCCACCACAGCCATCTCCATGAGGAGCATCAGCCACAACAATAAACACAAGCAGCTGCAGCAGCCGTGATAGAGGATGTCGCCAAAACCAGCAAGAATCCAACTTGCTCAGCCAACTCTTGTTTTCTCAGCAGAAAGAGATGGGATGGGGAAAGGCCAGGCTCGAGCAGGGACTGCTGATCTGCAGGCTCAGGGGACAAGAGAGGATGGGAGAGGGATCCCAGCCACGGACGCTGGGGCAGCTTTGCATCTCTCTCCAGCCACAGCCTCTGGCTCCCCGTCCCTCCCTCCCTACACCCCCCCCCCCCCCCGGCTCCAGCCCCTCTCCCCTTCACCACTTTTGCTTTATTTACGAATATGTTGCTGGAATTCAAATGAGTTATCTATTCTGTGGCCGCCTCACTTTCCCACAGAGGGCTAGTGCCTGCCTGACGCAGGGTCCGGCCGAAACAGCGCGAGAAGAAAAGGAAAGAGCAAAAGAATTCTTTTCAGCTCTTTTTTATTCCTCTCCCCACCCCAGACCGGCCCCCACCTTATTTTATTTTGTGTGTGTGCGTGTGTGTCGGGCGCACTCTTCACTGGCCGTGCCCCCCTCGCTCCCCTCCTCCCTGCTTTCATCCCCTGGCCCTGCTTTAGCCCCCTTTATGTTACACGATAGCTCAAATGGAAGCCCAGGAGGGTCCTATAGGGAATGCATAGGATCCCTGGGAGAAAGAAAGCCCCCAACAAGCTATACACCAGATGTATAACGTTATATGGTCAAACTGGCAAACACAAAAGCGGAAAAACAAAAGACGTGAATTAGGGAGAAGCATTCAAAGGCGTGTTTTGAAAACAGCCCAGCCAAGAGGCTGGATTCCCCCTCCTGAGACTAAATGTTTGAAAGAAAAGGTGCTGAAGAAAGAAAGGGAAGAGGGGGAGCAGGACAGGGTGGGGGAAGAAACCCATTTTTTCTAATTAGCCAAAGCCTAACAGGCCCTGAATTTTGCAACTAGTTTTGGTTTTGTTTTGGTTTTTTCCTCCCTGGTTGGTTTTCTTTTTTCTCCCTTGAAATCAAACATGGGGGTGATGAGGTGCTGTCGTTTGTCAGAGTGAAGAGGGCTGGTCAGAGGGGTGTTGTACTAAAACCTGTGCTGGACCTGTCCCTCATCAAGTCTGCAATTAGTCCTTGGGCCTCCCCTCCCTCAGTATTTCCAACAGGCTGTGTCTTCTTTTATATCAGCCGCCTTTTTCTAACTTCTCCCCCACCCACAGATCTTGGAACTTGGAAGATACTGGTCAGGGCCAGTGAGAATGGAGGACCCTGCCTTTTTTTTTGCTCGTTTTGTTTTGGTATTTTTCCTTTTAATTAGCCTTCGCTAGACACCCAGCACGCCCAACCTTGCTGAACGACTCTGATCATTTGTCCCAGGCTGAGGCGAAAATTCATCCACAGGAGAAAAAAAAAAAAAAAAAAATAAATGGAAAAGAAAAGAAAAAGCTTGGATTGGAGTTGCAGTTGCAGAGATTGCAGGATTCCAGAGACAGGGTGAATGGTCCCTGCTTCCACCACTTGATGCTTCAGTGCCAGACCAGGCTCTGAGTGTCTGTGCTCAATACATCTCTTCTGATCTATTTCTGCAAAGGAATCTCAGGAGAAACAAGGTCTGGGACTGGGCTGTGCCTCTTTTGCTATTGGCTTCAAAATTCAAGCAGCAGCATTTGCACCTTGGCAAAGAGGGCATGGAGGGCACCCAGGAAAATTCCTCCCCTCATGGCATTGACTGAGCATCACTAAGAGCCACACTTTCCTGCCTCAGCTTCTTGACAGGGTGGGATGGTAGCAATCTTGCAGTTCTACCAGTGAAGGCTGCAAGGCAGTTCTCCCTATTTCTCTGCAAGTGTCAGCCCTCTCCTCTCCTCTTCCAATGGCAAATGTAGAAGTGCAGTAAACTATTAAGATATACAACATATAACAAGGGCCTGACAGAATTACCATGCTGAAAATGTATGTTCACAGTTGAACAATTCATATTTTAGCTCCATCACCTGGTGATACATTTTTTTTATATACTTGTGGCAATGGATAAAACAGATTCATTAGCTTTGATTAACCTTATTTAACTAGAGTTAAAAACCTGCTGCAGACAGCTCTGCTACCAATGCAGCCTTTAGGATGCTTTATCATGTTTAAGACCCAATTACTGTTGTACCAAATAAGAATAAACCATCACAATAAAATGTGGCACACACAGCCCTGTTAAAGCTCATGGCAAATAATCATTAATTTATAACAGCAACTTCCCCATTTCTATAGTTTTATTGATGGCTACAGTTAATTCAAGTTGAAAACAATGTAACTTGACACTGATCAGACCAACTAGTTTTCTGGTTTTATTGACTTTTGCCTTTTCCTTTCTTTTTTTTTTTTTTTTTTCTTTTTTTTGCTTTGTGTTTGGAGTCTCAAATGGCTACTTCTTAATAAACCCTCATAAAAACCAGGCAGAGAACAGCAAGGCATAGATGAAAAGGCTTTGGGGGAGATTTTCAAAGGCACAAAAGGTGCCTAACTCCCATTGACTTTCAATTACTGATTCATTTTTATTACGAATTTTGAGGAATTAGGAGGGAAAGTTGAGTTTTATGCAGTTTTTTGTTTGTGCCAGCCATGAACTAGCAGTTTTAAAGAAAAATGATGCTTTAAATCAGTAATCACTTAGAAACTTTTTTTTTTCGTTCATCTGCAACCTATTTGCTTTTCTGCCTTTCAGAGAGCTCTTTGATCTTACTAAAAGTCCAGAAGGAATACAGAACAAAAATACACTTGTTACTGCAGCTTTTTCATTTTTGCCTCGGACATGATCCTGCACTCACTTTAAACAGATGATTAGCTTCATAAATGTTCGGTTGGGCTTACTCATCAGGGTAAAACTGCCTATCTGCTTAATTTCTTTTGCAGGATCAAATTCTGTGCTAATTGAAAGAGCTTCCATGTGTTTATTTTACATTTCCTTGCATTTTGGCATAACTGGATCTGGAAAGCAGCTGCAGAATGCAACGTGTTAATTTTGGACAGGGTTTGACTGAAGTGGGAATAATAAACAGTGAGATGCTGCAGCTTTCAGGCAAAGCAGAGTAACAACAATTAAAAAAAAAAAAAAGGGGGGGGGGGGGGCAGAAAGATGCTAAGGAGATAAATCTCCAGTCAGTAAAGTAACAGGTGTGGTTTAATATTTGACATAGTTGAAACTAGGCCACCAGGATTGAGAGCTGCTGTTCAGGAGTGGAAAATGTGTATGCAGGGCAGGCTCTCTGGTCTGTCTTTTCAACTTCATTTTTTTCTTTTGAGTTACACAGCCCTCTTTCTATAATAAGCTAAAGATGGGTCTCTGGTCAAGCTATGGATTTGTTCAGAAAATGAAGTGCAAATTGTCAGCAAATCAAAACAGCAAGGAAATAAACTAAATCCCTATGGTTACTAATTTGGAAAGTTTGGGTAAGAGGCATAATCTAAATCCACTCACCCCTTTGCTAGGATATCGTGGCCAATGAAATTTGCTGCTGCCACAAGTAATGATTATTCTTTCCAGGGTAATCTTAGGAAACTGTGCTCTGTGGATTTTACTCCAGGTCAGGGTCGATGCCAGGTCTTCAGGGCTGATTCTATGGACCAACTCAATTTTTTTTTTCAACACTTTTTTTGGCTTTTTTTTTTGTTGTTGTTGTTTCTTTTGGGGTTTTGTTTGTTTTGTTTTGTTTGTTTGGTTTTGGGGTTTTTGTGGTTTTTTGTGGTTTTTTGTGTTTTTTTGTTTCTTTTCTCACAGTTCCCATGGTTCATGGCAGTGGCAGAACTCCTTCCAACTTTATATGCTGGTTCTTCCCATAGGATTGGATTATCCAGTTGTGTGATCTGAAATAAAGCAGTTGAGTGAATAAAACTCCGTTAGCTCTGTTTCTGGTGCAAATTGGTGTATCTTCAGGATCAAATGAAAACTTAAAGAAAAATCTCTGTGTTATACATGCAACCCAGGCAAGGAATTCCAATGTTTGCAGTTGAACTATTCCCTCATGGGTTAGATGTCTCTGTGGATTTGCAGAATATATCTCACATCTTTTCAGAAGAACTGAGAGATGCAGAAGAGGGTTTATACTGAAAGCATTTCCCTGTAAGAGCTAGGTCCTGGTCTTGTAGAGTAGAAGAGAACTTTGCTACCTCTTTTCCTGGAGCAACAGCAGAACACATATTATCTATATGTTATGCTTAGGGCTGGAAATGCTTGCAAAGAATGCCAGACACTAGGCTGAAGCTAAAATATCTTCAAAAGAACACAGATTTAATATTTCATCAGAAGTACAGAGAGGAAGATTTGCTAAACATCAAACATATATTAATACAAATGCCTCCTGAAAGGAAGTCAGTTATGAAAATCAGTGAATACAAATGTTCCAATTGACATTACTGGTGCATGTTTGTGGGTTTTTTGTTTACACTGCCACATCATGAAAAATAAAATACACCCAAACTGTGCATATTGATAAGGATGCGCTTTCATCTCTGAGTCTGGTGACATGTGAAAACTGTTTCAGCTTCATTCTTGTACCTGATACTTGCACCAAGAAACCCTGAAGAAAAATGTTGCTTCTGTACCAGTTGGGTGCATTTTTCTTTAGTCTGGTACATGCATGGAGAAAACAGCTTTAGGGGAGTGACTGCGTCTGATCCTGCTTTCGACTAGAGCTTGCTTCTACACAATGTGGGGAAAGGGATAAAGAAAAAGGATGGCTCAGAACTAAAACTGTTAACCTGAAAGTTAAATCTTTGAGCTGCCATTTGTTTCCTTGTAACCCTGCTAAGGTCATCTGAGCTCAGAGGGATCAGTGGAAGTTGAGATAGCTACAATCAAGTACATGGGCTTAAAATCCTTGGCTGCATGAATAGGTATTTTGAGGATGATTACATTTCTGTCTCTTTGGACAGTGGATGTTGAAGTTTTTTTGAAGAAGCAGTGGGATCCTTCTGTCTCAGGTTAAGTCCCTCTGAAATGCTGATGGTCATCCACCAGGTCAGATTTGGTTCAGCTTGTGACTGGGCTGCAGTGTTTGGATGTGAAGCAAACCTTACTCACCTGTCTTTCTATTTCTGCACATTTTAATTATTTTTTTAGGAGGAAAAGGAGGAACATATAATTCCTACTGTCCATTTATCTTTATTATTAATAGTATTTATGTTTTCCCTGCTCCAGTGGAAGCAGACCCTGCTCATGACAGGGGGATTGGAGTCAGATGATCTTTAAGATCCCTTCCAAGCCAAACCATTCTGATTCTATGATTCTGTTAAACAAAGGAATGGAGTTCCACTGTTATGCCATCAGTCAGTGATTTGAGCAATACTATCAGAAGCCAAACTGCTGAGTTTCATGAGAATCTGTAGGAGTCAAACTGACATTTGAACCTACTAGATGTGGACTCATCTAGCTCTTCACATAAATGTCATTATGTCCATGATGGTCAACAGTAAGAATAAAGTCTGTAGGTCCAGTATTGGTCCAAATGTGGTACCATTGTAATGAGCCAGATTGTATATTTTTTGATCAGGAAACAGCTGTATTTATTTTTTGAGAGTTCAAACTGGAACTGTGGATTTATCCTTTATGGTATCGATGGGAAACTGTTCTATGGGATCCATGCTGGAGGGAGTTTGAGCTGTTGCACCATTACTTAAGTCAGATTTCAATGAATTGGAAAGGACAAAATGAAAAAGGAAAAGAAAAGAAAAGACAAAAATGTAAGACAATGCACACCCCAGAACAAAAAAAAAAAAAAAAAAGAAAAAGAAAAAGAAAAAGAAATTGAAGCCTTTGGAGCTGTGTAAGAATAATAGGAAATTTATACTCAATTAAGCCACTCAAGCAGAGCTGTTAATTAACCTTATCAGAAAGGACATTCCATTTTTATAGACCTGAGGCTATCAGCAAGCACTGGACTTTTTAAGCAGAGGAAAAAAGGTGCAATACATTGATTTTAATGTGCAAAAGCATATATATATATATATATATATATATATATAAAAAAAAAACCCCAAACTTAGTGCAGATCCAATCCAGCTGTAAGAAATTCCAGTACTAAAAGGAAAAAAAAAATTATAGGAAAAAATGTGATGAGCAGAAACAATGTTTCTACAGCTTCTAAAGAATATCAGAGATCTGAAAAAAACACAAACCATGTTGCCATGAGCTGGAAGAAATCTATGACTGCATTTTGAAGGTCAGAATTCTGCTGGACAGTCATCTGGACTAAATAATATGTAAATATTATATTATACATGCAGAAAGAAAAAAAAAAGTGAAGTCTGCTATGTCCTGTCCCCTAACATAAGAAATAAAGGTTGAAAATATGATCAAGAAAACGGGAAAATTTATTAGTAATTAATGCAGAAATGTGATCATCCTAAAAGGGCAGCAAAAATGCCACCTACTAAACTAGAAACTATTGAGACATAAGAAAGAAGAAAATAACCCCGACACCATAAATCACATGAAACACATCAAAACATTGAAGCATTAGAAGGGGATGATAATGACCTCTTCTAATACGAATTATGAAGGACCAGTGAAAGTAGAACACATAAAATACCCAGAGAATTGGAGGCTCTACTCTCCTGGAAGCCAACTGAGCTCCCAGGGATGTACACCTGCAGAAATGAGAGCACAGTCTTGGGGGTTTTTTATATGCTGTAGAACAGGTTCATTTTTATCTTGCAGTCGTTATTTTATCAGCTGGTATTAGTACTTATTCTTCACTATATACATATATACAAATACATATATATACACAAACAAATACAGATAGATAGATAGATAGATAGATAGATAGATAGATAGATAGATAGATAGATAGATAGATAGATATACACATCCCCATTAAAACACACATAGAGACTTAAATGAGTAATGGGAATTAGGAGGATTTTTTTTTTATTTTAATGAGAAATTTCTCTTAATGAGATTCCTCTGGTGTTCAAGGAACATATTCATTCTAGGAATATGAAGGATACGCTTAAGTTGAAGTGTTTAAATGTTTTGCTTAAATGTCTAGCAATGGTTCTCCTGAAAATTTTATGTCCTTAAATTACACAGTTCAGTCAGGCTTCCTTTCATAATACTGGACTAACTCATAATCATTTTATTCAGGGTAATATTTCCCAAACAGAGCTGTAGTGGAGATAATCTTCCTCTCAGGCAATTACATTTGTGATGAGAAGAGGGGCTCCTATTCCATGTCAGAGTGAAATGGAGACTGCTGGAGTCTCTCATGGCTGGACCCACCAGGACAAGAGCACTGGTCAGAGCTGCTGGTCACCCCTGGGTGTGACAGAGCCTGTCCTGGATTCCTGCCTCACAAACACTGCAGGGAAAGGAATGGCTGCTGCATCATGTAGGGCAAACCCAGTGTGCTTAAGAGCTTCCTCTGACAATACCATCATGGGAATCTTTCTAGGCTAAGTTACACTTTATTTATATTTCAACAGTAAATTCAATGAAATTTCTTGGCTGAAGTCCGTCAACTTAACTATGCTAGAAATAAAAAATAAAACTGCTGGTCTATCCCATATTGACAGAATAGATTGATCTTCACCCTGTATTTTGCTAATGAGTAGGACATTTTAGTGTTGAATAAAATTTTTAAATTTTCCTGTGGGGAAATCCATCCAATCAACTTTCATTTCTGGGGAAAAAAATCTGCCTGTTCTTCACTCTCCACTTTTTTTGTCATCCAAACACTTCGTCTTTGTTCATTTAATATTAAATAATTAGTTTAAATGGACATTTCCTAAAGCTAAGAAAAAAGAAAAGGGCAGAAAACATTACTCAAATTCAAATTTTGCAGTGGGGGTGTATTACATTGACAACATGCAGAATTTGATTCCAGCAGTTTCTAACAATGTCACTAACTCTGTTTTGCCACCTGAACAGATCCACCAGCTATAATGTGCAGATATATGCAGATATATAATATGCAGATATAATAAACAATAGTGCCTGGGGAAAGGTGAATTTCCTTTACATTAAAGTACAGTGGGGACTTTCAGAGTTTTATAGCAGGTGATTAAGTCACACTTTTACCTCTAGATCTTCTACTTTCTATGAGCCATTAACAGCTGGAAATGAAAAATACAGAACAAACTTGCAGGGAAAATATTGCAATCCCTATATAAGCTTGTAAATACTGGTATTGCAGACTGCAGGTGGGTACGTGTGTTTTATAATTCCAGAAAGAGACAGGTAGGGGAGCTCTTATAAATATGTTATTAAGCAGTAAAGCACACTAAATGTAAAAAAAATATGTTTCGTTCCATGAAGAGAACAAAAATTAATTTCAGAATTCTTCCTCCTCTGTGGAAGTTGGCGTGGAATTTTCCAGTGTACATCAAGTGGGGCAAGGAGTTTTCAGTGGGTAATAGGTGCATGGCTAATTAAGGTCCAGGGACCCTAATGCTAGAAGCAAGTTCAGGGCATATTTCATAAATTATTTGGGCTGAGAAAAAATGGGAAAGAGGGAATTAAAAATGTTAAAGTAGTTTTGTATATTTAGAGTTGACATATTTAAATTTCTGTCCATTTTTCCCATCCTTATGGGGAAAAAAGCCATGCATATGCATGTGTGGGGAGACAGATGGAGAAAAAAGTTGAGAAAGTTTATCTAAGTCCTTTTCCATCTCTTCTCCTTTCACCTTTCCCTTCCTAAAATGCTTTTGATCAATGATTCAGGTTTATCTGAATAACGTTTTCCTGTTTTTCGGAGCCAGAATGGAACCTGCCCAGAATTTTCAGGTTTTCCACTCAGTGAAAGGACCTGTAAATCACATATGCATATGTTCCCCATGCAAGTATATTTTACTTCATTGAATATAAAGAAATTACAACTGTGGGCAATGGAGCTGTGGCCATAACCCTGGGTATCTTCAGATTGGCTTGCTGGCTTTGGATAACCAAGACAGCTTTCTCCAAGAAGGGCCTCACCACTTGCAGGGCATGTGAAGGATTGTGGTGCCTTGTTTCCCTCTCCCAGCAATCCCCACAAAGGTACCACTGTGCACAGAACATTTCCTGTGATCCAAGCTAATCCAGGGACAGCACTACAAAACAGCCAGCAGCACAACTTCCATTAACTTCCTGCACCAGCTGTTTCACCCCTCTGTGCCTCAGCCTCTTCTACCTCTGTTGCATATTTATCCCAAAAAAAAGCTGCATGGAAGGGAATATCTTTTTGTGTCTTTACACAGTGATATGAAGAGAGGGGCATCAGTCTAGATTAGAACACTTTAGTCCTTTTCCATAATGCAAATGAATCCTATTAAAGGATGGAGGCCTTAAATAGCCTGTACTGAACCTTCTGTGAGTGATTCAGATAACTTTTAAACAAATCCATTCTACATTCTTTTGTGAACAAAACAGGACTACTGTGCTAACCTCATCCCATAATTTCTAAGCCCCAGAAGCCCTCCAAAAAATGTATCAGCAATTAGTTTTGAATTAAACAGAAAGTGATGGAACAAATGCACAAGTATTCACCTTTGTAACGTAGCCACATTGCAGAGATATAAGAGCACAGCTGTTCTCGCCTAAAAAGGAGAATTCCAGAAAAAGAGAGGCTGGGAAAGAAGTCAACAATGGGCCCTGGAACTGAACATCATGCTCAGATTAATTTAGAAACCACTACACATTTTGCCAAAAGAAAAAAAAAAAAAAAAGACAAAAAGTAAAAGAAAAAAAATTATTAGGCAACAATATGTGTGACTTAAATTCATCATTGGAAGCAGAAGTTCAGGCTTCCACTCCTGACACACCTTAGCTCAGGCCAATTGTGCAAGCAGAAATAAGGCTGCTATATTATTTAGTGGAAAATGAAACTGATCCAGAAAAAAAAATACTCCAGGGGTAGGTTATGGATTCCAAATTTGTCTAATAGTACAATATCTAAAAATAATAGGAATCCAGGAGGTTTGAGGGGAGAGAACAGGGCTTGCGGGAGAGGAAAGAATCCAGAGTGAAAGGAAGGAATTCATCTGCTTCATATTAATTTCTATTAATTTCCATTTAATAGCATAACCACCTGTATTGAAAGAACGAATGTGAAATATTTTCAGTGATTGTCCCGTGTAACTTAACACTGTAGGATATGGAATTGGACATGATGTAGGGTTTGGAGAGAGCTGGAAATGGAAAGATGAAGAGCAAAAGCACCCTGGTGAGCTCCACGGACACCGTGAGTCTGCTGTGCCCAGGGCACTCCCTCTGTCTTGGCTGTCAGGAGGCAAAGCTCCATTTACACCAGGCTGAGGAGCCAGCCTTGCCTTTGGTAGTTAAATCTCAGTCCTGGGGTTGGCCAACTGTAAAAACAAACCAAGCAGTGACATTCAATTTGGACTCCAATAATAATTTGGCAATGTCAACCTTTTCAGAGGTCTCACAGCTTGTATTTTCGCTGTTATTGTAAGAGATGCTTGGTTTTGCTCACTGAAAAAAAACCAGCTTTTTTACCCTTCGAGTTTGCTAAACCAGATTCCAACACCTGTGTGTGTGTGAGGTAACAGCTTCAGAAGAGACCCACAAGTCTGATGTGGGGAAACACCAGGTTTGTGAAGCTGCTACCTGTCATGAGGTCTCGTCTAATAGGTCTATTCATCCAAAAAACATGCTATGAGGTGCTGGGCAGCTCCTGCAAGGAACTAAGCAGTTTTCTGCTTGCCATGAATTTGTTGAATTGAAGTCCTGTGGCAGTTTTGTGTGCCTCGGTGAGCGCAGAATTAGTAAAGTTCTCTGAGTTACAACTGGTTGTGGAGCCGCAAGGCCACTGTAGAGTCAAACCAGTGCCCTCGGAGCCATGACTGGCCTGGAAACAAGTCACTGGTGTATCCTTGTGATTTTTCATTCTCCAGTTACCTGGTGCAGTGCATTATTAGCGGGTTCCCAACAGATGGTGCTAATGAGACTATTAAGTAGCCTAACCCAATATGCAAATGAGGCTGCAAAAAGGGCTGCTGGGACCTGTCCTTTCCTTCTTCCTAGACTGTGTGTGAGAAGGGAAGTTTATTAAAAATTATTGCCACAAGCAGCTTCCACTGGCTGAGAAACTTGTAGGGGTTTTAAACCACAACTGAAGAAAGCAATTCTTATCCAAAATTGAAGCAGGCTGGCAGCGGAGGGGTCTGGGCATGGGGAATGAACTAATACAGGTGGGCCAATCTTGAATCCTTGCTACTGGTATTTAACAAAGCTGTGTCCAAAAGCGCTTTCAGAGACTGCAAGAAAGTCCTCTTTGTTTGTGTGGCTGATTGAATGTAACTCTGTTACCTCCTTTCACACACTGGGGTTTCATGTATCACACCAAATACAATGTTTAAGTAAAGACCCTGTTATGTTATACAGTCCAACAAATAAAAGGATGTTTAAAGTTAAGGCTGACATTCCATCCTTAACTTTTTTGTACCTTTGTGTTACATCACACCTCAAACATAACATTGATTTAGGGCCCCTGCCCTGACTCTATCAAGACATGGGGAGATTAATTACGTTAAATACATTATTCTGACCTTTGCGTTAACTACCCATTCCTTTGTCGGTTTAATAATTTCAACCTTTAGGTAATGTCAGCTGTTAGCACGCTCTGTTAGTCTCCTTTTTTTTTCTTTTCCTATAAGTAGGAACACCCCCAAACATTAAAAACGGGTGATTTCCATACACTCAAGGTCATATTTTGCTTTTATTTTTTCCTAAGCTAGGCATTACAGATCAGCTTTTACTGACTAGGCATTTGCACATAAACATCACACATTACAATTGTGCAGATTTAACTTAGAATACAACTTCTGAATGAATTTGTTCTTATATTTCTGGGATAATGTGTCAGGTACCCATAGCTGCATGCACTCAACCAGCCCTTCCTTTGTGTTTACCCAGGAATGCATGGCCCTATTCTTTCTGAGCTGGATAACATTATTGAATAACACTGCATTTGAGTTATTACTATCATTATTGATTTAAGCACATTTATTTCCAAATTCAGAAAGCTCTGATAGAGCACTTTCACCCAGTGGACAATATAGAGCTAAAGCATGTGCTACATTTCACTGGAGAGAAAGTGAGAAAAGGTTTTATTTACTTGGCACCACAAATACACCAGAATATCTCCCATTGCATTTGGTTTTTTTTCCTAGATGAATTTTCAAAAATTCTACAACTTTAGAGCAGAAATAAGGCAACTTCTTCTCCATAGAATTTTTGATAGTCTAAAAAGAGCTCTACCAGCAAGAACGCATTTCCAGTGTCTTGTGTCTGATAGTGATAGTTGAAAACTATCTCTACAAAAATGGGGCAAGTCCACCCATGAAAACAGGTTGTCATGTCACCAGTTACTTTCAGGAATTTTTTAGGGCTGTGCCTTTTCCTGAGATGAATCATCAGCCTAATCTATGCAGCCATTTGAGTATTAATTACTATTGGCTGTAAACTGGGAGCAGGGCACTGATGAAGTCTGGAGTAGGTAGAAACTGGAGTGGGAAAAAGCAAAATAAATTCTTTCCTTCTATCAGCACCTCACATGTATCTGGACAGATTTGTGAAAGTAGCTTCTTCCTGAGGGTAAACTCAGGTTTTTCCCAGATGACCTTCATATTTCTTAAGATAAAGCAAAGCCATTTTTTTTCCTTCTTGTTGGAACAGCTGTTGTGGCTGCTTTTGAAGAGACACAGAATCAGCTTCACCTATGATGAATAGAAGTGCTGGGCCCTTTCATGTAGAAAATTTAATTTGAGAGGTTGGACACTTGATCAAGGAACTATGACAGGACCTACTGAGACTCTTCTAAGACCTAAAGGACTTAAATACTTTAGAAATGGTCCATATCAGCTCCAGTATTGACCTCCTCTGTGACTGTGAACCTGTCACAGGTTTGCACTATCTGAGAAAGGGGCAAACTGCACTTACTGGTCTCCAAGGGCAAATGATGAGGTCTTGAAGATTTTAGAGCTTGCCTTGAAACTTGTTTTGTTGCTGACAGTGGGGTGTACATCTTCCTGGTGAGGAAAACTGAGCTGTGGTTGTTGCAAATACTTCAGCAGTTGGCTCCTTATATTTACAGAATGTATTGGTGGTTCTTTGACACTGCATATTTTTTAAAATATATTCCCCTCAGCTTTCCACTCTTTTCTCCCTAAAATCAGCAGGATGACTTCATTGACATGGGAGCCAAATATAGTTCCCTGTGATGGTGTCTTGTAGCAGTCATTGGTGAGAATGATGGTGAATCAGGAAGCAAGAGCAGTTTCAACTACATGCACAGTCTCTTCTTCGTGCCCTTCTTTGGAGGGCTCTGTTTTTGAAGGGGGATTTCTACTCAGAATCAATTCCTGCTTGAGTAATTTCATCTCAACACAAGCTGAAGGCCAGACATTTCTAGCACTTATTTTAGGTTCTGATCCTCTGCTGAGGGAACCCAGTTGAGCTCACAGCATAACATGACTCTATGAATGGTTCTTGATACATAAAGTAAAAAGGATGATTCATAAATTACTTTGCATGTGAAAAATCTCATTGGGACTCGACACTGGGCAGTATAAAGGTTTCAAATGCATTTGGATTGCATCAGTCTGCTCACCACAGACAAGAATTTGCACTGCAAATATCTTGTGCTGCCATATACTGTACTGCTGAAAGAAGGATAAAAATAAGCGACAGAATAAAGGGACACATGATTTCCACTGCTGGCAAGGTGACATCTGCCATCCTGGCTGACACACCAGTGATTAAACTCCAGACTTCCAGAACTGCTGCTGTTGTAGCTTGAACTGGAGTCAAACCTACATAGCTGGGCTGTAACCGTCATGGTCTTAATGTATTGGACATGCCTTGTGACCCCTAATGCACAGACACGCACATGGGGCTGGGATTGTCCCCAGATGCCTGTTAGGGCTTTCCAGCCTGGAATTATAGATGCTGAAAGGTAGCTATTAAGTCCAAAGGATGTAAAATAAATTTCAAATTAGCACGTAGTTTGGCTATTGGTTTAAACATCACAACACTGCTTCCCTGAAAGCAACAGTTTGAGAAAATGTCATGTGCAAATAGGACCAAGAGTTTCACATTTCCAGTTTTTCTTGAGAGACAGCAGAGCTATTCTTCTTTCCAGTAGGAAGCAAATATTCTAATGCGCTTTCTTAAATATTTTTACATTTGCATTGACTATGGATTGGGTCACATTGAGATTATATGAAAATGTATATTACTTGCAGTGGAAAGTTACCTTTTCCAAATCAACACAGCTCCCAGTCATTTTGGGGAGAAAGATTTGATTTGTAGAAACCTGCACCAAATTCATCTGTAGTGGATGTGGCCTCTACATAAAGTCCCAAGCTCACTGGTACATTTTTCCCTATAACAAAGAAGCCAGCATCACAAATTGGTCAGCTTTTATTCATCTCTGTGTCACTTCAACCCTTTCCTACATTGGAGGCAAGACAGCAGAAAGCCTCAGGAGGACCAAGGTAATCATCTCCCTGATGAAATATAAAGCACAGAGGTACAAAAGCAAGCCAGGTTTCTGGAATCCAGCACAGGGCTTAGCTGTGGTTCCTAAACCTGAGCCCATCAGGTCAGGAAGGGGAATGAAACTCTTTACAAGAATCAAAACTTGGAACCAAATCTTACTGTATCTGTATTCAGCCCTGTTAATGGGAAACCGGCAGTGGGGAAGAAACTGCTCCCCTTTCTCCAGCAGTTCAACATGCATACTCCAAATGCAACTATCTGAAAGAAGAGAGCAAAATATCTTTCCTGATGCCAGGACAGAAACAACAGGGGAAATGCTGGAAAATCCAGCTCTGGCAGGGCTGAGTTGTAAACGGGAGAGGAGCTGCAGTGGATGCTGGAAGAGGGAAGGGGGGGGGAGTGGGCAGGGGAAAGGATCAGGACTACAACTTCGAGTCCCTCTGGGGATTTCCTCCGTGGATTGCACAGTCGTTTGTAAAAATCAACTGTGACTGTTACACTCTCACTTTCTTCTTGTTACTTTATTCCACATGCAGCCCAACATGTTTTTCCACCGATACGCAGATTTTGAGCTGTTTTTTTTGGACTCGCCAGTGGAGGGGCTTCAGTTGACACAAAGGGCTTATCAATAACATTGAACCCCTTTTGACAGCTGTTTTTGCTTCCTGTGTCTCCTGTTAGGGAGGAAAAGGGGCTGCAGGCTTGAATGGCTTGAATAGCAGCCAGTACCTTCCACGGGTAGCACACTTCAGGCAAATCTAGAATTACCTCCCTCCTGGCTTCAATTCCCCAATGGACTGAGGCCCCCTCACTCAGCACCAACAGAATAAGCCTTCAGTTGATTGCTTTGGAAAATCCATCATTTTTGCATTCTAATAATTAGCCCAACAGATGTTGCAAAGCTGGAAACATGAATGTTTCCTTTTTAGTGAAAGGATCACTTCTCTAAATGAGTGATGTCCATTTTAACTCTCCCCTGATATGCATAAATACACACGCAGCCAGTGTGACTTTAGGCATGAAAAATCAGTAATGGTATATGATTCTCAAATCTAGTAGAACTGATAAAAATCAAGGTTGCTGTCAGCTGAGTAAATTGAGAGCTCCAAGTGAATTTGGTGGCTGGTCTGGGAAAAGGGGGTTTTTGTGCTGGTGAGTTGCTCCCTCTCGTGGAAAACCAGCATCCCAAAGCCATCCGGCACGGCAGAAAGCGGTGCCGTTTCTTGGATGACTCTGCTTGAGGCACACTGTGAAACCTAGAGACTCACACACACACACAAGCCTGAACCTGCAAGCACAGAAAACATTCCTGCTCTCTGGGTTTTATGCCAGGAACCTTGGCTTGCTGAGCAGAAATCTTTAGGAGTGAAAAGTGCCTGCCCTCCCAGAGCCTCATCATTATTGCCTGATGTAGCCTCATTAGTTTGGCTATTTTGAAATCCTTGCACAGCACTGATCTGGGGGTCTTGGAATGGCAGAGACATCTGAAGCTCAGAAACAGGACTGTCTCCCTTTTTTCCTGGCTACTTTTGCTTTGCTGTGTCCTTTGGCTTTCTCCAGGACGAAAATTTAACCTGCTTTGGGAATGACTGATTATTGAGGAATTATGACTATGCTATTTAGAGAATAGCTATTATTACTAAACTATTAACTGAATAGCTTTCCTCTTCCCTCTTTCCATTTTAAGGTTGTCCCTATTTCTGCAGCTCAGATAATCCAAACCCTTATCCATTCTCCCAGCTGCAGGAATAAGCCAACTTCCCTGTCATCCCATGGGTATGATTCCCCTTCACCCCCCCAGGATAATCACATGTTCTGGACTAGTATTTTTTTATTGCTTTTATCGAGAGATTTTATTACAAAGGAAAATACGTCCTGTATTTCTTAGACTGGAAGGATATAGACTTGGCAGTTAGAAACCACGATAGCAATTTTTAGCACACTGGTGTGGTTTACATGGATTAATCTGCAGTAACTCTTTGGAACGCTCTTCAACTGCTCCAAAGCTGCCTCAGTCCAAATAGTTTATAAGCTAAATAACGAAAGTCTTGTAAATATTTATTTAACGAGACATATTTTGAATAACTGACATGTATAGAGCCTTCCTAGAGAGTGTGTTATCACCATCAATTTTCATGGTCTGATATAATAACAACTACCAGTGTAAACCGTGGCAGGGAAGATATTGACAGTCCGAGGCCACTGTTAGCAGCAGAGTAATAACGGGGCAAAGAGACTGCACCGAGCTGCAAAAGCAGGATTCAAATTGGGTTTGCTTCCACTTGGCAAATCACTGGGAGGAAAAACTATGTGAGTTATCTGTTATTAGAGATTGACTGTAAATATGCTGTAGTTACCATGCTATTGCAGTGCAATTATCCAGAGGTTATTCCTTTTTAATAACTACCTACCAGGCATAGAAAGAAACACGATTTATAGAGCTTCATATCCTTCTTTGGCCTCCTAAATTCTGAACAGTGTTTTCATGCCACAGTGATAGGTGCTGTTTTGCCACCTGTATAGACTAAATTAATCTGTGGAAACAGCAGGTTAATTACCTAAACATATTGCTTATATTTAACCCTATTGTTTCATATTAAATATGTGTATTTTTAGAAGCCAGATAAAGTTATTTATGCTGCAAATGGCTCACAGTTACGAGTTCATGAACCTGCTGATTAATATGAATTAGAAATGATAACATAGTAAATGTGTAAATGGTCTTGAAAGAGAAACCCTGTTTGTTACTCTCATAATGATTATACACAGTTTCGAGCCTTTCATTCAGCTCTTTTATACCAAAAAAAATGGCATCTCATCCACTGGTATCAAAAATGGCTCAAATTCTGGGCATATTTCACAATCATTTTTCCCCTCTATGTGTCTATAGTGATGATGGATGGCGTGGACTGACTGTCCTTAGAAGTGAATGTATTTATTTGTCCACAGGATACGGATAGCACATGAAATTGCAGTGGTAGTGTAAACCTCCCCCACACATCACCCTCTGTCAGTGTGGCTCAGCTTTGACAAAAAGGGACACAGCGAGCCATGGGGAAATTGTGTTTAATTCCAAAGTCACACAGAGAGTCAGTGGCAGGCTGACAATGAGGACTTCCAGCCCCTCATCGACATTCCTCTGCCGTAAACACGGGGCACCAGCCCCACTCTAATGACACAGGGGGAGCTGGGCTCAGTGCAGGAGATGCTCTGCAAGAAAGGCCTCCCTTGCATTCAGCTAAAATGCTGCTAGTGGGATGTGATTAATCTAACTTCAGACTCTAGAATAGCTACTATTAAACCCAGGGGATGTCTTTATTGAAAAAATAAATAAATCTAGCTTTAAAGGGTGGGGGTTGAAAACAAGAAACACATGTGGGATTATTTTAGGCTTCATTTCTTAAAAGAAAGGGACGTTTTGCACTGTTGCTGCCATGGCATGAGGAGTCAGGTTTGGAACCAGCCCCGAGCATCCCACTTTGTTCTGCCCACTCAGGCCAAATGACTCTTCAGCACAAGGGTTGTCATCATCCCTGACAACTGACTGTGCATTTTGATCAGGGGCAGTCTCTGTTCAGTAGCTGGGAGGTTTGAATGCTGCTCCTGGCCCCACAGATCAAAAACAGTTTGGCATGGGCACTTCTCCCATGCTAGTGAGTCCCTGGAGTCCTGTGGGTATTGCAGAATGGCTGTTGGAGATGGGTGCATGTTGGCTGGTTACAGTTCTGCGTGTTGCCTAAAATTAGAAACCTATAAGGAAAGTGCCTGCTGGGACTACCCTTCAGGTAACCTCTTGCAGCATAATAGTGACACTGGATACTGTGATTTGCCACTTTCTGGAATCCCAGTCCTGGATCTAAAACAAGTTATTATTTTGAGACTAAAATCCTTGCGTTTTACTGGTGCATGTAAATACTTTATTGATCAAGCTGGCAAAAGGCGTGTACACTAAGATTTGATTTATCAGAGACAGCTTTTCCCAGCAAGATACAGGTATTAGGTAAGTCAGCCTACTTCTCTTAAAGCTGTCATCAATACAACAATTCAATTTTTCTGGTTCTGGTGTGATCAATACAATTGTTCCTGATTCCAATGTTGTCATAAATCCCCAATAAACACACTCTGCCTTTGAATAAAGTTTGGTAGTGTTACACTTCCAGGACAGCTGAGTTATAATTAGATTCTTTTCTCATATTTTTTTTCTTATAGGCCTTTCATAGAATTGTGGGCTGATTTGGATTGGAAGGAATCTTAAAGATCATCTAATTTCAACTCCTCTGCCATGGGGAAAGACACTTTCCACTTTGATTACCTTCATCACTGAAAACTCATACCTTTATGTATTTCTTGTGGTATCCTTGCTGATTTGAATAGAGAAGCTGCCAATATATATATTTTTTCAAGTTCTTCTGCAGAGGTGTGATTTCTTCAGCGAGATTCATGCTATACCCTATCCTAAACAAATAAAATAATATCACACATATGATTACACTGCAGTGCATGCAGTGGGGAAGTAATGCTTTTTTTTTTTTTTTTTTCATACCTTATGTGTGATGAGGATGTTTAGTGCACAGGCTGCAGAGGAGGATTCCTATAATTGCTCCACAACTGACTGACTCACCAGTCCTGTGACCCTGAGCAAATCCCTCAGTCTCTCTGGCTCTGACCTTCTTCTTGTGTAAGTTTTATCTCCTTCAGAGAAGCTTTGTCAAGATAATTTATGTTTCAAAGCATGTGGAAATCCTTGGCTAAGATATGCTATTAGAGTGCATGCAGACAATAATGGATATGAGTGTGCCAGGCTACGACTCCCTGTGTTGTCACTTCATGTTTGGTAACTTCCTTGTGCTGTCTTGTGAGGCCCCACTCTCTGGGTGATTCCCTGCAGAAATATCTTAATTCTGCTTAAGAATATTGCCCAAGGAAGTTGAAACAAAATGTTGTTGTAATGCTTCTGGAGAACACTGGTAATCACACAGAGATTGCATCTACACTGAGCTGTAACAGCGTTCAAGGTGAGGTTTTTCAAACTAGATAATTCAGCTGCTCTCTGACTTGGTCATGGTCAGATTTGGTGAACTTCACAGAGTTTTCAGTGCCCCCTTACCTTGGATTCCCACATCTTCAGCCTATGCTCAAAAAATGCCCCAAAGGCTAAGCAGGTTTGTGCAGGAAATGGAGGCCTGCAGCATTTGTGTTTATGAGCTGTAATTTTGTTCAAGAAATTCCATTTATTGCCCAGACTGAGAGCACTGCAGAAACAGCCAGGTGATGTTCCCACTCATTTCTGGAAAATTACAAAAAATAAGGTAATTTGGATAGGTATTGGTGAATTTTTAAGCTACTGAATACACCTCTCTGCACACACAATCTTCAAAGGTTTCACCATCATGGTCTTAGATGAGCACCTCAAAGGCTTTGAACTTTGTTGCCTCTTGGTCAAATCTTGGGTCTCTTTGAGAAAGGCAGAGAGAGGGTCTTAGCTTTAGGAACATTCAAGGATGTCTTGGTGGAACAGAACTATTCTTGTGTTTAGGTGCAGCAGGGTTTTCTCTCATTTAGGCAGGTGAAAATTTGGTGTTGGCTACTGTGCCTTGTGTGGTTGGAAAATGTGTCAGCTCTAGATGCAGGTGACTCAAGGAGTGAACAGGAGGAGGTGAACATTAATTGACTGGTCTGTGACTCAATATCTCCCTTCTCCTTCCCACTACATCCACACATTTACTCTGAGACCCCTGTGGAGAGCATGAATAGCGAGATAAAGTGGGGATACACTTTGAAATGAGGCACTCATGCAAGCCACTCCATCCTTTTAGCCTAAATTAATGTGGTTTAGATATTGATGAGGACAGTAGAGACCATAAATGTTAGAAAGGCTGTGCTGGAAACAATATAAATGCTTGGGGATTATGTATCTTCCCAAGAAGTTCTCCATTAGATGAAAGGATTCCTGGAGTATCTTGAAATTAATATAATACTCAGGATGAGCAGAGATGAGCTACTGTACTGGGATTGCCATGAGAGCCAACCTCATGGAGAAGGAAAAATCTGGTGGGATAAATCTAACACATCCTTCTCCAGGAATGTGAGGGGGTGGTAGATCTTTCCACTCTCAAGGTGGGAAAGGAAAACATCCCCTTTGTGCTTAGGGCCTTGCAAGCAGCAGGACTGGCTTTCCAAAATGAGTTCCCTTCTCTTACACTCCACTTAAATGACAAAGGCAGGTGACATGGGAATTAGGAGTGATCTTCCACCTCATGGGAAAAGCAATTGACAAACCTGCCTGAAAAAACAACACATCATTGATGGAATTATCATTTGAAAAGGAAAGGAGAGGAAGGGAACCTGCAGACTTGAAGCACCCCAGAAATCTAAACAGAGGCTGCCTCACCATCCAGACTCATTCCATTTTAGTGCGCTATTTCCCAAGTTGTTGCGTGAATGATCCCAGTGTCTTTGCCTTTACAACCTTGCCTGATAGGCCATTCCACACATTTATTATCCTCGATGTGAAAAAGTGCTTCCTAACGTCTGTTCTAAATCTGTTTTAATTTCCATTTATGCTCCATTGTCCTATAATCTGTTTGGAGCTGAAAATAGAACCAAGGTATGATCTTCTTACAACCCCTGGCAATAAATTTTATTAGTATTTTTTTCCAAATTTCACAACCTTGCAGTAAATAAGAAAGCTTTATGGGGAAAAATAACCTCTATCCTCCTCCACTCTCCTCTCCATCCACAAACCCCATGACCTTTCTAAACTTTGACCAGTATCATTGTTTTCTTTCCCCCCTCCTTTTTGCCTTAATATTGCATTGGTTACAGGAGTAAACCAATTATATGAGTATTAAAAATGGAAGCAGTTTGCTTGCTGGCAATGTATATCTTTTACCAATGGCTGATGGAAAAAAAAAATTCTCCCAGCTGCTCTGTAAAGCTCTCTCAATGCAGCTTGGAACATCTGGTTTGTTTTGTGTGCAGCCTTTTACACAAGGCATTTGCAATTCTTTAGTCAAATTGGATTTTTAGTTCACTTTCCGGTAGACAGGTTGATATGTTTGTTATTAATAAGCAAGATAAAATTAGTATGTATGTAATTAGAATTCAGACATCAGAACTAGGGTGGCAGGGTCCCCTAAAAGATATTTTCATTCACTTCAATCTCCAATCTGAGGATGAAATTTCCTCAATGAGTTAATGCCATTTGGTCCTGGTGGACTATAACGTTGCTCCAGCAAGGCATATTTATTTGCATGATTGGCAATTAGAATTTATTGATTTCAAAAAAGGAAATCCTTCCCTGGGTACTTGTGTTTCACTCCCTTGGCTGACGTTGGACAGGAAAAGCTGTCAAGATATGGATACCACATCTGGGTTGGAGGAGGAGAACATAATTATTTCTATTTCTCAACAGTAATTTCTCAGGATCAAGGGCACTGATGGACTCTGGAGAGGGTTCACGCCAATATTCCTTGGCAGGAAATGAGATGGTTGATGACTATAATAACGAGACCTTTTTGATAATCTCAGTGGAGGATGCAATGTAGGCTCACACCCAAACTAGTCTCTACTAGATCTGGGCACTAGATCAGGCTGGTCTTACTCTGGTTTAGGTTTCAGCTGGAATTTTTGGAAATCAGAAATCAGCCTGAAAGTGGATTGGATCCTAGAGTGGCCCTTAGCATGCAATTTCATTGCCACAGACAGGTTAGAAGGGGTTTGTCACAGTTGTCTGCATCCAAAACCAGAATAAGAAAAATTATATATATCTCAAATATATCATATATATCTCAAATATATATCATTATATCTCAAGGCAAGGACCACATAAGTTCCTTCCACAGGAATTTCAAACGTGGGCAGCTTAGAAATTATATAATTAATAAGAAAAAAATATACAGAAGCTATAAATAAAGGATGAAAATGAAGAGGCCAAAGGAGGGACAACTTTCAAAATATCCATTTCCACTATTCCCCTTTTCCGTTGGATGCAATATATTGCAGATAATAGTGAAGAATAGACACAATCTCTTGTCTGCCAATTCAAAGAAAAATGACAGCCCACAATGAGTTGAAATATGCTTCATTCTCCACCCTCAACTTGACCAAGAGCCTGAAAGGACTTACAGCTCTGCCCTTTTTACCCATGCCCCCATTTTCCCTCAATATTGTTGCCAAATATGCAGTCGAAATTAATAGCACTGCTTCACCTGCCACATGTCAAATTTAATTTTACTTTAAATCAGTCTTAATTATTCTAGTGAAGTTTATAGTTTTAATGGAAAGACATTGCTTGCTTAAACTATAACATTTATTACAAAGGGCCAAGAGAGATTTAAAGTCACACTGTCTTTCCAAAGAGGACATTTTTAACTAGATAGTATCACATCTCTAAGAAGGTGAACTTTCTGAACCCCAGCTGTCCAAGACACACCCAATGAGCCAAAAAAAAAAAAAAAAGGAAAAAGGATGAAACCCCACGCAAACTAAAGACAAAGCCCAATGCTCAGTGTAGATTTCTCCATTTGCACCAGGGCACTAGAGCACTGGTGTGGTACAGACTAATCCTTGCCATGAAATATTTTTGGGGAATGAAGAAAGAAGGGCAATTCCAGGAATGTGGTTCCCATTTGATAGACTGAAAAATCAGGTCAATGGCTAATACTGATCACTATGAAATGCTTCAGCTCTGAGGAAGATTTAATGGTGCTCACAGCACTGTAGCTGCCTTCATCTCCCATTGGTGCCACTCATTTACGTGCAGGTGAAACATAAAACTAAGGGCTATTAAAGAGCCCACATTTTTTCCAGGAAGGAGGGTGTTAGGTCTGCATTAGATCCTGGCACTAATCCAGAGCCTGTAATCACACCTTGCCAACTGTACCGAAAATTTCCCCTATGAGTTCCTTTGGCAGCACCTCATTTTACAGAGCTAAGTCTGTGCAGAGTGACAGCAGCCTTTCAGTCCAGCTGCATTTCAGTCATAGGAAAATAACCCCCTGGGCACAATTTATTAAGCACTCTGGAACATCTCTGGCAGTTTTGTTTAGTAGTTAGAACATAAGAAAGAGCATCAGTATTCAATATCTGGTTGTTTCACGATTACAATTAAGGTATTTAATTTTTTGTGCGCTCTGCTTTACCTGCCTGTGAAATAAGTAAAAAAATATTGCTAAAAATATATATAGTCCATAACTATAATTTATGATTTGCATAAATATCCCAAAATTCTCTCCAGTTCCCTCCAAAGATAAGCATTAGTTGAAGGTTTATACATGCATTGTTTCTTCTTTTTTCCTTTCTTTCTTCCTTCTGTGGGCTTCCACTCAGAAAACAGATGGTCTCTTCTCACTGACATTTTCTTACAGTTTTTAAATGATGCTGCAGTAGGGGAGAGCTGAAATGTTCAATCTAGAGCTGTTCAGTCTCAATCTAGGTTCATAATTAGCAGTAGCAAAGTGAAGTTTAATAAGGGCAGCCCACCAACTTCTCTTTTTTTTCCTGTTGCTTTCACAGCCAGGCCATAATGAATGTGCAGTTCATGGAATTTCCCCTGACCGTGACTCCCTGGAATATTTAGTGTTTACCTTTTGTGATAATTAAAGGAAGGGAAATGAACCCTAAAGGAAGATGGAGTGACATCTAATATTTCTTAATATTCTCTTATTTCTTTAAGTGATGGCTTTTGCCAAAGGAGGGCCTCCTTCTCTTATCATCAGCCAGGTCCTGACCCTGGGCCAGGGATCCTGGCTGTAACTTGACCCTGGGACCAGGTGTGTGCCTGCAGGTCACAAGGCTGACAAAAAAAAATATCAGCCCATGCTGCAAATCAGCCTTCCTGAGCACATTATTGCCGTTAACTCTTTCAAGCTTTCTTGAGGCAGGAGCACTGGAGTGACTGCCCTGTGCTGTGGGACTTGCTGCCAACTTATCCCATACCTCTGCAAACGTGTGGCATGCCAGGAAAACCAGGACAGCTATACATGTGTTTAGGTGTGAGCTTATACAAACTGAACATTTCATTTGTGAGAACACCTTTGTTTTGCCTGGTTGAAAATGGGGCTGAGAGAGTTTGTGACCTGCAGAGCCATTTCCTTCCTTCCTCTGCTTTCACAAAGCTGCTGCTAAATCTCAGGGATTTTACAGGGATCGACTCTGGGATGAGTGAGCTGCTCCAGGTTTTTGCAGCAGGTCAGACTCTGGAGACTTTCAGGCACTGTCTCAGATGTTCCTCGGGAGAGAATTCAAATTTATTGACCTCACTCAACACAATGACTTCAATGCTGGACAACGGGACATGCAGTGTAAGCAGCCCTGAGGAAACTCCCAGGTGCCCCTTACAGCATGGCAGGGATGTTCTGAGCCTGGCCTAAAATGTCTGTAGTCTAAGCATTTGGCTGCCCTAAATCCTCTATGATTCTGAGTATGGATTACTCACAGAGATACTCCTTTCTCCAGCAAAAACCCCACAATATATGTAATATATTCTTTTTATTTGCCTGCTGCTTTTCCTTTCCTCTTTTTTTCCCCAGCCTTCAGCATGTCCCCAGGTCATCCCCGCAAGCCTTTGTCCTCGGCTGAAATGTCCTGAGACTTTTATGGGGGGTTCCTGTCATCACATGCATCCCGGTGCATGGGCTTTTAGGCAGACTCCTCAAACTATGAATTAAAAAGCACAGGAACTGACAGCCCTGTGAACTACCTGTGAAAAATCATACCTGGGTTTATGAAGCTATTATGTCTTCAAGGACGTTCGGCAGCAATTCTTGAGGAGACGGTGTTACAGGGGGGGAAGAAAAAGGATTTTTCAACATCAGCATCTACTCTAGTCCTACTACAAAATGAATGCCACTAAGTAATAAGTAGTCTTCATTGTTATCAGCACAGAGAGTGATCCAAAATCTATTAAATAGGAGAATTTCCAGTGATATCAGTGGTCTGTGGTTGGGGTCTTCAGATAGAAAATCTCACTGGTATCCCATTTGCATTGTAACAGTCTCATAACAATTTGTGCAGTAAAATCATTACCAAAAGCCATTAATAGTATGAATACACGAGCAGTTCAGCTCTTTCCAAAGGGGTTTAGCCCCCCTTTGCTTCTAGAGTCATGCACAGTTAAAGAAATCACATCTTCCCCTTTTCTTTTACTGATCATAGAAGTAAAAAAAAAAAAAAAAAAAAAAAATTAAAAAATAAAATGTAGCCAGGATTGAATGTTTTTTCTCTTCCTTCCTCCTTTTCCTTTTTGCTTGCTGCTGAAAAATAAAAATAAAAAATTGCCAAATCCATTTTAATGGCACTTTATATAAACCATTTTTCCAGACTGAGATTGTGGACATCACTATGTTCCACCCCATCACAAACTTTTATGGCTGACTTATAAAGTCCCAGAGAAGGAGATGTATAAAATTCATGCAGACCGTGGATACCAGAAAACATATTTGGGAGCTTAGGCAGGGGTTCCTTGGAGACAGCTAATATGTAATTGGGCAGTTACCCTCCAGTGTAGGGATATCAAAAGCAAGCAGATACCTGGTTGCTCAGGTAAAGCCCATTTCAAAAGTTAATTTTAAACAGATGGAATTTGTTGCGGTGGATTTATAGCCACATTCTCTCACCAGCACAATCAACAAAACATACTTAACCAGAAAGATGCTTGTGAGTCATGGAGATCTAAGACATAAAGCAAGTTTGTCTCCCATCTGCCTTGTGATATCTTGCTTCAGATTAAAATGATCATCCTTTAGAGTATACAAAGCTGATGGACCTTCCTGACCACATGTACCCTCCTGCAAACCCAGAGCAGACCAATCAGTTGCACCTCCCAGCTCTAATTCTTAGCAAATGAACAAAATCTGTACAAAAGTCCATTAAAGTGTTAAAATCAGTACCCTTTGTGCCAATGCATCCTACTTTGTATGATTTAAATTAGTACAAGACCCTCATGGATTGGAAACACTGTATTATCCTTTTCATCCCATTTATCTCGCAAAGTGAATTTATTAATTCTCTCCATACCAGGAAAATTCTCTATTTTTCACGTCTTTTTTTTTTTTTTGCCACTATTGATTTCTTTCAGGAGTGTTAGGGATGATGCATTGGAAACACTGGAAGACCAAAAGCTTTCATCTGCTAGTCAGACCATCAGATAAACCAAGTCTCCAAGTTTGGAACAAAGATGATTGACTGGGAAATTATTTAATAATAACTTCTCCATGTGGAATTCTCTTTTAAAATGTATTGTATTCTGTGCATGCCTACAGGTGTGTGAGTATATAAAAATAATAGATTTGGCTGAAAACTCCTCTGCTTTGGCAGTTATCAATCTTTCTGGGTTTGTTTCCCAATAGAAAGCTATTCTTTTCATTGAAAACACGAACAACAATGAATTTGTTTACATGACAATGAGGGAAAAATCCTCCATGTGTTTTTTCTTCTCTCCTGCTTTACTCTTTTATTACCGTGGTTATTAACTTTACCATTTGACTTAGCACCAGACCCTTAGCCCCTCCCAGCACACCAAGGCAGGCATTGTCTGTGCCATAAACCTCTGAAGTCATTGAGTACTTGCTGCTGGCCATGTGTGCCCTGATGGCAGTGTTTGGATCAACGTGGCACTGCCCCACTCTTGTTTTGTGAAAGCAAATGAAGGATAATTATCCTCACAGCTCTTGTTAATATTGAGCTTGCAGAGGGTGGGGGGAACTTCTGTCTTGGACTGAGGTTCCCTTGCAAGTCTTTGGGTTAGGGAGCACTGCTTGCCTAGGGATGATCCATCAGTGGGAAAAGACTCAGTGGCTCCAGTGATCCTTGGTTGGGCACTGTCTGTCCTTCTCCTGAGGCAGCTCATGCACACAGAGCAGCACATGTGTATGGATGGGCTGGGAAACATCTGCTAATCATGGAGCAGACTAATGAGTGAGGAGCTCCTGGGCAGGATGCATTCCTGCCTCCTCTGGAGGTACTGAGGTGGGACTGTGAAATTTGGCATTCTGTCGAGTGTCTTTTTTGTGCACTGTCACGCATGGTGTTTCCAATCAGCCTCCGAGCGCCAAGAACCGTCGAGAGCAGCCAACCTCTCCGCCCTCCTGCGCAGCTCAGTAACTGCAGGCTTCCTCTTGGCAGGCATCTTCTGCACCCAAAATAATAAATAAATAAAAATAAAACCACTCTATAAGTGTCTGCCTGTCTCCCTCCCCTTTTATGAGAAAACAGAGTGGGGGGAAAACGTTGCAGGTGGAGTAAGAAGAAAAGCAAAGAAAAAATCTGCTCAGACAGAGAGACAAAACAAGCAACTGCTTAAGGGATTTGGCAGCAAATGAAACTGCCCCCTTCCCCCTCCCCGTTTGGAGCCTGGTTCAGCATGTACTGGTGGTGGATCACAGTACCAGCCACACTGAGATACAGGCAGACACTTCTGTCTCACCAGCTGCTCTGACAATCCATTTTCATAAAGGAATGGGAGGGGAAGCAAATCTGCAAGATGGAGCTCCCGGTCACCGTGTGAAAGCTTCTCCCCGCACCGCCCTGTGCTTCAGGTGTCGAGGCTGTCAAAGGAGTTTGACAAGAGCAGAGAGTGGCTTTCCCTAAACATACAGCAACTGCAGCCAGGATGCCATCAGTGGCTACACACATCCGGGCTCGTACGCTGCACACGATGCGATTTTGGAGATTCCTAATCAAAACCTGAAGTGCTGCATTGTGATTGATGACTGGAATAGGCATTCTTCCCACTGGGCAGTTAATGAGACAATCGCTCCATGTTTGCTTAGGACAACACCATCTTAAGAAAACCAGCTCTGGCTACTTGAGGCATTAATAACATGTTGTGTTTTTTCTTTTCCCATGAGGTGTTAACCCTCTAAACTGGCTGCAGCTAAGGAAAAATCTGGATAGTTGAGTTCTGTCAACTTGTCTGCCTACTTATATAATAAACTATTGCATGACACAATGCATTTTTTATGCAATAGAAGTGATTCATCCAGAAAAGATACATTTCAATGGAGGGGAATAAAAGTGATTCTTTACATTTCGTTTGTGCAAGTACCAAAGCTTGTGAGGCACTTTGGAGTCCATCTGGCTGAAATGTGCTATATATAAATGTAAGATTGTTATCACCAAAAACACATTCAGTATGGTGTTTCTCTCACATATTTTTTTGTTAATTTCAGTGAACCAGTTCTTTATAATGAATAATTTCCATTGGAAAGCTTTGTTTTCTCTGTAACATAAAGCTTTTTTGGTTTCAATTCCTTGTCTGGTTTTCATTAGCTTTGCAATGAATTAGCCAAGAGGGCTTTTCCTCTCAGTTAGATTGGGAAAGTACCACTGGCATGTGTCTGATTTTTGTGGGAAAGTGCCTTTTCCCCCTTTTTTATTTAAATTATTAATTTTGCTTGTATTCCATTACAGATTCTTACAATTCCAGCAACAAATCACACTCTTGCGTTTTCAGATGTGTTTGCCTTTGCTCCTAAATGTCCCCTACATGATCATGACCATGGGATTCTTATCTCTCTGAATACAGTGTTTTATACATTGCAACTATATAAATGTGTGTGTTTGGAGCTCTTAGAAAGCAAACAGTCATAAAGAGATTTGGTTTTAGCTCGAATCCATAGGAAATTACCTTATTCCTAAATCCCAAGCAAGCTTTTAGGAGGAAAGCCCTAAATATCTCCATCAAGTTTTATACCCCTGTTCAAGGAGTAACCAAACCCTTTCCTTTGTAATATCAACTTCTTGCAAGGTCAGTTTTACTGGTGTTTCATCAATAGAGTGGGGACATGCTTGGGTAGAATTTCGACCCCCTAACAAACCTGGACTCTTTTTTCAATGACATACTCCACAGTGTTGGATCAGGCAGAAACATGAACAGTGTTACTCAGCATCCTATAATAGTCTGTGGCCCTCCAGGTATATTCAGGAAAGTGGTTTTATGGCTCTAAGGTCATCTCCACACTGATTCACCAAACCCTTCTCTTTCTGCAGAACTGGAACGTGAGCTAAGTATAAAATGCCTGTCCCAAAACACAACACCAAAGCCAGGCCAACACTTACCTATCATTTTGTTTCCCAAAGAACTACATGTATAAACAGCTCCCATCTTAGAGGGGAATCTCTTTAATCAAAAGACCTGGTAAAGAAATTAAAACAAGTGTCTTCAAATAAAATTACATAATGTGTTGTACCACATTATACTTGCATACGAAATGTTTTTATAAACCCCTTTATGATCTCCCCACTTGTGAATTCTGGTTCTTGTTATTATTAACTGAGTGGAGGATAGATCTTACTCTATCCCAGATGCAGCTGCTTTATGAATTCACCCTTTCATAAATTAAATAGCTTATGGATATGTATGTGTGTACTTTTCCTCTTTTTTTGCAGTAGGCAGAAATCACACACAATATGATGCAGTTACATCACTGCTCTGGGCACCTTGCTTTGCACATCATTAGCTTCCAAAGATAGACACAGCCCTCCCAGACAGCAGTGGCAAGTTATCAGAACTTGGGAAAAAAAATCTTCTGCATGGAAAACACTGCTGTTGTAGAGCTGGAGCTGGACCTTGACTAGAAAACGGGTTGTGTTCCTGCTCCAAATACTCCTGCAGCTCTTAAATGGCCAGCACCATAAAACCCAACATAAATTATTGCCTTCCAGCCAGCTTAGTGTTTTCATCTGCAAACTTTTATTACATTGTTCAGCACGGATGTGAAATAGTGGGGAGATTACCCAGCTGCACATTGCACCCTCTTGTCCCCATCTGCACCAAAGCTGCCAGCAGACCATACAGTGACAGTGACCCCTGAGCATTCTTCCACTCCAAAAACACAGGAATGCCACAGGTGGCACATTGGTGATGATGGACAGGTGCTTCCAGGGGGCTGTCAGAGCAGTGCTTACCTGTACTTACCTCTACATTTATATTCTCAAGGACCTGGAGGCAAAGTGAGGGCACTGGGAGCACTACCATGATGTAATTGGTCTCTCAGGCCATGGTTTGGAGATTTGCACCTGTATTTTACAATGGTAAAGGAAATATTGAGCTCATTTTCTACTACTTGCAAGCCTGGTGATGTGTTTATACAGGCAGATTTCAAGACAAAAACATTGCTACAAAGCAAGACACAGAAATTACCTTGAAGACAGTTTTCTGTGACCTACGTAGGAAAGCAGCAATAACGAACTGAACAGAAGGAAAAATATGCATAGAAAGAATCACAAAGGACAATAAAAATAGGAAATTGACCTGTCCTGGTTCAGAAAGATTTACCTTGAATTTTAAGCCTATCTGAGCCCACTGACATGTCATTTTTCCTCCATCTCAACCAAGACCTGATACTGTGCAATATGCAGCACTCAGCTGAAAATTGAGCAGGATCTAGACCTATGAATGGGAATTAAATTTAGCCAAAGCAAATGTACCTCTCCCAGTTCTATCCTGGAGCCATTTTGTAGGGTCTGTTCTAATTACTGTTCTAATATGAAGCTGTAACTAGTTATTATATTAAATGAGATATCTGAATTTCATAAAATTAAAGACTTGGTTTCTATTTTGATCTCAATGCATTGAAGGGCTAAATCGCAGAATCACAGAATTGTTTGGGTTAGAAAGGACTTTAAAGACCATCTTGTTCCAGCCACTGCCATGGACAGGGACAACTTCATCAATATCAGGTTGTTCCAAGCCCTGTCCAACCTGACCTTGAACATTTCCAGAGATGGTGCATCCACAGTTTCTCTGTGAAACCTGTGCCGGTCCTCACCACCCTCACAGTAAAGAATTTCCCCTTTATATATAGTCTAAATCTACCCTATTTCACTTTCACATTTTTCAGACCTTCACAACATTTCAAACATATCCGGTGTTCACCCACGTTATCTGGCTTCTTTCTCACTGTTTCAATAAGGGAATTAATGGATGAAATCTATTTTGCCATGTGTGGTAGCCCCTTTGGGCAACCATTTGTACATTTGAATGTTGGAAAATTACGGAAAATTCAGTATCCATGGGAAGGTCATTTGAAAGTCTCAGAAAACAATTTTATATGCAAGAAACAAAAACATGATCCATTTCCCATTTCAATGGGTATCTTTTCACTACTACAATGACCCATGAGTTTGGGTTTGTAAAGCTTATTCTCTGTCATACAAAGGCCATTTTTAGTGCAGTTTGAAGGCTACAAGAAGGGTTAACCTTTCCGCTGCCCTCCCACGCTGTGTTTTGATCGGTGCCCCAAGCTACAGGACAGATATCTCTTTGTTTTTTGTCTTTAATATCCAATTCCCAATTCACTTGTGTAGATGATGGGACTTTACAAAACTCCCTTTGTCTGAAGTAAGAGATGCAGCACTTACTCCACAACTGACTTTTAATACTTTACTTTTTTCTTTCTACTTCAGAAAGCACCTGCTTGAATAGCTTGATGACTCAAGAGCCTTTCAACCTCTCTGGCACCATTTTAAGATCTGATCTACTTCATAAGAGACTGAACACCATTGTGGCTTCTGTTAGAGTTGCATATGTGAAAAGAAATTGATGGTGTTGATGCAGTTGTTAGTGGGTAAGTGGACGCCAGGAACTACTGAAGTAGTTGACCCAGCTATTGGGAAGTCTGAAACTTGAGGCAGAGACCATGGAGCATTATCCAAAGTCAGGCAAAGGTGGGATGTTTGTTCTTATAACTACTGGGCTCTGTATTGCATCCTGGAAGAACCCAGAGATGAAAGATTATCTTATCCCTATGGTTGGTTACTAAATTTATTCTTTCCCTTCATGCTGGAAATAGTGCACATGGGTAAAGTGATGGCACAGAAGAAGACTGAACAGGCTGGAGACAAGTTTGTACCAGCTTTACAAAAGCTGATGATGAAGACACTGATTTAAAGCTATGCCAAATATCAGCAAAGAGAAGCATCAAATCAGCCTGGATGCTGGGGCGTCCAAAGAGAGTGAAATTTTCACTTGCCTGAAACTGCATTGAACATTGGACACACCTGAGGTGTTGCTATTCTGTCTTTTTATGACTCATATGCAGGAAAAACACAAACGGTGTCAATTCCAGACACTGTGGCTCAGATATTTGATGAAACAGAAACCAAGCATAGGGAATCAAACATTAATTTATAAGTTCAGAAGTGAAAATAAGGCCTTTGTTCTTCCTTCTTGTTCACAACATCTAAAGCCTTGAGGAATAAACACTTCCATAGTCAACTTGTTTATAACCTTAGGGTAGATTATGTTTATTCGTTGCATGTGTAAATCTCATGGTTATAGCAAGAAATAAAAAGAAAGAAAGAAATCAGAGTTGATTACAGCCAGTGGTGATGTGACTGGGAAACAATAGATGTATTGTGAGGGGAATCTCACAGCAGCCCAGAAACACACAGGAAAGAAAATTTTTAAAAAGGGGAAAAAAAAGTAAGGAAAAAAAAGAAAGGGGAAAGACAGACAAAGGGTCAGAGGGAATGAGTGATTTCTTATGCAAACATATTAACCATGTTGCCTCAAGTCTGCATTGCATAACTGAGGAAAGAAATTTCTCAGTGCAAAATGCTCTGTGGTCATTTGGCTTTTTTTTGTTGGGTGGATGTTCTTTAGCAGGGAAAAAATGCATAAAGCAGTTCTTCCAATAACCTCTGACTCTTTCTCGCCATGTCTCTCTCTTGCTTTCACTCTTGTTCTGTTTTTATTTATTCCCTGCAAATACAATGGAGAATAAAAATGTGGTAGGACCTGCTGGCGGCAACTATGGCCTCCGGATCCAAGCTGACAAAAATGTCAAGAAACTGACAGTAAAATATGCGAATAAAATCCCTGTGAACAAGAACAAAACTCAGGCTCACACCAGCACTCTCTGCATTGTGGCTTTTGAGAGCATTTCTATCAGTATCTATGACTTTCTCTTTAAAAAGATACACACATATATACATTTATCATATATATCATCTTCTTAAGTCTTTCATCAAAACCTCACAGGAGGGAAACAGCGCACAGGAGGATGGGAAGCAAGAGACATACAGGGCAGGGAGCTCAGGGAAGAGCTGACATTCTATGGAGAGACAGGACTGCATGCTGAGCACCAGACATATGGATCCTGTATGAAGCTGCAAGACAGACAGACTTCTGCTGCTCCCTTCTGTGCTCATAAGATGAGGGAAATGCAAAAGCAGTGTCTAGGAAAGGCAGCTCCAAGGAGCACTCAACCATCCACAAGCCTGTGTTCTTTATCCTACCTGATGGGGAGCAGCTCTTTTCTTTGAAGAGGTGATCACCTTTGAGTGGATCTCAGAGTAAGGACAGATCTAAGGGACTTGGATGGTTCAGTCTGGAGAAGAAGTGACCTAAATATGGCCTGAACGTGGTCTTCCAATACATAAGAACAATCAGAGGGAGACAAACAATAAAAGGTTTATCTTGTTTTCACTAGAGGTAGAAAAAGAAATAACAGGCTTGAATTTCTCTATAGAAGATTTAGGTTGGGAGAAGAAGTTTATTATCATTAAGATATTTCAAACACTAGAGCTAATTGCCATGAAAATTCTAAGCTTTTTAGAAACATCTGCACAAATATTTTTCTGGAGGATATATGCCTAGTTATTCCTGGCTGACACAGGGCTGCACATCCTTGAGTGTCTTTTCAGTTCTCCTTTCTATGCTCTTGCTGTGGAGAGTCCAATAAACTAGGCAGAAGAATTTTATATTTCTCATCATGGATGAAAGAACACTCTGGCCATGAAGAGCTGGAGAACTGGAAGGCCTGGATTCCCTTCTTGACTCTCACAAACTCTCACAAAAACGTCATGACCCCATGACTTTTGAGGAGCTGGCTCACCTTCTACACACACACACACACACAAACACACACACACACACATACACAAATGTGTGGGGACTGTCTCTTCTGCTCAAGGAATGAGGGAGCTCAGGATGGAAACACTCTTCAGTGCAGAGCACAGACATGAAATGTGTATGACACTTATGTTGTTCTTAGAGCTGTTTTGAGACCTAAGGCAAAGTGAAGTGGTGTTAAGTCTTTAGCTGGAAATTTTCTTCAGGAGAAAGTTTCACGCTGCTATCTTGGAGATGTGCAAATATTCACTGAGGGGGTGTCATAGAAAGGTCTATAAATAATCAAATATGAGCCCCCACATGAATTATGCATGGAATACTTAGAGAAAACGTGAATGTCTTGCACTAGAAGAAATCAGATCAGTGCCACTGAAATCACATTGCTATTTCTATGAGGTATTAACTGAAAGCTAAAAGACCTCATTTTTAAAACTGGCTACAACAGGTGCTTGCAGGTCTGTTCAGACAAAAAATCATGGCTTTGTGGAGGCAAATATTAAGAAGTCTCTAAAATGTGTTAATTTATTATGAATAGAAAGCAGTTCAATGTTACTTTTTAAGAAAAACAGTCACAATACAACATTCATTAGCCCCTAAGTGAGGCAGGGGCTTGTCAGTCAATTAGATTTTTGACCCCAAATCATGTAGGCTCTTCTGTAAATTCTGTATCCTGCACCTGGAGGTGAGAGGTACAATATCAGCACACTGTTTTACTTATTATTCATTATATCAAACTGCATTGCTATTAGCAGTAATAGTGCATTTGCTCTCATGAAGAGCAAGCAAAAAGAACAGTTTTATTATAGAACATTTTACTAGTAGACTTATCTGAGCAGAGCCCTATTGGTACTGACACAAAAATAATTAATTTATGAAAGCCGTTAAGTTGTATTTTATTTTCAGTTTGGTTCAAAGATGTCTTGTGAAGGCAAGACTTCTCTAAAAGTCTTTCCAAACAGCCATTCTCTTCTCCAGTAATGATACTTTTACATCTGATCTTAAATATTCCACTACATAGTTGTGCCTGCAGATTACATTTAGACTCTTCTCTGACTGCAAATTGTCAGAATGACTTGCTTTACTGACCAGCAGGTGAATAGTCCAAAAGATGAAAACTCTTATTGATAAAATTAAGGACAATATTATTCCAATTTTTCTTTCCCTGCCCAAAGACAGGACCTTTACTACAAATTCTTGGAGAGGGGTCAAAAGGTGAAAATGGTCAAATATATGGAGTGCCATGTTTACCATATTTCAGTATCAACTAATCAGGACTAGTTATCACTCACTGACACCAGGGACAATGAAGAATCATTCCATCAATGTCAATCCCATTACAACATCATAAAATTGGCATAAGTTGGGAAAAAACTGGGCCTGCTGCACTGAGGTTCTTCCATCTCCTCTGCATGTTCCCTAATTTGTCATTACTAGAATAGTTGCTATAACTATCCTGGTGAAAATATAAAAGAGAGACTTGCATGACCCATAAACTCAATGAACCATTAAATAGGTGACAATAATCTTGATAGAAGTTTGGAATATTTAATTAGCACAAAAATGCACTTAGTGAGTGAGTTCAATTGCCATCATGGGTACTCCTCAAAATAATAGCCAAAGATTTTATGTGTCCATGAAATTCCTTAGAAGACATTTAAGAAAAGAAACAGACAATATTTCATGTATTAATTGAGGATCAGATACATCTGTAAGTGTCCAGTAATAAACATTTCCAAGGAAAGTTAACCTAGGTCTCCTGGAATCCCAAAGGTGACTTCATTACACATGAAGTTAAATAATTCATTGAGAAGTTTTCAGTAGCAGAAGCTTATAAAAACACAAGAGCAAATATTTTACCTTTTCAACAAACCAGGGTCTGCCTAATAGCATAAGATTTTGAAAAGAATAAAAGGAAAAAACATCATCGGAGATGGTACAGTATTTCCCATTTTAGGAATCTTCCCACTTGAAACTGCCTAACAGAAGGTCTCTGTTCATACAAACTCAGTACTCCTTATAATTTTCAGTAGCAGGGAGCTGTTTATATACATATTTTCTTCCCATGTGGCATTGCCTCCTTCATTGGTTATGATTGTAAAGACTCATGTACCTCTAGATTAAGGAGTATAGAGTAGAAGCATGTTTATAATAGCTCTCTCTTTGGCACTTGTGCTGCCACTCCTGAAATATCACATCCAGATTTTGGCATCCACAGCTGAGGTTGTGTCTGCATTAAGAACTAGTTCACAGCAATCAGAGAGGATCTGTGCAGGATCTGTGCAGTGAAAAATGAATGCAGAGCACCCGATGTCCCCTCAACAGTTGGGGCTTTTTGGGGTTGGAGCACTTTTTTTATCCAAAAAAGATAATTCCATTTGGGGCCACCCAAGATAGCTGACAGTGTAAACTAAAGCAGCATAAGTGAGGACAATCACAAGATTTCCTTACAAAATATTCTCCTGATCTGAACAAAACCAGGAGCATAGATGAACCCTGAAAGTGCTGGAAAAAAATAGGGGATGATGGTGGATTAGAAAACGGCCCGTGAATAAACAGAGGACTGAAAAACATTTTTGAGACAGAGACTGAAGGAGCTGCTGGAGACAAGATAAAGCATTGACTTGATCTCAGTCAAAAGTGAGTGGGTGTAAGTACTTTGTCAAGTACCAAATACTGCTACTTTGGCTGGAGAGTGAAGATAGACAAATTTAGACCAGAAACACGATACGTGTATGTGTGTATATATATATATACACACACGTATATGGTATGAAAGTATATATGTCTATAGGCTTTTGCAACGAAGTTAAAATTTAAAGTGGAATAATCACTTTTACTCCAGTTATATCTTTCATTGCCTATTACTAAATGAAATTTTCAGATTAAAATAATCTCTCCCCCATTACCCTTCCATGTTAACCCTAATTTAGCCTCAGATATTGGATTTGGAACAAGGAAAGAATTTGAGGGAATTTTATGACCTCTGGCATGCAGGCTAGCAGAGGAGAGAACTGCAAAGGTCTTTTTGCTGTTAACTTCCATGAATCTGTCATTCAGAGGCTGCAGGCTGAAAGCTGATACCCCATACATTGCAGTGACCGTTCTAGGGCATCTCTACTAACAGATGTTTCTATTCTTGTCCAAACACCTTCCTTCAAAGTTCTGTTCTTGCTGTGACCTTCATACCAGGACTTGTTATCTTTCTGGCAATGTTTCCAGAGGAGTTTCATGGACCAAAGCTGCTATAATAATTTGGATATAGGTCAGATAAAATATTCATAGATGTTTGCCTGCTTGTCAGTGCTAGAACATGGTTGAACTTCTTGATGATTTGTCACATCTATTGTTGAAACAGATAAAATATCTGGGCAAAATTTCTTATTTCCTCCATGTCCTTAAAACTGTGTGTATTGTAGAAACTCAAAGGAATTTTTGCCACAGACATCAGGGCTAAGTGAGGCTTCTCACTGATCACTCACCTTAACACCAGTTTAACATTTTTTCTTGTTTCCTTTGGGCTGCCTATCGAAAGCTTTTTCTCTCCTTTTTGTCCTATGCTTCCTGTCATTGTGCAACAGTCATCCTGCAGCTTTGCTTGACATTTGGTGGTCCAGATGCTCATGTCACTGCCCGTCCTGTGGGTGTTCTTATCTTTGGAAATAAGTTAGATACCATGCTAATACGTACGTCATCATCCACATGGAGTTAGGGAAGTCTCTTCTCGTTGTGTCACAGTGAGCAGGAAAGGTCTGAGTCATGGGACATCTCTTGTGTGACACAGTGAGGTCCCCACAATGACCAGTTGGGAGCAAAGTGGTATTCAAAGCTTGATGATTTCCATGTGGTTATTTGACTGTTGAGATTTGGACTACCAATCATTCATTTTGATGTAATCAGACTTCATTTTGCTAGGGTATTCTCAGATTTTTATGGGTATTTGGATAAACTGGAAGAAGGCTCAGGAAAAAAAAAAAAAAACTTAGACCAATAAAATATTGCTAAGAGAAACAGGAGTCTCTTTTGTTTCAACCAGTGGCACTCACATTGATGATCTATAAATCAGAAATTACTTTGGTTCAAGAGAATAGAAAATGCCTAACCGTACTGCCAAGAGGCCACAGCATAGCAGACCTCACCATGGCTTTTCATAATGACTGTAAAATTCTGGGTCTAGATTCAGTTTCTTAGAGTTATGATCTTCCACAGACCTTCAGAAGACATCTACACATCATGGATAAGCATTTTAGAAAAGAGGGGTTGAATGGGTAACCCTGAAGTGATCTTGAACTTCTGCTAATGGCCATGAGATCTGGGGAAAGAAACGGCCACACTTTATTTTCAAACCAGGAACTGCAGCTGTGGGAACAAACAGCATGTAATAAACACTTGAATCAAAGTTTGTGGGAGTTTTGTTATTGACTTTGAAGTAAGAAAGTCTGAGGACTTTACTATGGAAGCTGTGATTCTGTTTGTGGTTTTTTAATGGATAAAATATCCCACGGTCAGCTTGAGACTAAGGATTTCATTTTGGGGCTTAAAAAGAAAGACATGAAGAAGAATTCTATATTGTTGTGCAGTCTGGCTTTTATTTTGAAGGGCACTTCTTTAAAAAAAAAATAGTGCAACTTGTGTGAAGAGTGTTGTGTTTAGGGGAAAAAAAAAGTTCAAAAAATACCACGCATGATTGATCTCAAGGCTGCTTGCCGATCCAAAGACAACACAGTGCGGCAGTCAAATATACATTTTATGGGCTTTTGTCTGTTTTGCAATAACAGTGGAAAGCATTCTTTAATTAAAATTTAAAACCGTAACTGATTAATTTTCTGTGTAAACAATCCCTGTAAACATGGAAAGTCAGCATTTTAAGGGCAGAGCAGTATAAATTTTGCTTCCTCTCCCGGGTGCTCAAGGGAGAGATGGCAAGAAGGGAGGGGGAGTGCAGGAAGAGACCCAGGAGGGGGAAAAAGTTCAAGGCCTTGGTGTTCTGTACTCAGCGTACACCAGCTGCAGGATCTCGCCTGCTGCCCATTTCTCTGTGCAGGAATGTTGGCATAGGCTCCTTGCTCTCACTGGGCTGTGATTTATTCTCCCTCAGATGCTCGAGGCTGATTTCCAGAGCACCCATTCCCCCCACGGCATGACTCTGCAGCATTCAGTTGTTCAGAGGGATGCACAGCTCCTGGAAAAGAGGGAGAAGGCTCTTAGCATATTGTCTGCAACTATTTCCATTTCTAATGGCATCAGTAGTTAAAAAGACTTCAGTTGTGGCTCCTTCCTTACCTCTCTTGGCTTTCACTGGAATTTTGTTATTATTATCTTCTGTCGGGCATTCATGGAAGGCTTGACAAATGTAAAAGTCAAGGTCCTCAGAAGGGCTTTTTAGTGGGATTTAGGTAGCCACAACATAAGAACATTGTTTAAGTTTCTGAAGTCTTGTGGGCAAGGTCAACCTGATTGATCTCTGGGTGAGGAAAGCAGCAGTGGACTGCTGAAGTCTGGGTTCTTCCACTGGGACTGCAGGATAATGTGTTTATCCTTTGGGAAAAGATCTTGACATGCAGCATGAGTGTAAAGGCTTCCATCAACAAAAGAAGTGCTAGATCTGACACTCAGGATCCACTTTACCACCCTCACAAACTAAGATAATCCTTCATGCAAATAGATTTTAGCCATATCTGTGTCCAGTGGCTTCAATGGGTCTCCTTTGGAGTAAGATACCACTCCAGGGTAAGAACTGGAGCAATGAGATTATGTCAGTGTTTCAGCTTTTTCTCCATTACTTTTTTCTTTAGAAAATAAAAAAAAAACAAACTCATAGGATAGGTGTGAATATTTTACCTGTTCCTTTCCTCAGGTCTTGTTAAATGGGAGCACTTTTGATGCCATGATTTAAAGGATCAAGTGAAAGCTCTGTGGGTGAGAAGAGTGAAAGCCCCTCTGTCTTTAGCAGAAGTGTCTTCACATCTATTGTAATATAAATGCCTAAAAAATTAATATTGAGCTGTAATAAATGCTCTTCCTGCTGCTACTACTTTGCCTTTGGACTTAGAGGAATTTTATTGATGATTTCAGAGTGTGTTGCTCTCTGAATAAAAATTTAAGAAATGGAGATTCAAACCAAACACAGCTCTGATCTGAAGAGAAGGCTTTGCTGGCACACGAGAGTTATTTCTTGTTATATGAGCCTTTGCCACCTTGACCATCCCAGCTGCCTTACCTTAGCTGAACATGCAACTGATCTTTTCCTCATGCTTTCTTTATTCTTTTTCATTTTGCAGAAACCAAAATGCAATATTCCTCCCCAATGACACTCTTTCCTGCTTCTTCCCAAACAAGCATCCCCAAGAGACAAATTCCTCCGGAGGTCCAGCGCTGTGAAACATTCACAAGGATGTCTCCCACTGCTAAATCTTGGAGAGAATCCTGCCATCTCACACAGCCCCTGCAGCTATTTGGTGAAACGGATCCAGCTAAAGTTAATGGTAAAACATCTGCTGGAGTTTTACCCAGCAACTTTAATGGAGCCAGGATGTCAGCCACTGAATTTTGGCACTCTGCAGCAGACAAATATTGTGATCTGAGATTCTCAAGACAGCTGGCCTCCAACCTTCCTGTCTGCACACTAGAAACAATTTCAGAGTTTATCAGTTCTGTATCATAATCAGTTCACTCAGCCATAAAACCTGTTGGTCTCCTTACTTAACTATTTACATACCTACTTACCCACTAAAACGTCCATTTACTCTCTAATTCCAGCAAGTTATATTCTTACCAATATGAGTCTGAGTTTAAAGGAAGGACTCTTCATGACTTCAAGTATTTTCCACCAAATAATTCATTCCTAGCATTTCTAACTCTTCTTTTCTTTACCACTGTTGAAAAAGGACCAAGTGAAGCTCAGGAGACATATGTAGAAATTACTTTTGTTAGCAGGGAATGTAGATTACACTGGAAGTGTTCTAACAGTTTAGCTAAGTGTGGACACTGATGTGTCAGAGTGCTCTACTGACAGCTTCTTTTCCTCATCTTCACACTCCTGGCACTCAGAAAAAATGAAAGAAGAGCACACAGTCCAGCACACTTTGGAAAATTTTGGAAAATCCAAGGCAGAAATGGTGTAGCTCCCAAGATTTGGCTCCTCCAGGCTGAAAGGAATTTACTGTAGCTGTTGCACAGGCTGTTTGTTGAGGAGGAGATGATTAAACAGGACACTCTATTCAGAGCTCGTGGTCACTTAGAAGATCTTGGAAGCATTCCTGGAGAAGGACACAGCCAAGTGAAGCCCAAGCCTCGCCTCGCAAAGCCATCCCCATGGCACACAAAAGCGCCAGGAGCTGTTCCCTTTCCATATTCAATTCAGCATAAGTACTCTTTTAAATGTTAGTGAAAGGGAATATCAGCCAGCCACAAAAAAGGACAATTACCTTATAGTTTTGAACTAAAGAGCCAATTTTTCTGCATTGAAATGAAACCTGAAAGGCACAAGCAAGGGGCTAAGGGGAGGAGGGACGGGGAAAAAGTGGGGGGACGCAGGCGAGGGATGGGACTGAGATGAGAAAAAGACTTCAGAAGCTCCGGCGTTTGCTCAAGAGCCCTTATGTCTCTGAATGGTGCTATTTCTCTCATGCTACAGAGCCACAAAGTTGTTTCCACCCCCACCCCTCCTTCCTCTGGCAATGCGAACAAGATCATAAACGTCAGATGCAGTCTTGTCGCTTTAATGGTCTCATGGCTATGAATAAAAATGGCGCGGTAACAGATTTGTTAATTGACTTTATGTGCAACTGGCATACATTAGGCAGCTCCGTTAGCACCGCTCACAAAGCTGGATGTGTTGCTGCTCGCTCCCACCGCCATCGAATTAAACTTTTAACAGTTGAGAGACCAGAGGGTTAAGCCTAGGAGGCTGGAGTGATATTTTCACTGCCTTTGATGACACACTAAAATACAGAACGTCTCATTTTGCAGCAGAACATTGAGTCTGCGAAGCCGATGTACATGTGGTTACTATTTGCAGAATTTGGCATTTTCTATGAATAGCATAAAACAGGCAGTGGATCAGCTGTCATGTTTTGACAGGGTTGTCCTTTTTTTCCGAATGCCATTCTTTCCTTTTTTTTTTTTTTTTTTTTTTTTTTTTTCCCTTCATTTTTTTGCTCCCCTTTATGCCATAAATCCACATTTTTCCTTTTTTCCACAGCAGTCTATAAGCTGGTGAATATTATATTAAAAGGACAGTCTGACCATGCATCCAAAGGTACAAGAAACCTTCTATCATGACAGATTGTGAACTCCCGGATGAGAAGAGAAGGAAATAACATTTGTGCATATGGACCAGTACAAGGGATTTGATCAGACATCAAGATTTTAAATGCAGGTTGCACAAATATCCATCAGGACTCATGTACACCTGAAAATCATCATGCCATTAGTCAGGTTTGAGTTATTCCCTTGGGATCTGTACTTGAATCCTATGATTCTTTGATCTCCACAGGGCAAATGGACTTGATTTGTCCTTTCCTTGAGATCAAGAATGCAAGACTAATTTTGAGACACTTATGTCTGTGATGTCTTATAGCAAACATTTGAATGTCCCAGTTTTGACGCGTGATTTTCAAAACAATGAGGTCTTTTATCCAATGGCACTATGGTATCTGTTAAAAAACCACAAAAACTACCACCAAATCTTATCTCAAAAAGATATTAATATCGGCAGGTTTATCCAGTGCCAAAGTCTCAGACTGACCCTTCGAACACACGGATCCATGAAGGCCGAGATAGAGAATTTAAATTTCTTAGCTTAGTGTATTTTGGAAGAGTGGACATGAAGTATTCATCCCTCAGGAAGAAGCTCAGAGACCACAGCTCCTCTCCTTGCTCCATGTAGGGGCAGGAGGGGCGGCCAGGTCATGGTTTGTGCACTCACTGGCTTGGAGAGCTCCACTTTCCAGCACTTTTTGTGTGCTTTTGTCCCCCACTGCACATCCACAGAAGAATGGGCAGGCTTTGCCAGCAGCCATGACATTTCAGGGGACAGGCCAGCCGGTGCTTCCGTGCGAGCAAGGGCTCCAGGAGAGCCAGGAAAAGACTAGATCTAAACAATAGAGTTACTGCTCAAACTCTAATCTCTCTCTCTCTCCCATCTGTTAGTCCTCACCTCCTAGGCATCTCCTTCACCTTCACGCACCACAGAGGTTGGCTTGGCTCATTCCCTCCTGAACACGTTCATATTTTGGGAAGACAGACTCAGGCATTTAATATGGTTATTGGCACTCTACATCACGTCCTGTGATGAAGATCCCTGTCTACTCATATTTTCCTGTTTCTTTATCGCATTCTTTAATTGGATTAAATTTTAGATTAAATTTCCCAACATTCAGAAGCAAACAGGAAAATTGCTCTCCTGTTTTGCTAGTCAATTGCAATACCATCCTTTTTTCATTGATGGAGTGGTTAATATTCAATAAAAAAATGGATTGACCAGAATATGCTGCCCTCAGCTCTGCTGCTTTTCTTAAAAATTTCTGCTAAATCTCTCTCACTGTGGTTCTAAGAAGCAAAATTATTAAAACAGGTAAAGGATGAAGGAAATGACAAAATAAATAGTTTAATATGAAATTACATTTCTTTGTCATAACTTTAAAAGCAAGATCCTTCCATACCAAGACTAGAGGCACTTTTATTCTTGAAAACCATTGTGTGAGAGGTCTGAAACTGGGAGGACTGTGCCTGTTTCATTCCAACCCACCCTTTTGCCCACAAATTTTTGATGCTTCCTTGACACATTTCTCTTAATTTTAAATTTTCTAGATAGCTTGTCTTGACAAAAGCATATTTCAGGTCAGACATAGGCTGATCATGGAAGCTTTTAAACTCTCTTGCTGACCTGGAATTAGTAGATTCATGCAACTTTCCACCAAACCCAGTACACCATAAAATAAGTGTTTTACGCTACAGTGGTATTGCTGGCAATGCATAAAATAAATGTCCTGTATGTGCAATACCATAACTTCAGTCTAAAACACTATCTAAAGATTTAATAGATGGATAGATATTGCTTTGGTTGTGAAGGGCCTCACACTACAACTTGTGTCTTTGTTTTTTTTAATGCATTATTTGGCTGAACATGTTTAATGACAGTGAACAGACAAGAGATCTACACAGACACACAAGCAAACTTCCACAACCCCATGACATCCCATAGCTTTGTAACAGCAGAGGTCATAGAACTTACTTTTTTATCACCTATTCATTCATTCATTCATTCATCCTCCAAATCTCTCTTTAATTAATTTTTGTCTCAGTATCTTGATCTTTGTGTCTTAACATTTTAATAATGAAAAATGAGTGTAAATCATAACCAGCTTTAAGCAACAAAAGGCTGTGGGCCCTTGGCAATGCACAAGTGGAATATATAAGGAAATTGTGTTCATTTCAGGTGGGCTGTACCAAAATGTTGTTTAGGGAAGCAGAGTAAATAAATTATTTACTAGGGAATAAAACTGGTATAAGCCAAAGGGGATATCCATGCTTTGATTTTGAGCATAATTTTGCTTCTGATTGAGGTACTGCACCTCCAGAAATTAGTTTTAAGAAAAAAATCAGCTGTTCATTGTTCTTTGTCAATGTCCATCCCTGAAGGTAAGATGAATGTACAAGCAGCAGGTAGCTCAGCTGTCAGACTTCCAATCATCACCCTCCTAGAGCAAGTTTCCCTCTTTCCCAAGTCTGGCTAGCACTTGCACATACTCTGTTTTACACAGCCAAAAATTTATCAGCATAATTCTTTTCCATGTGAAGCATTCAGTGTGTTACCAGGCCAAAATGTGTATCAGTATTGACTCAGTAACACAATCTATAGTGAGTCAAGGTAGTAAATTGAATAAATTTTTAATAATTCTTTCTTACTCAGCAGTTACACCAGTGCTCTGTAGGTCCATTGACCAGGAAACACAAATCACTGCATGGGGATGGCTTCCTTCCTTCTTTCCTCAATGGATGGACAAAGATATTTGGATAATTGTAGTTTTATTGGAATTGAATGCTTGTGGAAGGAAAAATCGTTATTATTTCAGTAAGTCTAACAGTGTTGTGATATTCTCTTTCCAGAATGAAATACTTGGAAGTTAGTGGCTTCTTTGAAAGTATCACTGATTTTGAAACTTTTCTCTTCCGTTTTATAACATAATTTTGATTGTAAAATTTTCAGATCTGAGAAGGTAATACAGTATTTTCATTTACTCAATAGTTTTGACTAGAACCTGAGTGTATTTTCCCATACTACAATAACAGAAAAACCTCAAATGCAACCAAAACCCAAACATGGAAAATATTCAACATTAAGGTTTAATTGAGGATCCAATGGAAATAAATTTCAGAGCCTTCAAAAAAGGAAAATTTGATTTTCTGCTTTACCACAAACCTATGTGTGCCATAAATCAAATGCTAAAAGCATCCCTATTTTCTGTCTTTGATCTCAACATTCAGCTCTGAGAAAGGCCAAACCAAGAGTTTTGGTTTTTTTTTCTACTACACTGAGCCTGCTTTGTTAGATGAAACTGTGGGTTGGCTTCCTTCTTCAGCTGGAATTGGCCTTCCAAACATAGCTGGATTATTAGAATTAAATCAGAGGAACGTTGAAAGCTTACTGGGTAATGGGAAGAAGAGGTCCCCATGTGTCCTCTATTTCATACAAAGAAGAGTTGGATTGTCTTTTTTATTATTCCAGTGAGGAAAAGACATTTGCAAGAGGCTGGCTGTGGGGCAAGAGAGGGAGGGATTGCTCTTCATCCCACATGGAGATTCTCCTGCCCTGATCTGAATTGGGTGGATTACAGTATCCCTTTCCTGCATAGTGAAGTTCTGTTTTCTGTTCCCACTTAATATTACATGCAAAGATCATTGCCCTTTCCTGTCCACACACAAACACACACACACACACATACACACACAAATAAAGTGTCTTTTTCATTATTATTTTCTTTCTTTTCTTTTCCTGCTTCAGCTGTGGGTCCAGCTGGGGAAGGAGTGGGAAAAGGCATGAGGTGGGAGGAGTGGGATGAAATGGAGGGAGAGGAAGGGAGGGTTGGTGCGTGGGGGGACGTGGTGTCCTCCGGGGAGGCAGTTCCTGTCAGGGAGATTACAATGGTTGTCATCTGTGTGATCAAAAAGGAGGGAAACACTGCAGAAGGGATGAGTCTCCACAGCTGTGAAGGGCTGTTAATAACATCACCACGCAAACCCACACCACCCTCACCAGTGGAGGAGAGCAGCAAAGTCCCTGCAGAAACTGGCACAAAGCAGCTGCCCCCAACCCAGGCACTGTGGGCACGGGGGCTGCCAGGGCCAAAACACAGACACGAGACACATGCCACCCCCTCCCAGCAGCAAGGACTTTTATCCTCCTTACTTTTTGCTTCTGCATGGTAATTATTCTTTTTAACAACAGAATATTTGGGAAAGGAACAAGTATTGCTGCAGAAAAAAAAAAAAAAAAAAGTGTTTATGAATAATGGAACATTTCAAATCCATCTGGTTTCCGAGACATTTTTTAGTTTCTTGCTACAGCCAATTATATAGCATGCTTGAGTGATAACTGGTTTTATCCTCAGGCTCATTCTGCACACTAATTTCTACACTGATAGTTGCTACCAACCTCTGAGGTTAGTAGCCATATGGTAGTCCAATATGGCACTTAATACTACACTTGTTATACAGTAAGCAGTATTCCGGCAATCATAAATCCACATTGTAGTAGGCACTGTAAAAAAGCTGAGAGTCCTTTTTCTGAGTTTTGGCAGTGATGGCTATTTTTAATTTAATTTCAAGGACATTATAGAATCATTTGCGACTCTTTTTAAATTTTTTTTTCTTCTCTGTTTTATTGCTGATGAAAGTCAAATTGCTGGCACCAATCCTTCCTGTAAATGGCAAAGACAGTGGAGAGCGATAGTTCTTTTCCTAGCAGAGGATCTCCTGATACTGATGCTTCTGTCAAATTGATCCCATCCAGTAGGAATTGGAAAGCCTCCTCTAAATTGTGCTCTGTGTTGCTAAACAAGTGCCAGTCACTAGAAATAGCAAAGTGGCATTTTGTGGGCTATCCATCTTGCAAAATAATAACCACTCTTAGCATTAATTCAGGGATTTTTCCTCATCTGATGAGCCATACCACAGGCTTGTTAAGGCAAAGATGGTCATTATTGTACCTACCACAAATATCAGAGGCGCAGGAAGATAAACAGAGTCATCAGGATAAATGTGAATCCTTTCCAAACCGGGAAGGGAATGTAGGTGTCCTGCTCCCACACCTCTACAAGCATTAAGTCAAAGACTTTCACAGGGGAAAGGGGGGAAATACTCCCATGTAGATGCACAGGAAATTGCATCGAAAACAAATCCATCCTTTCATCAACCTATTCTCATTTCAGCACCATATTTCCTATGAGGTTGAAAAATCTGCTTCATGAGAGCATATGTTCCTTCAAAACTCATTTCAGATGTAACTTTTTTTAGGTTTCACCTCCTCTTCATGCTTTCTTTCCATAAATTGCTTTCCAGGGCTGTTGTTTTTCCTATTTATTTGCTCAGCAATCATTAAGACCTACATGATTCAAAGAGGGCTCTTCATAAAATGTGGTGGACAGTACAAAAAATACTCCGGTGTAAGAAATCAATTAATTATTTCCACCTCTATTAAAAAAATTTAAAAAACATAAATACACAGAACAAAAAATAATAGTTGTCCTATATTTATACTTCTTCCAAAAAGAAGTGTATTTACACTTTACTCCCAAATCTATCAAGATTCTTTTTTTCCCTTGGCGCCTCTAGCAATTAATCAGTGATTATAACTTTTAAGGAAGTTTTATGGTGCGTGGACTATAATCTATTATGGAGGGAAGTTATTCTACATGGAGCTGAGCTGGAGGAGCTAGAATAAATAGATTAAATTTTATCCCTGACAGGCAAGTTGACTGAGAGATTCAAGGAAATTCATACGATGGTAAGGGCCAACTCAACCCAATGGCCTGCAAGAGGATGGAGAATTAGCTGGCTGTTATCCCAGATGAAGTCTGAAAACAAAGGACACTCAGGACGGCTATAAAGTGGACATGAGTTTTGATATAATAACACCATGTTATCTTAACTGCTAGCTGTGACCTCAGAGTCATTACAGTGCTCAACAATGTAGCTACCAAGTTTAAACTGTACTAACAGAAGGAATGGAAAACTTGGAGCATAAAGAGAGCAGTGTCTTTGTGTTTGACTACCTGAGGCTTAAGGACCTTTTATCAGAATTCGAGAGCATTTTTTCATGTGATTTCATCTTGGAATGAAAACTAGCAACTTACAGGATTTCCATAATTATTACATTTGATTTAACTCAGAGAGAAGACCTGTAATCAACCCCACTGATGCCCTTCCTTTGCTTGTACAGCTCTTAGTACCACAACCCCATGTGTAATTTTCTATGCCTCCTTTCATATCAGGTGTAGTAGGCACTCCACTATCAACTTACAACAACCTGAATTTTTAAACAGCCTACCTGGTCCTTATCTCAGCATTGAAGTGTGCAAGTTATCTAACTGCAAAAGTCAGCACAGAGATATGTATTTTTGCCTGTGAGAACAGATCTTGACCTTTGAATTCAAGTCACTCATTTCCAGAGCTACATGTGGAGAAGTGGGAAAATCAGGGATGTAGTCCCTTCACTCAGTGAAGTTGCTGAACTCAAGAAAGATGTTGGGCACACCATAGGTCACCTTGAGACAGAAGGTTTTGCTCATCTTATCTGAGAGTATTGTCTCTGAACAAACTGATTTTAATTTTGTCTTTGCCTCTGCAGTAAGGGGATTTTATCCTGGTTGGTTTGATTGTGTTTCTCTGCCTTCATGTAAGTGGGATTTTGGAAAAAGGAGGCCTGACTTTAATTTTTCATTAATTCTGTTTGTTTGTTTGTTTCTTCAGGATATTTTCTTTTTACTGTTTGAGCTATTTTTTTTTTTCTCAAACAGGAAATTCCTCTCTGGGCTCATCTATTTGGATGTTTACCAACAAGCTTTTGCCTAGTTATCTTATTCCACCTACAAACTCAGTCAGTAAAAGGCAATCCTGAATAAGAATATGCATGCAAGTTTAAAGGAAATATGTGTGTTTTATACCAAAAGAAGCTAAATTCTCTAGGATCTCTCTATTGTAGTACAATTTCATTTGTAAACAAGCTTAAGGAAGACAATTCCCTTTCTAGTGGAAGGTGTCCCTGACCTTGTTTGGGAGTTTGAACTAGGTGACCTTTAAGGTCCTTTCCAAACCAAACTGTTCTGGGATTCTATGAAAATCTGAAAGGGTTTTTTTTTTTTTTATTTTAGGAAAGTGACATTTGGGACTTGGCAGCATTGTGGTTGTCCCCTCTTACTAGCTGAAATGGGGGGAAATGTGTATATTTTCAAAACTGTCATCTTTCTCTGCTTGTGAAGAACCAAAAAATTATCTTTTTTTTTTTTTTTTTCCCTTTGCATGTAAATACCTCCAGTAGTAACTTCTTAGATCCATTTATTAATGAGCTATCAGTCAAGTAAATCTGGAGAGAACTTGAACGGATGGGCAGTTGGAATATTCCCCAGAAAACCAGAACTTGCAGGACCACCTTGCTAGGAAGTGCTGTGGATGACACAAGGAGGAAAGTCAAAAGAAGCACAAGGAGTCAGTGAATGCATTTGAAAATTAAAAGGGGGGGAATGAAAAAAGAAAAAAACCAAAACAATAGAGACAGAAAACAGTTTTCAGTATTCACCAGCTCTCCTCATCACTCCAGCCCAGGGCTTTGGAACAGACCCAGTGGAGGGCAGCCTCCTCTCCACATTTCTGACAGACGGGGCATGCTGCTCACCTTTCCTGCCATCTAGTTTGTGTTTTGACAATTCGGGATGGAAACTCCAGCAAATATATGCAGAAAGCGAAGATCCCCGGCTCCTGTTCTCCTCCCGAGGAAGTTAGCCAGGCATCGCAGAAATGTGATGCGTGAATAACACAGAGTCTAAGCAGAAAATGAGTACGTTTTAAACAAGTCCACTGGAAAAGAATTAGCAGTGAAACTGAAAAGAGCCATATGCCAATAAAGGGGAAAGTGACTCAAAGTGACACGCTGTAATAATATAATTGAGTTAGGATTAAATTGCAGAAGGATAAAAGCAAGGACAGAGCTAAAAAGGTAGAGACTGCGACATGTGCTGCCTTGTTAAGTGGGAGATGGTCAACAGGAGGGGATTCTCTTGCCGTTTTCCTTTCATTTATAATTAGGCAGTGAAAGTACCAGGGGCATGTCAAGCCATTTGAGGGTTTAAATAAAACAGCACTTCCCTGAACCATCATGGCTCAGTTTCAGCATCCCCCCCATCCCCCACGACTCCTTGGAAGCAGTGGGAGTCTACAGCTATCTCCTCCTCTGGGAAACTCTCCCTGGCAGGCAGCATCCGGACCTTCTCCATCTCCCACCCTCAATCTTTATTGTTAAGGGAAAGGGGGAGGTGGCAAGGGTGTGAGGCACCCTTAAGAAATCCCCTGTTTATTTTAGAGTTTTTGCAGGCAGGGGTATGGGGGAGGGCTTCTTTTTTCCTCCCCTGAATTCTTCTCTATTAATATATTCCATTTAAATTGCTCACGGCACCATGTACTAATTAGGACTAGAATGACAGTTTGAGGAGAACAACTGAACCCACTTGAACTCTTGGAGTTCAGAGTTCATGCACATATGGGAAAAACATCTTCCCATTTATTTCTGCAAATACTCTGCACGTATCATGGAAAATATAGCTGATATGTATGGAAAGAGCTGATCTTGGTGGCTCCTGTAGACACTTCAGATTGCAGCCAAAGAAATTTGAAATGCTCATTTAAAGACAACACTCACTGAATTGGTTCTGTTGGTGATCACACATTGAGTTGCACTGATTTAAATGAAAGTGTTAATTTGATACCAGTTTAGATCTACCAGTACAAAAGCACAATGGATGTCCTAGGGCATGTTAAAGCAGGCTCATTCCAGTTCAGAATAAGTCAATGAAGAACAGTTTTCAGCTACACTAAGACAAGAATGCTGCACAGATCTACATGGATATATGAACCACAAAAGCAAAACCAGGATGGTTTTAAGTGCATCCAGGACCTTTGTGTTACTTAATCTTAGACCAAACATCTCAGCACTTACCTTCAGTGGACAGTTAGTGGGTTTTGCAACATTCATGTAATAATAGCAATACCTAGTGATTGTAATCATGTATCTTATGGTATTTTAGCCAGGTGTGTAAATTGTAAGAGGCACACACATTGATTTAAGTTGCCAAAATCAATTTTCCTATTTTGATAGCTTTTATTTTGTCCATTTAAAACTACCCTTCAGGTGCTGACTTTGAACCACTCCCATTCCCAGTACAGAGTACTCAAATATTGACTTGTTCCAGCTTAATGAACTTGATTTTGACTTCTCACCTTTTATTATTTTGGTGGGAGGTTGTGTGCAGACCAAGTTTGTAATGAAACAGGATGATTTACTCAATACCACACAGCAAATCAGTACCACAGCTGGAGATAAGAGTTGACTTCTACAGAGAACCACCACACAAATTTGACTACAAGTCTTGAAAATCAGCAGGCTTGGATTGCCTGAAAACTCCAGTTTACGTGTTGGTTTCCTTCCAATCTGTTAAGAAGAGGTTTCTGTAAGAATAACTTGGCTGAAATGTATGTCTGTCCCTGATCTCCTACAGTTATTTTTTACAGGGTCATAGAATGGCTTGGGTTGGAAGGGATCTTAAAGACAATTTAGTTTCTTCCCCTTCCCCTTCCCTTTCCCCTTCCCCTTCCCCTTCTCCTTCTCCTTCCCCTTTCCCTTTCCCTTTCCCTTTCCCTCTCCCTCTCCCTCTCCCTCTCCCTTTCCCTTTCCTTTTCCCTTTCCCTTTCCCTTTCCCTTTCCCTTTCCCTTTCCCTTTCC